>CM060378.1:92451512-93051512 GCA_030545235.1 Helianthus tuberosus
TCAACTGTTTTGTTGTTTCACCTTTAATTCCCCTGAAGATGTCAAATTCTTTCTTCATCAAAGCAGTCTTGCTTTTTATCATCGACACACTTCCCAAAAACTTCGCTTTCAAAGCATGCCACACTGATTGTGAATTATCTTGATGTTGCAGTGTAACCTTTGATTATTTCCGCACTTTTGCACTTTTTAAGAGATTATCTTAGTTATTGTAGTAGGCCCCTCTTTTGAAGGTGACGTTACCCTCAACCCAGTAGTTTGAGTCAGCAAGGATACAATCCTAAAGGGTCGGATTATTGAAATATAATTAATTAAGTTATTAATGCATAATGTGGTAGGCCCCTCTTTTGAAGGTGACGTTACCCTCGGCTAAGTATTCTGAGTCAGCAGGGATACAGTCCTAAGTAGCCGGGTTAAAGTTTTAATAGTAGCTTACATATGAGGGGATCAAAGAGTTTGGACCCCCGCCATCCAATACCGGTGGGTATTGAAGGAGGTCCTACTAAATTTGACCCCAGGTCCTTGCAGGATCTATACACTGAACAAGGCAAGACTCTTACCAAACCGTTCTCTTAATCCCCGACCAGGTAGCCAACATACCTCCATATAGACCGTGGAGATATGAATGGTGAAAATCTTTTATATTATATAGACAGTAAAATAATGCCAAGTCACCACGGACAAACGATAAGGAAGAATCACCTTCAACATAAGAAACTAGTTATTAAAGTCATTAATACATAACCAAATAAAAAGTGCGAAAAGATTAAAAATAAAAAGTATTACACTAGACACTTGTCTTTACCAAGTGATGTAAGAGACTTAGGCAAAGATGGCCTTTGATTGTCAAGAACTCTTACGATCAATCTTGGATCCCATTCATCATATGGCAAGGCATCTGCCAGTTTATCAACCCACTCTTCGTCAGTTTTCTCACTACCCAAACGCTTCAATTCAACAACTAGGTGACAATATCTCTCGATCAACTGTTTTGTTGTTTCACCTTTAATTCCCCTGAAGATGTCAAATTCTTTCTTCATCAAAGCAGTCTTGCTTTTTATCATCGATACACTTCCCAAAAACTTCACTTTCAAAGCATGCCACACTGATTGTGAATTATCTTGATGTTGCAGTAACACTAAGATATCTTCTTTAATTGCTTGTTGTAGAATACCCATCATCTTCTTTTCTACCTTGAAATCTTCTTGTTCAGTTTGTGTCAAACTGCTAATCGACTTCTCAAGACCCAAACCATCTTTAGGAGGAACATATTTCGATTCGATCTTCATCCAGCACTCAAAGTGATTTGCTTGAACCCATGTATTAAACATTCCAGACCAACCCGCATACTCGTCAATATTCATCAACTTAGGAGGTTTCTGCATCGTCCCAAGTTCATTCTCCATATTCACGTTTTGTACAATACTGGCCGGGTTTTGTGCTGCCGTCATTCCCCCACCGGCAAAGAAGTTATAAAATTCTTGATTGTCCATTTTACAAAATCAGATTACCGAAAAAATTTTCAAGTTTTGAAAACATAACTTTTCAAACGAAATTAGTTTTCTACACGGAATCAGACTTTCAAACGGAATTACGAACAAGATGGACTTTCAAACGGAATTAGACCTTCACGCGAAATTAAGCTTCAAGCGAAATTACCTTTCAAACGTAATTAGCCTTTTTCAAACGAAATTACACCTTCAAGCGGAATCAGGTGCCACTTTCAAACGAAATTACACCTTCAAACGTAATTAGCCTTTTTCAAACGAAATTCCGTGCCAAATGAGAAACTACAACTGCCTATTTATAGGCTACTGATTTCGCTTGAAATGACCACATGTCATTTCAAGCGGAATTAACATTTCTAATTTCGTTTGAAATGACCACATGTCATTTCAAGCGGAATTACAACAAAACATCATAAATTTACATTTAAGACCATGTACAATCTACAGACATGACTTAGACTGATAGACGTAGGCTATAGACATTATGCACCAACACTTTTGTCTGGATTTGAAACCAGGTTCTGCAGGAGAAGCAAAACTTCCCACCTCTCCCTTAACCACTAGGCCAAGAGATCATTGTGTAACACCCCAAAAACGGGTTTCGATAATCAAACCACGCTAATATTAAAAAGCGGGTAAAGTACCGTTAGTGGTAAAAGTTAACTTGTAAACAAAATAAATAGGAACAAATTAACCTAGTTAGTAACATGTAAATATGTAATAAAACAATGAGTTGTAGCCCTATCGAATAAATTGCTATGATTTAGGTGTTTGGATGAATTATCACACCTAGTTAAATGGGTTTTGATAATATGATGAAGCTGATGATAAACTTGTGTTTAGAATCATCATACATGGTAGTAATAGGAAGATGCCTGAACAATTTATGTGTTTAAATACATGATCATACTTACCATGAAATAGGTTTTTGTATGATGTGTGAAATTGGTGTTATATGCATGTTCATAGATTGCTTGAAATCATCATGTGTATATGAATACTCAAAGCCTTTGGCTAAGTTTGATAATCGGGTAAATTTTGTACATGTAAATATGTAATAAAACAATGAGTTGTAGCCCTATCGAATAAATTGCTATGATTTAGGTGTTTGGATGAATTATCACACCTAGTTAAATGGGTTTTGATAATATGATGAAGCTGATGATAAACTTGTGTTTAGAATCATCATACATGGTAGTAATAGGAAGATACCTGAACAATTTATGTGTTTAAATACATGATCATACTTACCATGAAATAGGTTTTTGTATGATGTGTGAAATTGGTGTTATATGCATGTTCATAGATTGCTTGAAATCATCATGTGTATATGAATACTCAAAGCCTTTGGCTAAGTTTGATAATCGGGTAAATTTTGTACATATGATGCAATGGGTTGTTTCATTGAGATGAAACAATCCCTAGTTCTTATATAATATTGATAGATTAGCATACGATGATTGAGACTATGTTAATTTAATGAATTACGGTTTCATGAACTTGGTTGAGAAAAGTAGTTAAAACAGTAGCCTACGAATAATGCCTACCGGGTATTTGACAAATTGCCTAAATGAGTTGTTGAACTTAATTGTGCAATTACATATGTTAATGGGTAGTTTGACTTCTAAAAGTCAAACTAACCTATAATAGGAGTAAATGGTAATTTTGATATAAAGTCCGTAAGGTGAGATAGTCTTGATAAATGATGACTAATCTAACCGTCTTGCGAATGATATAAGGTAGTTTGATGCTTGAGAAGCTAGGTGGAAGCTTGGGAAGAAGCGGGTCAAACGGATCTAATACGCATGGCAAACATAATCGGATTTTAAGGTAAGTGAAGCTTACACCTTTAAAATAGTACATCTATTTATGTTTTTGACTAAGAACAAGTGATTTGGTATTCGGAATGAGATTTTGAAATATGACGTTCCGACGCGAATCGATACGGGTCGGAACAAGTGAAAATGGTAATAAACCATATTTGATGGTAAAAAGGGGTAAAACGGTAATTTAGTCATGTAATGACGAATAAACAAGGAGTTTTGAAAAGTTACCGTATGGTGTAAACCATAACGATTAAAAAGGGTAAAATGGTAATTCGGTCACGAGTTGACAAATAAATATTGAGTAAAAAAAAGACACCCTATAGCGTAAGCCATAATGGGTCGAACAAATTAAGAAACGACTATAAGTAATATGATCATAAGGTGTAAACCGGAACAGACTAAATGGTGAGATGGTAAATAAATACCATCTCATAAGAATAAAATGGTCAATTAGGCTAAGTAGGTCAAATGGTGATATCGTCACTATTTGACAATAATAACTAATGGTCGTTGGTCGAGTTTTGTGCTTACAAGGAAATAGCGTGTGGTTTGCGTTTGCTATTAACTAGCAGTTAATAGTGCAAGGTACTTAAACGGGTCAATGCTATGATCCGAGCCAGGTATGCGTAATCGGACAAACTCTCTGTAACAACCCGACTCCTCAGGATATTACTTATTGTGTCTTTTTCTCGTAAACGCTTGTACTCCTGAGATTTCGATTATCGAGATGGGTTAACTATTTTAAACTATATTTTCAACACGCATTTTAAACGCATATTACAACGGTTATTACAACGTTTATTCAAAACGCAGTTATCGCAACTAAACGCTATTTATAACGCTTACTATTTAAACGCATTTTATCGCTTGTTTAGACTAAACGCTATCGCAACGCAAACTCGAAACGCGGATTTACTTTTATGCATCTTAGTTGTTATGTGTGTTAATTGTTTGATTATTTGTTTAATGTTATGTGGTTATCTCAACGCAAAGCTTACGCGTTCATACGCTTACTCGCAACTCGCTTAAACGCAACACGACGTTTAACACATGAAACAAAAGTAAGAAAAACTAGCAAAATGCAACTCGGCTAATCAACCGATCGAATGGACTTCCGTCCGGATGACCATCCGCTCGGATGGCCATCCGACCGAATGGCCATTCGATCGGCAAGCCATTCAACCGAACATACTTCTCTCCACCGACTTAACTCTCCACTAGCCTCTATAAATAGTACCCGTACACTCCCTTTAACTAATTTGACACCTCCATCCGACCACACGCACTCAAGTCACTCTCAAACACTTTTGATCGCGATTCAAGGCTATTTTGTAAGTATTTCTCCTCAAATCTTGTACAACCTTCATCACTAATCACTTCTTCATCATCTTCCCAATCAAAATCACACATTTTCTTCTCGAAATCACCTGATTTGGACTTCTTGAAGGTGGTTTTCACTCGGTTGCTTATGCAAACTGTTGTGTGACATCATCTCATCAAGATTGGTTCAGATCTAAAGGATTTCCACACTTTTTAAACTAAATCCCAACAAGATTTCAACACTTTTCATCTGTTTTCAAACTTTTCTTCAACTTTCATAAAAAAACCGATGGAATCTGGACTCATTTAGACTCTCTACTCATTTCCTAGTTGAGAGCCGATTTGAAAATGGATTTCCACCGGAGAGATGACCGATTAACGGGTTGAACAGGGAACTTCATCAAGAACAGTGAGGCTGATCGAATGGGGTTATTCCCATCCGACCGAACGAACTGGGCTTGGCGTTATCCCTGATTGTTTGACATGTCATCATGCCGTCTCCGTTAAACTTCAAACTCTCACTTAGAAAATTTTACAAAGTTTTCAAAATAACAGATCACACACTCGAATGATCATCCGATCGGATGACCATCCAATCGAATAATCATCCGACCAGGAGACCTGACCCTTATACTATTCCTTGTTCTAAACGATTTGATTAAACTTCGAATGTTCCAAACACTTTACAATGCTAACTGCTCCCACATGTTATACGTGATCTATGAATGCTTGTTACTATGCTTATACAGTGTTACATTATACCGCCTCTAGCAACGATAGGACTATAGTTTAGACTCAGCACCTATCATGGACAGGGGTTGCTAGGGATCACATCACTTTACTTCACGTGTTCACTGAACATGTGTCGCGCATACTCTACAACGCAGTCTCGTGGTTAAGTTGTAATCATTGTGTGGTAGTTACTTGCTTTCGCCGTTACGTGATACATGTTGGTTATGCGTAAACGCTTTCTCTACTATATGTTATGCAACACTTGTGTACTCTGATGTGCGTAAGTGTGTATAGTTTTTAATGTATAATTTAAACCCTTTTACACTTTTTAGGCAAGTTTTAAATTTATAAAACACGATATTTACTAACACTAAACACACATATGGGCAAGTGCACCCATCATGAGCGTAGTATAGTGTTGGTAAGATACCGAGGTCGTCCAAGGACACAGGAGCTTTTAATATCGGTTTATCCTCAACGTCTAATCAAATCAAAAGTTTAGAAAAAGGTTTTTAACTAAAAATATAAAACTAACTAAAATGCTGAAAAATAAAATAAAATAAAAACAGATAGACAAGATGAATCACTTGGATCCGACTCGTGTGTAGTGTAACCTTTGATTATTTCCGCACTTTTGCACTTTTTAAGAGATTATCTTAGTTATTGTAGTAGGCACCTCTTTTGAAGGTGACGTTACCCTCAATCCAGTAGTTTGAGTCAGCAAGGATACAATCCTAAAGGGTCGGATTATTGAAAGATAATTAATTAAGTTATTAATGCATAATGTGGTAGGCCCCTCTTTTGAAGGTGACGTTACCCTCGGCTAAGTATTCTGAGTCAGCAGGGATACAGTCCTAAGTAGCGGGGTTAAAGTTTTAATAGTAGCTTACATATGAGGGGATCAAAGAGTTTGGACCCCCGCCATCCAATAACAGTGGGTATTGAAGAAGGTCCTACTAAATTTGACTCAGGTCCTTGCAGGATCTTTACACTGAACAAGGCAAGACTCTTACCAAACCGTTCCCTTAACCCCCGACCAGGTAGCCAACATACCTCCATATAGACCGTGGAGATATAAATGGTGAAAATCTTTTATTTTATATAGACAGTAAAATAATGCCAATACACCATAGACAAACGATAAGGAAGAATCACCTTCAACATAAGAAACTAGTTACTAAAGTTATTAATACATAACTAAATAAAAAGTGAGAAAAGATTAAAAATAAAAAGTATTATACTAGACACTTGTCTTCACCAAGTGATGTAAGAGACTTAGGCAAACATGGCCTTTGATTGTCAAGAACCCTTACGATCAATCTTGGATCTCGAGACGACTCACACACTCTATGATGGATGATGGATGATGGTGGTGGATGATGGTGTTGTGGTGGTGGTGAAGTGTGGGTGAAGTGTGAGAGAGGTGGTGTGCCAAGGGATAGTTTACAAATGAGCCCAGCACCCCTATTTATAGCCTGAACAGCAGCTCGGGCACGGCCCCGTGTCCACCCTCATTCTCTTTCTTCATTAATTGCAGTTTGTCTGCATTAGTTGACCACGCCCCCGTGTCCGCTGGGCACGACCCCGTGTGCAGAAGCGTATCTGTACTATCAAGATTTCCCAAGATTCTGCGAATCTTAGAGTTGACCACGGCCCCGTGTCCGCTGGGCACGCCCCCGTGGTGGGTGATAGAAGCTTCTACAACTTTGTCTTTTCTGTAGACACTTGGGCACGCCCCCGTGCTCATTGAGCACGGGGCATGATCAACCTTCTGTTATCTTGTTTTTGCTTAGGAAGATGCTGTCGGGGGTCGGGCATGCCACGTTTATTCCTTTTCTTGTATTTATGTTAGATTTAGCTGCCTTTTTGCTTCTTTTGTTCATTTGAGCTCATTTAATCATGAAAATACAAAATGAAGACAAAAACGCACTTTTTCCAACATTAGTACTAAAAAAGGGTTAGTTTTATGCCACATTTGATGTAATTTATATGTTGCATTTTGTACACATCAAATACCCCCACATTTGAATCTTTGCTTGTCCTCAAGCAAAACTCTTTATAATGTGACTTTACACTTCCAAATGGAATGGGTAGAAGAGAAGGTTTTTGGGCTTGTCATAGAGTGTCGGGATTTCCAAGATTCTTTATTAAGTTTTATTTTTATTTATTTACAATCATATTCGTCATGATTTATTTAAAACATTACATAAGATAAATTACTTATTAGGGCATAACATGCCATTTTAAAATTCCACTTATATACAAGTTCACATACCTCATGGGGATCACTCAACACTCGGTCGAAGATGTTTTTTAGTGAGTCACTCGAGAGCGGCATGGAACTTACTCCTACCATAAGCTTGCCAAGCAATCAATCCTCCTCCTTTTTAACTATACACCTTTGTAAATATCAAGAGGACTTTTTGGGTGAAGGGTTAGGCTTGGGTTAAAGGTAGGTGGTTGGGTGAGTGGTTAGTAAAAGGGCGAAAGGCGTAAAAAGCGTCGGTTTTCGTAAGACTTTTTTTTTTTTTTTTTTTGTAACTTTTTATTTTTGATGAAACACTTTTTCAAACAAAGTTCTTTTTGATAAACTTATTTGTTTACTTCTTTTTGCTTCATCATCATTTTTTTTGTTTTTTTTAAGGAAGACTTGAGAAAAACCGAGCTTGTTACTAAAACAAAGGGTTAAAAATAAAAAAAGGAAAGTTTTGGTGGGTAAAAATAAAACAAGGGGTTAACTAGGGGGATTTGGGTAGGTGGTAAAAAAAGAAAAATAATGGTGTAGAAATAAAAAAAGGTTAGTCCTAATGCCTTCATCATTTACTTACTCGGGTTTAAGTTGGTAAGGACCGGGAATGTATTGTCGTGGCAAGTTCTAGAGTTGTAAGAACCAAGCGGCTATTCACACAAGAAACGAAAAATGAGCAATTAGTTTAAAGATATGTATTTGTATGCTCAATAAAGGCTCAAAACTCACTTTTTGTGGGAATGGGTTTTTATGTGATCAAGTATATATAATCAAATTTTAACTAAACTTGTCATGCTGTTTCATAATTTTCTTATGTTGGTTCTTTTTATCACGACGCTATCGGTTGTAAATTTGTAAAAATATAAGATTTTTAGAACTTGAAACTCCCAAATTAAACCTAGACAAGTAAAAAAAATGAAAATTTTTGAAAAAATTTGGGGTGATTTGCGGTTCCAATAGAGTTTTGTGTAAGGCTTGTAATTAGGACTTGCAAGATTCAAGGTTTTAGTATCCCCCCCCCCCCCACACTTAAATTACACATTGTCCTCAATGTGTCCCAAAAGTAAGTTTTTAGGTTGATTGAATGTGTAAAAAGGTGTGAAAAAGAAAAAAATTATGTTACTGGGCGTCTGGACACGGCCCCGTGTTCAGATCGCCAGTAACAAAAATGAGTAAAAAGAAACAGAAGCCTGGGCACGGGGGCGTGTTGGGTGAGCACGGCCCGTGTCCAGTTACCTGAACTGGGCATTTCCTGCAGATTGTGCAGCACGGGGCCGTGTTGGGCGGGCACGGCCCGTGCTGAACTTGCTGTAACGAAGAAAAATTTGTCGGGTGGCCCTGTTTTTGTGCATGGGGTGCTGGTGCAAGTTTTCCTTGGTATCCTTCACCATCCCGAGTTTGTTTTATTCCTGAAAATTAAAACTAAACTAGAAAACATAAAAAATTAATCTAAGCTAAACTAAGGATAGTTCCGCGGAATGCCTCTGTAGTGCGCCATGTTTATAAGGGTCCTTGGCTAGACCCAAAGCCAGTCATATGCTACTCAAGCGGGATGTGTTGCATCCCATGTTGCACCGTCGGAGAGCATCATCCAAGGTTGAGTCTATGACCTTCATGTAATTGACCGGATCCTCGTCTTCTACTCTCTTTCCAACTCCAAACTTCATTTCCTTGTTTCCAATCCTCAATGTTAGTGTACCACCATTCATGTCTACTACTGCGTGGGTCGTAGCTAGGAAGGGTCTTCCTAAAATGAGTGGTACTTCGGTATCTTCCTCCATATCTAGTATGACAAAGTCGGCTGGGAAAACGAATTCGCCTACGTTGACTAATAGATTTTCAGCGAAACCTTGTGGATATTTTACGGACCTATCGGCGAGTTGTATGCTCATTTTTGTAGGGCTTGTTTTTCCTAGGCCGAGTCGGTTGAACATTGATGCGGGCATGAGGTTTATGCTAGCCCCGAGGTCGGCTAGCGCATTACGAATGGGGGATTCCCCAATCGAACAAGGGATTGTGAAGCTTCCAGGATCGATCTTATTTTGCGGGAGTTTGTTGAGTTGCAAGGCGGAGCATTCTTCGCTTAAATTAACTAATTGCAATGATTCAATTTTCCTTTTGTTAGTGAGGAAGTCCCTCATAAATTTTGAGTATTTAGGCATTTGGGTTAGGACTTCAATAAATGGAATATTAACATTAAATTGTTTTAGTAATTTTTCGAACTTTGTGAATTGCTCATCGGTCTTTTGACGGACTAGCCAACCGGGGTATGGAATCGGAGGATTCTTGGTCGGCTCTTGATTCGGTGTAGGAGCCATCTCTTGTTGGAGTGTTGGTGAAGTTGTAGACTGGCTAGACCGGCTCGTTTCAGTTGAAGGCAATGGGGCCTCTTCGGGGCCCACGGTACGGTTTCTCAACGTAATGAGATGTACTTGTGCCTTTGGGTTTAGTTCGGTATTACTTGGTAACGCGCCTTGTGGTCTCTCGGAGAAATTTTGAGCTATTTGATTTAATTGTTTTTCAATGTTTTGAATACTAGCTTGTTGATTTCTAAAATTCGATTCCAATTGTTGAAATCGATCCGAGTTTTTCTTTTCGGTGTCGGAGATGAGGCGAGATACAATATCTTCAAGCCTCTCTCGTCCCCCTTGTTGTTGAGAGATTTTGTGACTCATTTCTAGGTTGCTGAAAGTTTGTTCGTTGATTTAGATTTTGTTGGTTACTACCATTGCTGGGTTCTCTCCAACCAAGGTTAGGGTGGTTACGCCATCCTTGGTTGTAGGTACCCGTTGGAGGACCCGACGGCCTAGGTCTATTATCAATGTAGTTTACCGTTTCCGTTTGATCATCTAATTCTTTCATACAACTCCAATTTTCATGTGGCCCACCACACCCCTCACAAGCCATAACCGAGACCGTTTTTGCCATTTCTAATTTTTGTATTTTTGAAGAAAGGGCCTCGATTTGGGCTTGTAGAGAAGTGTTTTCGTCAACCTTATGGGCGCCCGAGGCAATAGATTTATTACCTCGGGGAGTGTGCCACTGAAAATTGGTTTGAGCAATTTCCTCAATTTGATTATAAATTTCATTTGGGTGGCGATTACCTAAAAGTCCCCCGGAGCTAGAGTCAAGTGTTTGTCTTATGTGTGGCAACAATCCATTGTAGAAAGTGGATACCTGTTGCCAAACCGCGAGACCGTGATGAGAACACTTTCTTAGTAGCTCCTTGAACCTTTCCCAAGTTTCATATAAGGATTCCCCATCTTCTTGTGAGTATGTATTAATTTCAGTCATTAATTTAGCCGTTTTAGCAGAAAGGAAATACTTATATAGAAACTTTTGGGCTAGTTCATCCCAGGTGTTTACCGAGCCAACTGGGAGGGCGTTGAGCCAAGCCTTAGCTCGGTCTTTTAACGAAAATGGAAACATTCGAAGGCGGATGGCGTCATTTGATGCTCCGTTGATCAGAAAGGTATCACATATTTCCAAAAAGTTTGTAATATGCATATGAGGATCTTCATCCGCAAGCCCGTGAAAGGTTGTGGAATTTTGGAGCATTTGGATCAAATGCAGCCGAAGTTCGAAGTTGTTGGCATCGACATTCGGTGCATTGATAGCAGCGCCAAGATTACCTACGGTGGGTCGTAGGTAATCCATGAGGGTACGTTGGTCCGCCATCGGAAGTAGATTCCCCGAAACTTTCTCTTGGTTTTTAGCTTTACGTCTTTTTCTTAGAAAGCGTTCGGGTTCGTCTAGAGGCTCTTTTATGTCTCTGCTGGAACTGGAGCTCATACACTACGTAGAGAGTTCAGGTGTGCTGCCTGGGTTCCAAGTCCTGCAACGAAAACAAAAAAGAAAGTTGGTCAGAAGGTTCACCACGGCCCCGTGCTCAATGAACACGGCCAGTGGTCGGAGATAAAGTAATTGTTTTTCGGATTCCTGTTTCTGGGGAGTTTGACACGGCCCCGTGTTGCACCGACACGGCCCCGTGTTGCACCGACACGGCCCCGTTTTGCACTGACACGGCCCCGTGCTCAGCTCTCTGTAGCTCAGAAAATAAAAACTACCAGTAACGGCCATGCACGGCCCGTGCTGAGCTCTGCAGAACTGAAAAATTAAGAAAATCCTAAAAAAAAAAACAGAAAAATTAGAAAAAACGATTAGGCCGTTGATTCTTAACATTTCTTAAAATCCTTGTGTCCCTTGCAACAGCGCCAAAAACTTGATGTGCGTAAGTGTGTATAGTTTTTAATGTATAATTTAAGCCCTTTCACACTTTTTAGCCAAGTTTTAAATTTATAAAACACGATATTTACTAACACTAAACACACATATGGGCAAGTGCACCCATCGTGAGCGTAGTATAGTGTTGGTAAGATACCGAGGTCGTCCAAGGACACAAGAGCTTTTAATACCGATTTATCCTTAACGCCTAATCAAATCAAAAGTTTAGAAAAAGGTTTTTAACTAAAAATATAAAACTAACTAAAATGCTGAAAAATAAAATAAAATAAAAACAGATAGACAAGATGAATCACTTGGATCCGACTCGTGTGTAGTGTAACCTTTGATTATTTCCGCACTTTTGCACTTTTTAAGAGATTATCTTAGTTATTGTAGTAGGCACCTCTTTTGAAGGTGACGTTACCCTCAACCCAGTAGTTTGAGTCAGCAAGGATACAATCCTAAAGGGTCGGATTATTGAAAGATAATTAATTAAGTTATTAATGCATAATGTGGTAGGCCCCTCTTTTGAAGGTGACGTTACCCTCGGCTAAGTAGTCTGAGTCAGCAGGGATACAGTCCTAAGTAGCCGGGTTAAAGTTTTAATAGTGCTTACATATGAGGGGATCAAAGAGTTTGGACCCCCTCCATCCAATACCGGTGGGTATTGAAGGAGGTCCTACTAAATTTGACCCAGGTCCTTGCAGGATCTATACACTGAACAAGGCAAGACTCTTACCAAACCGTTCTCTTAACCCCTGACCAGGTAGCCAACATACCTCCATATAGACCGTGGAGATATGAATGGTGAAAATCTTTTATATTATATAGACAGTAAAATAATGCCAAGTCACCACGGACAAACGATAAGGAAGAATCACCTTCAACATAAGAAACTAGTTATTAAAGCCATTAATACATAACCAAATAAAAAGTGTGAAAAGATTAAAAATAAAAAGTATTACACTAGACACTTGTCCTTACCAAGTGATGTAAGAGACTTAGGCAAACATGGCCTTTGATTGTCAAGAACTCTTACGATCAATCTTGGATCCCGAGACGACTCACACACTCTATGATGGATGATGGTGTTGTGGTGGTGGTGAAGTGTGGGTGAAGTGTGAGAGAGGTGGTGTGCCAAGGGATGGTTTGCAAATGAGCCAAGCACCCCTATTTATAGCCTGAACAGCAGCTCGGGCATGGACCCGTGTCCATTGGGCATGGCCTCGTGTCCACCCTCCTTCTCTTTCTTCATTAATTGCTGTTTGTCTGCATTAGTTGAGCACGCCCCCGTGTCCGCTGGGCACGACCCCGTGTGCAGAAGCGTATCTGTACTATCAAGATTTCCCCAGATTCTGCGAATCTTAGAGTTGACCACGGCCCCGTGTCCGCTGGGCACACCCCCGTGGGGGGTGATAGAAGCTTCTACAACTTTGTCTTTTCTGCAGACACTTGGGCACGCCCCCGTGCTCATTGAGCACGGGCCGTGTTCAGCCTTTTGTTCTCTTGTTTTTGCTTGGGAAGATGCTGTCGGGGGTCGGGCATGCCACGTTTATTCCTTTTCTTGTATTTATGTTAGATTTAGCTGCCTTTTTGCTTCTTTTGTTCGTTTGAGCTCATTTAATCCTGAAAATACGAAAGGAAGACAAAAAACACACTTTTTCCAACATTAGTACTAAAAAAGGGTTAGTTTTATGCCACATTTGATGTAATTTATATGTTGCATTTTGCACACATCATACTCACCTTTACATTTTATATATTGACTTTATTTTAATGTATGTGACAGGTTGATGTTATGCTATGCTGGGAATCAAGATAGGCTGTCTAGAAACTACACCAATAGAAATCTAGGTTGTCGGACTTGTTTTGTTTCAGAGAAACTCGTTATTTGTAATAATTACTTGTTGAATATTTGTTGATTGGTATGGGATAATTAACCTTAAAAATATTGGTAGCAAATAGTTGTTATGGATCTCTTGAGCAATCTGGTTCGCCTAGTGTCGCGCCCCGATGTTTTCCCCATCGGTTGGGGTGTGACACGCTCATTAGGACTTAAGGTCTGATGAGAGTTAAATGAGTCACAAGTGAACATTGGACTACCTAAAGTAAGGTAAATCCAATAATTTGAATCGTAGATGTTATGTTCTTAGGAACATAATGATCTCGAATAGATTATGGTTAAAAATTGCCCATTTGGTCAAAATATGTCATTAAAAGTCCTTTGCCGTAAAAAAGGTTAAAGTTGACTAAAATGCCCTAGAATGATAAATCGAGCGAACATCCTTTAAGGGTAGTTTAAATATGAATTTTATAATTCGGTCAATCCTTAGGATAGTATAAAATGGGAGGCTTAAACCATTTTGGTTTAAAACTACATAATGGGTCATTTTCGTAAAAAGTCTAACTTGGGGGTAGAATGGGAATATAATGATTTTTCCCATTCACGATCCATCGTATCTGAAGTTGTGATGATATATATGAAAATCATAAGTGGACACACAAGTTATGAATGGTAAAGCCAAGATATGGGTAAAAATAAGTTTTGTTTGGTTAAAGTAATCAAACGGGTTAAAATAAATGCGTATACGCAACCCGGATGACGGGAGCGTAAACGCATGCTTAGTAAACTCGAAAGAGGGTTAAAATCTGTAAGGAATCAATCCTTACTATAGAAATGTGGATAATATGGCTAAATACGATAACGGGTCAAATAACGACATATATTAATATTGAGTTGTTATTAAGAAAAGTAAGAATCTAATATCCCGGATGGCGGATTTTGAGTCTAATATGTGGGTGATCAATTTACGATCACGTAGAAACAAACGTGAGGTTAAACAGATAAGCGGGTTAGAAGTTATGAACATTTTCATATAACGGGCAAAATAGGAAAACAAATATGCAGACCTGGCGTTGCCCTTCTGTCCGGATAAAGCTTACGGACCGTAAGCTATGGTTGTGAGTCCGTAGCTTATGGCGGGACATTTAAAAAAAATGTTTTTTCCCTATTTTTGACATGTACATGATATCAAACCTCATTCTAACATCTTATATCTAACATTCAAGATTCTTAAATGTTATTAGGTCCATGTATTGATCAAACATATGGGATCAAGCGGGTGCAAGAACCGAACACAATAAAGTTGAAGCTTCCGCTTTTGTTTTTAGATGTTTATTAAGAACCAAACTATGTTATCGTTTTGTAAATGTTTTTAAACAATTTTGGATCTTAATTAACCTGTAAGTTTACAAAATGATTATATATATAAATCATGTTTTACTAGAATTTCTATCAATTCTAGTATATTTTAAGTATGGGCCTTACACATTGGTAAATCAAAACATATAAAATTGAATAGTTGATTATGTGATTAGTAGTATATTTCCAAACTAGGTTATATACTTGTGTAATACACAGATTAAATGAAAAGAATATTTCATGTAAGTATGATAAACTAAAACAATTAGTCAAATGTAAACTCAAGGAGTTATATAAATATCTTCCACAATCCTAGTATGATATCGGCACTCAGCACAACAATCCTTGCCAATCGTGTAAGACCCTAATTCGTAAATGACAAAAGTCGCAGCGGAAATTCGTACCATAAAAATTCCTTTCGTTACCTACACCTCGACTCACCTAAAATTCATTCTTAAGGTTAATTCTTTTACAATAAATACATTTATTATACTCGTTTACAATAAGGAAACATAACCTAGCTTCACTCAGTTACGTACTCGACACTCCCGTACAATCTATCTTGTGACTCGATTTTTGATCGCTCCTTTTTCATATGATCATCCGGCTCGAACAACCTGCACTCACCAAACACATACACAACATTAATATATTATCAATATAAACGATACTTAGCCTTGGAATATTTACGTTCCATTATTTCTTTACTTTAAACGTTCTTTCTGAGTACCTCACTTCCGGTGAATCTTCGATACTGTACCTGCATTAACTTAAACCTCCAGGCACACGAATAACACATAAACACTTAATCGTATTGAATGACTTACATACATACCTAAACTTCATTCATAATATCTCCATACATACATATGTACACACATACATACGTACCTATTTGCATACATACTCACACACATACATGCCAACCTACATGCATACCTACCTATAAATACATCTACATAGTTATATACGTATCTACATATACACATACCTACACCATTCTGTACGCTCATGACATTATACGTCTACATATACATACATTCCTACTTGTGACATACCAAACTCATACACGCCTACTCACATACAAACCTTCATATATCCGCGTATTCTTGCTCACATACCTATCAACATACCCACGTAAGTGCATACATGCTTTCATACATTTCTACGTACGTGTATAGAGATATACAAACATACATATGTACCTATCTACATGCGCGCTTACCCTAATGGTCATAAAACATAAGTTAAGTTAGTCATACGCAACTTAAAACGCGTTTAAACGAGTTCCCAAGACAAAACGAGGCACGAAAACGATTTTTGGAGAAACATGACCCGTCGCGTGGCGCGACCCCCCGTCGCGTGGCACGACGCCCCCTTTTTCACAGAACAGATGCAGCTGAAAGCTGCATATTCCCAGCACATTCGGATTTTACGGAAACGAGCATAACTCTCTCGTTTTTAATCCGTTTTACCCGATTCTTTTTCCTACGCGTCCGTAATTTAATTCTCCATCTTATGGAGTTAAGATCTGACATCCGGATTAACAAAATTCCAGACCTTTAAGCCTTCGGCTTGTTACCCTTTTTCCATATCCTATCCCGTTCATGCATTTATCCACCTAACTTGTTTATTTGACCATAAATTCTTATATACCTAATAATATCAATGACGCCTATCATAAAAGATTAAATTCTCGGATGTCTTGCATTCTTTAAACTCATTTTTACTCAAAAGCTTTCTTTGACCCGTTAAGGGTATTTTCATATTTCATTGCATTTGATTCTCAAAACATACATTTCGCTTCCGTACTTATCCTAATTATTCACTTGGTCATTTATCTTATTTCTAAACATCTTTTAAAGGTCATTCGCCCAATATACCCACCAAGGGCATTTTAGTCAACTTTTGCTCCAACATTTACAACGAAGGACTTCAACACATAACTACCCTCAAACATCATGTTTAATTTGCTAAAACACCATATTACTTAACAAACTAAGAAGTGATTACAGAAATCACTTACCTCGTGCATCCGAGTTCAAGCATAGCTGCCGTGTTTATCCTTGGCCCGTTGCCCTTCCATGCTTATGTCCGCGTTGACATGACTCCTATCCGTACATGTCATTACATTCACATTCTTGTTAGCATATATGATTGTACGTATGAACGATCATATCAATTTCATATCTCATGTATGACTTTCATTAGTCAATTCAAACAAGCATAAAGCATACTCAACATCAACCTAACATAATCTTCTTATGAACTATATCTAAAATGCATTCCTCATGTTAGTTTACTATCAATTTCATTATTACCACATTCTATACATGTTTACCCATTAATTGCATACAATTTCACTTATTATTGTCATTTAGACATTTCATCAAACACCTGGTGTGCGTACTACTTTCTAAGCATGATGTACAAGTATTTCATGTGTTTCTTCCTAATTATCACTTTCATTCATCATCACAAGTAAACATCATACAAATTCCATACTATAATCACTCTATATACAAATACACATCACATACCACACATAATCCTAACCAAGTTCATACCATTTCATGGATTAAACATAAACCCACTTAACTAATTGTGATAATTCATCCAAACACCTAAATTCTAGCAATTTACTCAGAGTCTTCGCTTAGGGTTTGTTCCTACACGTGCATACATCACTAATTTGGCCATAACCTTCATGATTCCTACATAAATCACCACTAGTGATGATTATCAAGATTTTCTCAACGACATTAAACATCAAAATTCAACATACCTTATGATCCCCTAGCTTGTGTGATCACTAATTCACGTTCGGTTGTGAATTTAGACTTCATTTGGCCCTTCAACTTGATGATTCTTCAAGAACTAGGGTTTGAACCCTTGGTTCTTTCTCCTGGACATCGATCCAGAACACACGCAAGTGTGTGTGTGTGTTTGTGTGTATTTGCTTTTAATTAAACATCTTTCAATCTATACCATCTAGCCCCTCATGTTTACCATTTAACATACTTGGCACAACTTTCATCATTTAATAATTTTGGCCACACACTTTAACTAGGTAAAATAGCCTAATTATTTATTTCAGGATATATTAACTAAGAATATATGTCAATTATAAACATTCGGATTTTGGGGCGTTACAAGTCTACCCCCCTTAAACAAGGTTTCGTCCCCGAAACCTTTCTCACTTCTATTTAACAGTAATTATCCTTTCTTCCTGCTCATCAACCTGGCCATGAGCCCATCCAATGACGACCTTCTATCCTTAAGAACCCATCCCGGATTTCTTATTAGTGTCGCTTTCCCTAGCCGACACTAGTTCAAACGCACTTCATAGCTAGTGGTTTATTCATCATTCCCAATAATCGTGCATCACGCACAATATACCATTTGGTTTGTTTGAAACAATTCCAACCCCCCATTGATAACATTCCCTTTTATTCGTTTTAACATTCATATTACCTTCATCGACCATACGATCTAATTTTGTAATTTATACATGCACATCTATATTTATTTATTTATTTATTTTTTTTTACAAGTCCATACTTTCCATGCCTTACTTTCACATAACGTTCTTATTTTATTTACACGTTTATAACATACCTAATACCTCCATCTCATCTCTTAAGATTACATTCTATACATATATATCATATTACATTTAGTCCTTGTTTTGTTATCACAACAAAACTACTATTACATAATCACATCTACGTGCTTAACTCTAACGTTACCCTCATTCTACGTTTTCTACAGTTACTTGTACCTTGCATATCTTTACGTTACCTTTAAATCATTTCGTTCATTTCACATTATTATTGCTTTCACTTCATGCATTACTTAATTTACACATATACATGTGTCATACTAGTTCATATCTACCCAATCATGAGTTAAACATTTACTAACCTCTTTTTCATTTCACAACCCAACGATCCGTAACCCAGATCGATCATCTTTTCCTCGAGTACTAGCCGTACAGGCCAGGTTTCATACATCCTTATAATGAGCTTCCGCTCGTGCACATTCTTTCACCAATACAATTGGTTCCATCACATCAATAATCCTAACATTTTCATCAACAAAATTGGCGGTTAGCATATTTCATTTAAACATTCATTATACTAGGGAATTACCCACTTAAAATCCTTCTACAATTTCCTACGTCCAGGCTATAACATATCACACATTCCATTTCTTACATGTAATTCTTTCATTCGAGTTACTTATTTCTTCCACCTTCATTTGACTCTTCAAAGCTTAACTGACATTTCTTAATTATTGTATAAGTACTGAGGCACACGTCCGTACTTCTTTCCATTCATGCTTTCGTGCAAAAATATTCATTACATCATTTCGGTATTGTTAGCAACACTTATCATTTTTGCTCATACTTAATTTATTGTCCGGGTCGTAGCCTGTCATTTAATATGGCTCCTAAGTGTCTATTACTAACACATTTAACACCTAACTGGTTCAAAACTTCTTTCTTTCATTTCACAACTTAGGTTTTGCATGCCTATTACGATCATTCTTTTGTTTATTTACTTTACATTTACCCATATGACTCGTTTGACACAACCTCGGTCAAACTATCGACCCGTTCTGATGTGGACTAATTCCATCCTTTTTATTATTTTAAATCCGTCCTGCGGATTCAAACGTAACGTTCATACCTTTCATTACTTCTATGTTTCGAATCCGTCTAGCGGTTCCAACCATACCATTTATACCTTTTCTTCCTTCTATGATTTGAATCCATCTAACGGATTTCAATCATACCATTCACATCTTTCCTTCCTTACATGTGTTGAATCTGTTTCGCAGATTCAGACATATCATTTTCTACATTTCATTTCCTTGAATTCGTTTTACGGATTCAAACATTTCATTCATACCTTTCATCCCTTGAATCCGTCTCGCGGATTCAAACATTTCATTCACACTTTTCATTCTTTGAACCCGTCTCTCGGTTTCAAACATTTCCTTCATACCTTTCCTCCCTCGAATCCGTCTCGCGGATTCAATCATTTCATTCATACATTTAATTCCTTGAATCCGTCTCGCGGATTCAAACATTTCATTCATATCTTGTTGATCCGTACTTTCTTACGAATTCAACATTCTTTATATATTTTTTTTTATCACTTACACTTTTCATTCCTACATAGTACTCTCAATTTCCCGAGAGTCTTGCTACCCATTTCACCCACACGCCCGCCTGCTACCCAACTCTACCGGACATACCTGTAACAATTATCATGATCTCACGAACATCATACGTTTCTCGTGTACTGGCCAGGTACACAATCCACATAATAGTTTCGTGCCTTCATGTAATTGTAACCTTATGTCCGTAGACTTAGGTTTCGGCGCGTGTATCACTTTCAGTACTTCATTACTATACTATCCTTATCTTAAATTTAAAATTTTCCTTCCCTTAGTGAGTTTTACTATTACATATACCCACATATCGAATTTACGTACCTGGATTCAAATTTGGCTTATTACCTCTTTGCCTGCATTAGTATTCATCCTAGACTACATTCACAGATCATCCTCTTCAAACACTTATGCTTACCTTGCACATACAAAACCGTCAGTTTCTTTATACGTATATATAAGTATATACTTACATTAGCTTTTACCTTTGGATCTTGACCGAGTCTTAGATTGTACGGGTTTCTTATCTCAAGAGCACACAAGTTTGAGTTCAAGTACTTACCTTCTCGTACTTGATCCCCTCAAACCAGGGCTCTGATACCAACTTGTAAGACCCTAATTCGTATATGACAAAAGTCGCAGCGGAAATTCGTACCATAAAAATTCCTTTCGTTACCTACACCTCGACTCACCTAAAATTCATTCTTAAGGTTAATTCTTTTACAATAAATACATTTATTATACTCGTTTACAATAAGGAAACATAACCTAGCTTCACTCAGTTACGTACTCGACACTCCCGTACAATCTATCTTGTGACTCGATCTTTGATCGCTCCTTTTTCATATGATAATCCGGCTCGAACAACCTGCACTCACCAAACACATACACAACATTAATATATTATCAATATAAACGATACTTAGCCTTGGAATATTTACGTTCCATTATTTCTTTACTTTAAACGTTCTTTCTGAGTACCTCACTTCCGGTGAATCTTCGATACTGTACCTGCATTAACTTAAACCTCCAGGCACACGAATAACACATAAACACTTAATCGTATTGAATGACTTACATACATACCTAAACTTCATTCATAATATCTCCATACATACATATGTACACACATACATACGTACCTATTTGCATACATACTCACACACATACATGCCAACCTACATGCATACCTACCTATAAATACATCTACATAGTTATATACGTATCTACATATACACATACCTACACCATTCTGTACGCTCATGACATTATACGTCTACATATACATACATTCCTACTTGTGACATACCAAACTCATACACGCCTACTCACATACAAACCTTCATATATCCGCGTATTCTTGCTCACATACCTATCAACATACCCACGTAAGTGCATACATGCTTTCATACATTTCTACGTACGTGTATAGAGATATACAAATATACATATGTACCTATCTACATGCGCGCTTACCCTAATGGTCATAAAACATAAGTTAAGTTAGTCATACGCAACTTAAAACGCGTTTAAACGAGTTCCCAAGACAAAACGAGGCACGAAAACGATTTTCGGAGAAACATGACCCGTCGCGTGGCGCGACCCCCCGTCGCGTGGCGCGACGCCCCCTTTTTCACAGAACAGATGCAGCTGAAAGCTGCATATTCCCAGCACGTTCGGATTTTACGGAAACGAGCATAACTCTCTCGTTTTTAATCCGTTTTACCCGATTCTTTTTCCTACGCGTCCGTAATTTAATTCTCCATCTTATGGAGTTAAGATCCGACATCCGGATTAACAAAATTCCAGACCTTTAAGCCTTCGGCTTGTTACCCTTTTTCCATATCCTATCCCGTTCATGCATTTATCCACCTAACTTGTTTATTTGACCATAAATTCTTATATACCTAATAATATCAATGACGCCTATCATAAAAGATTAAATTCTCGGATGTCTTGCATTCTTTAAACTCATTTTTACTCAAAAGCTTTCTTTGACCCGTTAAGGGTATTTTCATATTTCATTGCATTTGATTCTCAAAACATACATTTCGCTTCCGTACTTATCCTAATTATTCACTTGGTCATTTATCTTATTTCTAAACATCTTTTAAAGGTCGTTCGCCCAATATACCCACCAAGGGCATTTTAGTCAACTTTTGCTCCAACACTTACAACGAAGGACTTCAACACATAACTACCCTCAAACATCATGTTTAATTTGCTAAAACACCATATTACTTAACAAACTAAGAAGTGATTACAGAAATCACTTACCTCGTGCATCCGAGTTCAAGCATAGCTGCCGTGTTTATCCTTGGCCCGTTGCCCTTCCATGCTTATGTCCGCGTTGACATAACTCCTATCCGTACATGTCATTACATTCACATTCTTGTTAGCATATATGATTGTACGTATGAACGATCATATCAAATTCATATCTCATGTATGACTTTCATTAGTCAATTCAAACAAGCATAAAGCATACTCAACATCAACCTAACATAATCTTCTTATGAACTATATCTAAAATGCATTCCTCATGTTAGTTTACTATCAATTTCATTATTACCACATTCTATACATGTTTACCCATTAATTGCATACAATTTCACATATTATTGTCATTTAGACATTTCATCAAACACCTGGTGTGCGTACTACTTTCTAAGCATGATGTACAAGTATTTCATGTGTTTCTTCCTAATTATCACTTTCATTCATCATCACAAGTAAACATCATACAAATTCCATACTATAATCACTCTATATACAAATACACATCACATACCACACACAATCCTAACCAAGTTCATACCATTTCATGGATTAAACATAAACCCACTTAACTAATTGTGATAATTCATCCAAACACCTAAATTCTAGCAATTTACTCAGAGTCTCTACACGTGCATACATCACTAATTTGGCCATAACCTTCATGATTCCTACATAAATCACCACTAGTGATGATTATCAAGATTTTCTCAACTACATTAAACATCAAAATTCAACATACCTTATGATCCCCTAGCTTGTGTGATCACTAATTCACGTTCGGTTGTGAATTTAGACTTCATTTGGCCCTTCAACTTGAAGATTCTTCAAGAACTAGGGTTTAAACCCTTGGTTCTTTCTCCTGGACATCGATCCAGAACACACGCAAGTGTGTGTGTGTTTGTGTGTATTTTCTTTTCATTAAACATCTTTCAATCTATACCATCTAGCCCCTCATGTTTACCATTTAACATACTTGGCACAACTTTCATCATTTAATAATTTTGGCCACACACTTTAACTAGGTAAAATAGCCTAATTATTTATTTCAGGATATATTAACTAAGAATATATGTCAATTATAAACATTCGGATTTTGGGGCGTTACAAATCGACACGTGTTTTACGTCGATTGAAAACAATAAAAACGAATACCTATACCGGTATCGGTGTTGTTCGGTCGGTATCGGTCAGTTACGATACCGTTATCGTACAGACACTCGATATAGCTTACGATACCAAAAAATACGTTATTACGAGTATAACTTTGTGTTCAATGAATTTTATACCGCCACATTGAGAAAACTATAAAAGCGAATATGGCACCGTTACCAATGTTGTTTGGTCGGTATATGTTTGGTTTGTGATGATAAAAATAATCAACTATATATGGTCTGTTTGAATAAAGCTTTTATCGAATCGTACATAGTAATAAGCTCATGATGACGCTAATAATAAAAAAACTACAACGATGTTATATTGTACGGTACTACTGTTGTTCAGACAATATCAGTAATATCAAAGAAAGAAAACTAAAAGTTAACATTAAAGAAATATATTTAAGCTTAAAAGTAAATATAATAGTAATCTATTGAAATATTGAAATGATAAAAGTACGAAAAAAAATCTATTATAATAATAAGAGTAAACTGTCAAAATGGTCCCTAAGATTTGGTCACTTTTACCAATTTAGTCCAAAACTCAAAACTTTTGAATCTGGGTCCCTGTGGTTTCAATTTTGTTGCCATTTTCATCTAAAATCAAAATCTGGTAAGATTTTTTAGTTAACATCCAACTATTTTTTGTCATTTCCCTCCCTTTTAATGAAGGGCAAAATGGTCTTTTAACGTTTTAGTATAACAAATTAAAAAATCTGACAATTCTGCCTTTCATTAAAAGGGAAGAAAATGAAAAAAAAAGCATAATGTTAACTGAAAAATCTGACCAGATTTTGCTTTTAGATGAAAATGACCACAAAATTGAAATCATGGGGACCCAGATTCAAGAGGTTTGGATTAAAGTGACAAAAATGACCAAACCTCAGGGACCATTTTGACAGTTTACTCTAATAATAATATTAATAATCTATTATAGTTATAGGGTGGGAGTTGGCTACAAAGTCCATTTTTCCTACAAAGTGTAGGAAGTGTTTTAAGGGTGATATGTGGCATTTAGAGATTTTATATTAAAGGGCATAAAAGTAATTGAATAATTAACTTATTGATGGAAGATTTATTTCTTAAACAACATAAGGAGATTTTTAAGGAAACAATATATCTTTTAAGAATTCAAAATTGCTGGACACTTATAATACAAAGAACGTATACTTAACAAATTAACATGACATGCGATCACTCATGAACAAATTCTTGACGTTGTGTTTTAGTAGTTATTAGTTTATTCACGTTGTGTTTTATCAGTTACAAGTGTAAACAACTTACATTTCCGTATAACACACCAGTATAAATAGTTTAGATTCTGTATAATACACCAGTATAAACAACTTACATTCCATATAACACACCGGTATAAACATCTTCGATCGCCAGTATAACACACTAGTATAAACAACTTAGATTCCGTATAACACACCAGTATAAACAACTTCGATCTCCAGTATAACACACCAATATAAACAACTTAGATTGCAAAAAAAAAATAGTATGAACATTTTTTTGGAATAGATTATAGTGTTTTTTATCTCCATTGTTTGAATGTTCTTGAATCATGTTGGAATGAATCTTCTTTAGTTTCGATGTCTAGATCCAGGATTTTAGAGCTTGGTGGTTACTTAATGAAGATATGACTAGAATAAAAGAACTGATGGTAGTTTCTTTATTTAAAACACGATTAATGAGTACAATGCCCCTCGCCCATTAAATGAATCAATAATTAAAACACAAATATTACAAAAATGCCACCCAACTAATCTCAACCATTGATCAAACACATCCAATGGCACCAAATACTTCCTACACTTTGTAGAAAAAACACACTTTGTAGAGGAATCTCACCCGTTATAAAATTGAAATAACAATAATATTGAAGAGAACTATATATATTATTTTAAAAACAAAACTACTATTCATGCTCACTTTCTATTTATATATACTAGTGACTTTCTCTCGCGCTTCACGGTGGAAATTCGGTTGATATCTGTTTAGTTCGTTACAGTACCAGTACTCGCTATAGTAAGATCATATCGCTACCATACCGTACCAAAATAAACAACATTGGTACCGGTATGTATTAATTTTTATTGTTTATTGTTTAATAACAGATATCGTGTCTCTGTTGTAGTGAACCGAACAAACGACATTGGTTTGGTATCGGTATTTATTTTTATTGTTTTCTCTTTCGATAAAATAACATTGTATCGTTAGCGTACTATACCAAACAATATCTGTACTGATACATGTATTTATTATACGGTTTCCAGTTACAAAATGTTTTAATTTATACAACTTTGTGTGTGATGATAATTCAATATCGGTACCGGTAGCTTGACAATTTGAACCAATCGATACCGTTCGAACAACATTGGTGTCAGTACCCGTGTCCGTTTTCGGTCGATGTAAAACGCGTGTTGATTCCATACTAGGGCTGTTCACGAGCCGAGCCGAACCGAACCGATCGAAGCTTTGCTCGTGTTCAGTTTGTTGACAAACTGAACCGAACCGAATGTTATTTCAACCGAGCTAAAGTCTAGCGAGCGTCTTTCGATCCGAGCATTGTTCGATCGAACGTCGAGCGATTATCGAGCGTCACAGAACAAAAAAGGAAAGTGACGATGGGGTACTAGTTATGAGAATAAAGTGCAGTTTTCGTTCCTAAGGTTTCGTCCAATTAGAACACACGTAAAATTTAACAAATAACAAGGAATACAAAAACACACAACTAGTTCTATCGCGATTAACTTGGCGGAAAGATAAATCGTTGACCGATTGAAGCAGACCCTTGTTATATCGGAAGTTTGAAATTGAATGAATCGATTGGAGGAAAATCATGGCGAGTTGGCGTCTTAGCGAGCTAGCGTCTTGGCGAGTGGCGATGGAGAAATGAATAATGATGGCCAATAGGGGGTTTTGATTAGGATCTTGTACTTCTGAATTGAAGGGCAGGTTGAAACTTGAGTATTGATCGGCGCTTCACATTTCAGTATTGGACAATGGACTATTTGTATTGGACTTCAATTGTAACTACTTAAATGAGCTCTATATTGATCTTGGATCAAACATTGTTAATGTAGGCCTCTAGTCATTTAACTCATTTCATTAAAATGATACACACACACATATTTATACTAAAAAATAAGTCGAGCCAATCGATCCGAACCGAACTGAGCGGCCCTTTGCTCGTGCTCTGTTCGTTTACAAACCGAACCGATTTGAACCGAGCGTTTTTTTCCATCGAGCTGAATCAAATGAGCAAATTCTGAGCATTTTTCGAACTAGCGTCGAACGAGCACCGAGCAATTTGAACAACCCTATTCCATACTAAGTGCATGAATTATACCGGTACTATAACGAACCGAATCGATACCGATCCAATGCCCACGATAACGTACCATCACAATGTGCGGGCAAGTAACTTGGAATGTTAAAAAACAAAGATGCAAATTTAGATTTTTTTTAAAGTTAACGAATGTAAGTTATTATAAAAATCGAATTGAATGATAAATAAAATATTACTAATAAAAAATAAAAACAAATACATAAAAATTATCAATCACCATTTATTACTAAAAATCAAATGAATAATTGATAAAATACTACTAAAAATAAAAATAATCCCAATAACTATTTATGGTAAAAATACTATTTATTATACTATTCATAACCACTTTCCAATTATACTAGTCGCTTACCCGCGCGATGCGGCGGGGTGACAATATGCAGTGCGGTACTTGTTTCTCGTAATTTTTTTATTCATACTATATTTATTGTACCATCATTGTGGTGGATATATGTTATAAGCGAAGTCATCGATTAGTCCATTTCATTGTGGTGTGCATGGTTCGGTCGGTTTGTGTTTTCTATTTGTTTAATCCTATCTTGATATATTGTATATCACCATCTGTTATTTTTCATATTCGTAGCATATATGTGGTCTATCTATGTTTCTTGATTTTTTTAATGGTAACGCTTACATACTCATCTCCAAAATTACACCATATAAATCTTAATTTACTCCTTGCTCTAGATTAAACCTAATACCTCCCACTTAGAGGCAAAGTCTCTACCAAGGCAACTATCAAAACGTCAACAAAAATGAGTAGGTGGTCCCAGTACCTTTGAATTTTTTAAACATTATAGTTTATAAGATATAGCACGAATACGTAAAAGAATTATTCGTTTGTTGTGGATGGAGAAAAGTGTAACTAATTATCCATAGTTTTGTTAAACTCATGGATTTAAGTGTAATAAGATGGAGGGATAAAATATAAATGGTGTTTAAAAGACAAATTTTCAACATTTAGGTGTGTATTTATAAATTAAGATTGGAGAATTCTTAATTTTTAGGTATCTTAAAATGCTTCTCCCTCATGTGTTATAATATAATATAGATAATTTAAAGGTTAAATTCTAACCAAAGTTTGATATAATTTTTTAACGATTTATTTTGTACAAATTAAATGGCATGATGCCAATAAAGATAACACGCATGCCTTGTTTTTTAAACTGCTTAAATAATATTATATCCACCTTCGGTGGAACCTATTAGCCTAAACTCTTGACCTCGGAGGTAGCAATACTACATTAACTCAAATGGCTTTGCTAATTGGATTTAACCCCGCCTATAACACGAATGCCTTTAGAAAACTCATATTGGCTATTAAATTTATATAATCGTGAATGCTAGTTTATCGGCCATTTTTTGAATATATACTTGATTTAGTTAAGTTATATCTCACTGCCTTTGATTTAGGACGAAGTAAAATATATGTCTATAATAGTTTAAATAGGAACATATATTCTCAAGAATATCCATAGGTTTTAGAATCTTGTGTTTTATTAATAGAATAACCAACAAAAATTAACATGCTACGAAGTTTAAGTATCCCCATTTGTGGCATAGTGGTAGAAGACTTGGATTTTCCAATAGAGACTCAAGTTCAATTCTCACGTGTGTCATATTGGGGTGGATATTGGGCAATGATGGTGACAAACCCACCGGTTCGATCCTGAGCTGCACCCCAGTTTTCATTCGGCTGTTACTTCAGCGAGGCATCTCGTGTGGAGGCAGTACGGTTTCCGGGGAACGCCGTAACCAAGTCTGACCCACCCAACGTAGGCCTGGTTAAGACAACGTGGTCTGGGTACAAAAAGCAATATTAATTATAACGCCCTAATGACAGAAATGCAAACTTTCACTTGCACATTATGAGTTCAAAAAGTGCAATATGAAGCTGGAAACAATATCAATATGAACCTGTGTATCATTACTTTAACTTTGTGTATCACCCTTCGAATTACCAAGAAGAATGATTACTCAAAGTTTTGGACCTACTGTATAAATTAATATTCATGCAGATATTAGCTATTTAGTATTACTACAACAACGAAACATGCAACTGAAATAAAAAATTACTTGTAGCCATAAACGCAAACCACCTGTTTCTAAGTTGCAGGCAACTAATCTTATATTACTTGCAGAAAACAATCAATATAACACGAAACACTCTATGGTCTAAACTAAAATAACATATGAAATACATAAGCCTGGTACATCATTTAATATATGCCTCCTAGTCCCTTGCACGTAGAGACCAGTTACAGTTGCGACCCTTCAAATCTGCCACATGTTTCAGCATAGCCCTCCTTTTCTCTCGGTAGTTTTAACATCTAGCCCAACAAACTTTTATACTATATTTGTTACCTGCAAATATAAAAATGGCATGCTAAGTAAACAACTAAACTTTTGTTTATCATTTGAATTAATAAACAACCTGCAAAACCTAAATAATGAATCAAACTGTCTTAACAAACCTGCAGAACGCGACAGAGGTTTCGCATGTCGACAGTCGGAACGCCAAGACACCGCACCTTACAAACCGGATCCCTTCGCCAATGCGAATGAATCAGCTCCAACATATTATGTGTTAACCATCCCTTCCTACAAAACCCAATTCATAATTAATAATAATACTAATAATAATAACTTCCTTTACGGATGTGCAATCACCGCACCATTAACCGAAACCGAACTGAATTAACCCAAACCGAATTAACCGAAAGTCGGTTATTGGTTATTTTTTGTACGGTTAACCCAAATTAACTGAAACGAACCGAACCATTTATATTTTCATATATTTCTAGCTTTTATACCTTCATTCATGTATTATACTATTATTTCATGTACTTATACCTCCATTTCATTTATTTATACATCATTTTCATGTATTTATGCATATATTTCATGTATTTACATCTCCATTACATGTATTTCTAAGCAAAAAATTTAGCCCTTGCTTTGATTAGGTTATTAACCGAACCAAACCGAAAACCAACAAATTAACCGAATTAACTGTATATAATAGTTATATCTTACCAAGATTAACCTGCCGGTTACTCGAAACATGTCGTTTAACAAGCTCGTGTCTCTCAGCTCGGCTCAACGACTTCCCAAGCACTTCCTCCCTCGATTCAAAATATATGGATGTTCCCGAAACCCTTCGTTTGGGTGTCATGAATCCATGAGACAAGTGTCCTCCATGAGGCAAGTCAAGTCCCTGAATTAAACACAGTAAAATATATAATACATATATTGCTGCAATATAACATAGACAATTTGGATTGCTCAAAACCGAACCTAAAGACAACTCACCATTATGTGGTCATGAGGTTTAAGAACAGCCTATAAACCTCAAAATTAGCAGGTGAAGCAGATAACAGTTGAACATTCACACCCCACTTATTTTCATCTAAGTGAAACGCTGCTAAGGCCCTCTTTTGACAAAGCGTTTCCAGTTCATCCATGTGCTCGTTTCCACCATATTATCTACAAAAAGTATAACAAATCAAAAAGCAAATTACATGATTACATCAATAAAATTTATAAATTATAGTGACAATTAACACCTTCCTAACACGGAACTCCAGATTTGGGTTTAGTTTAAACGGATTCAGGTCAGTTCAGGTCGAGCCAGCGGACACGTTTAGATGGGTCGTGTTCGTGTCAACACAGCGAGTTCGTGGTCCGACCTATTTAACCTGTTTATTTATTTTTTATTTTAAAAAATGTGATTTTTAATGATAATTTGCCATAGTTTATGCAATGCTTTTTTGTTTTGAACATCATTGTTCGCACATGGAAAGTGTGAAACTCCAATCCTCACGGTCCATAAAGAAAAGACAGTGAACAATAATTTGCCATAGTTTATGCAATAATTTGCCATAGTCTAGCCAATTTCTTTCAATTTATAGTCTTTACTCCGAATCCATAATTCCATATACCCAAGTCCTCACACCATACAAAGCCAGTCCATAAAACAGAATGAAAAATAAAAAATGGGCCACACAAATTGAGATTGAGTAAAAGATTTACACCATGCTAATGCTAAATTTGTAACATGCTTTTTTTCTTTCTGTTGATTTCCTTTCATGCTTCCTTAATGAGTTGGGGAGTGTGATACTCTAAATGTTTTTTTTTTTTTATTTCCTTTCATGAAACAAAGAAAAAACAACAATAAGATCAGCTAGATATGAGCCTATACCTTTGTGTACCTTGCAATCCTAATTCCTTGATTTTTTTTCCGCAAGTGGCGTAACAGGTTGAGTGGCAATATATACAGTGAGCTTTGTAGAGAAGCCATCAATTACTTCAGCCTTAGTACTATGAAGAAATGATAAAATGTTTGGATGTCTGACCTGAAATCAACAGTTTAGAGACTTATTTCACTTGCAACAAACACATAATTACAAGAAGCTCACCAAATATTTTCTGTAAGCTTTATCTTGGGTTCATATAGTTGTATATAAATAAATAAATAAATAAATAAATAAATAAATAAATAAAAGAGACATGCACAAATAACAGAGCCCAGATCCCTTCTTTCAACAAAGAAAAGAGATCTTTCCAGTTACCAACTCCAAAAGCAATAAGTAAATGAAAAGAATAACGAATTACATGAATGACTGAAGATAGTTGAAACTCTGGTGATCAAACTTAAATCTAAGAATAGCCAATGGCCGAATTGTTCACGCAACATGGAACTAACTTGGCATATATTTGTAACTAACTACAAATGTACATTACATGTATTCAAATGAAAAGGATCACATATCAATCAATATATTTCATGTTCGGATGAATAATCCCATTCATTTAGCTCAAGATGAGTTATGAGTAACTCACTGTTGTAAGCCGTTTGAGACCAGCAGCTAAACGTCCATCACCAGCATTACTTCCCGTGAGTGAAAATATTGATACAGGAGATCCACCCACCTGGAAAATCAAGACAGACGGTTACAAATGCTCATAAACTCATTTTCCGGTTTCCAAAGATTCAATTGTCCAAATACCAAAACCCTAGATCCTAGACAGGGAACAAATTTGAACTATTTTAAATCATTCTGTCGAATTACTCTACAAGATATGAAATCCACAGTGGCTAGATCGAGATTTGGTGAAAAACTCTAAAAAGTAATAAATATAAACCAACATAATAGAAATAGATCAAGTATGAACCGGCATAATCAATTAACAGCTAAGAGATGAAATTATCACTTTTTTTCTTTTTACCATTAACAATCAACAGAAGTGAAAGAACAGCCATCAAAACAAATTTGGGGATAAAATTAGGGAAAAACATCATACATTATGTTTTGAAATCAACAGCTTGGACAGAATCAAAGAGAACATCCTAATAGCTTCGATTTGTTTATCGATTTTAAAAGCCAAGAACATCCTATAAGGCCAGTTATAAACATCAAAACCGGCTCTGGCTGGTTACCTTCAGTTAGGGTTTCTTCAAATCGGTGTTCATCACTGCGTGTTTTCAATTTCATTGATGTTTGCTCCAGATCTAGATCTGAGAGAGAGAAAGAAAGAGAAAGTCTGATGAAGTTTATGAGATGTGAGTTGTGAGAGAGAAGGGAATGGAAAGGGCGATCCGTGTGAAGTGAATATCAACCGTTCAGATCGTGATCCGTGTGAAAAGGTGAAAAATATGGACGGTTGATGATGAATCAGTTGAAGGGTAAAAAGTTTGTGTTTTCTTGTGCTTTAAATCTTGTACATTGTGCATTAAGTGTGTTTTCAACACATTCCTAAATGACCATTGTGTCCTTCCTATATGCTTATTAAAGTAGTATAGATATAGATATAGATATATTAGAAAAAAAAAACTATTCATGACTTATTTTGTAAAGTGGTGGTGACAGGATATAGTGGTGGTGACAAGATGTGGATGTGGTTATGGTTTTAGGGTTATGGAATTGGGAAAGAAAATATATATATATATATATAGGGAGAAGATCATGCGAGAACCACCTCTTATTGCGAGAACCGCAAGAACCAATGTGAACACAACCAAAAATGTCTAAAAATAGCTAAAAATCACACAAAATTTATTTTTTTTTAATATTTTTTATATAAAAATCGCTACTTTTCGAAGCCAAAAAAATTTTTTTTTTGGCCACTAAAAGTAGCGATTTGAGGATAAAAAATATTAAAAAAAAATTTAGATTTTTTTTAGATTTTTTTAGGTTTTTTTGGGGTTTAGTTTTTAGCATTTTAGCTTGGGGGGGGGGGGGGTTAGGTTTTCGGGGGGTGAGGGAGGGGGGTTTAGGTTTTGGGGGGGGGGGGGGGGGGTTAGGTTTTTTGGGGGTTTTTGTTTTTAGCATTTAGCTTGGGGGGGGGGGGGGTGGCGGGGTTTAGGTTTTTTTTTTTGGGGTGGGGGGTGGGGGTTAGGTTTTTTTAGCTATTTTAGGTTGTGTTCACATTGGTTCTCGCGGTTCTCGCAATAAGGGTGGTTCTCGCATGATCTCCTCCCTATATATATATATATATATATATATATAGGGTAGGAGTTGGCTACAAAGCCAACTTTTCCTAGAAAGTGTAAGAAGCATTCTCCATTTGACATGTGTCATTTAATATTTTTATGCAAAAGGGCAAACTTGTAATTGGATAATTATTTTATTTATGGAAGATTTTATCTACTAAACCAATTGGAGATATTTTTGGTAACTGCATATCTTATTTGAATTCAAATTCGGAAGTTATAGTTTTATACTTAAGATTATCGCTAATTCACAAACACAGTCCATTAGATTTTATCTCTTCCGATCAATTCATCTTACTAATAAAAAATCACGATTTCAATGCCATGGTTGATTGCGGTTTATGTTTTAGGAAGAAGATGTGTTTTACCTGCTACAATCCTTGATGAACAATTTCTTGACGATGTGTTTTACCAGCTGCAATCGTTCATGAACAATTTCTTGACGATGTGTTTTACCAGTTACAGTTTAATTCACAATGTGTTATAGCAGTTTATGTTTCAGGAAGGATATGTGTTTATAGATGTGTTTTACCTGCTACAATTCTTCATTAACAATTTCTTAACGATGTGTTTTACCAGCTGCAATTCTTTATGAACATATTCTTGATGATATTTGTTATAGCAATTTATGTTTTAGGAAGGAGATGTATTTGTAATTATTGACGTGTTTTTAGGAAGGAGATGTACTTGTAATTTCTTGACGATGTGTTTTACAAGTTATAGATTAATTCACAACGTGTTATACCAGTTATGATTCACAAATGACATGTCTTTTGTGGTTTCTTGACGTTGTATTTTATAATTTTTGGGTTTCTTCACGAGGTGTTATATTGTATAACACACCATACAAGTTAAATGACGTTGTGTTATATTGTATGATTCATGATATGTTTTCTTAGGTTTCTTCACGATATGTTTTCTTGTATTATTCACGATGTGTTTTCTTGACGTTGTGTTTCTTCGCGAAGGAGAAAAGGTAGAGAAAGAGAGAGAAACTTGCGAGAAATGTGGGGTGGTTTATGGTATGATAGTCATTTCCATATTTAAAACAAGCTAAATGACACCTTTAGCCTTAATTAATTAAATCATCCTATTTTTAAGACACAAATATTACCAAAATGCCACCAAGATGATCTCAACCATCAAACACACTCATTCAATGGTCAAGATCACTTCCTACACTTTGTAGGAAAAACACACTTTGTATATATATATATATATATATATATATATATATATATATATATATATATATATATATATGTGTGTGTGTGTGGGGGGGGGGGGGGTGCTCGGGGGGGGGGGGGGGGCAAAAGTGCAAGCGCACTAATTTTAACATTATTTTACTTAATTCGTGAAAATAACGTTAAAAGAGGGGGATGGTTAATCATGCATCATGTGGTGGTGGTGTTGATAGCCGAAAGACAAGGGGTACATGCACTAATCATCATAGTGTTATGTGCCTTATGCCAAAGGCTTGATACAAAATTACTATCGAGCCGGGGGTCTCATTGGAAGCAGTCTCTCTATTTATACGGGGTAGTGATAAGACTGTCTACATCTAATCCTCCTTAGACCCTACCTTAGCTTTGTTATTGGTGGGATATACTGAGTATGATGATGATGATTAATGTATATATGCAATTTTTTTGCTTTTATTTATTAAACATTATACATATATTAAAAAAGAAAGCTTGTGAATAGTACCTCCAACCATTTCATTCACTGTATATATACGTATTCTTCCTTAATTTGAAACATATTGACATTTGGTAAAGGGGTTGGTGTGTAGTATTTCTTAATAAAACAACGCTGGTTCGACCCTTCTTTTTTCTTCTTTTTTACCCACTTTATCTTCCCCTTCTCAACAGCTTTTTACCCACTTTATCTTCCCCTTCTCAACAGCGACATGCAGACAAAGAAACAGAACGAGACACGAGCAGAGCAGTAAGAGAGAGAAACAGAGATCCGGGAGTCGGCGAGTCTCCGGCAACCGGCCTTCGACGCGTGCTCGCCTCCCACAAACAGAACCGAAGTCGTCGACTCTAGGGCTTTCTGGTGAAGATTCGAGCGATCAGAGGTGGTAGTGGCGAGTTCCGACGAGTCTAGGGTTCCGCCGTGACCTATGATGACAATGGCGATGTGGTGAATCTGCTTCCAAAGCCACCTCTTGTTTATATTCAAACTCTTCAGCCCCTTTTCCTGTTTCTTCGCCCTATAAATCAACCTTATTTTCATTCGAATCTTGAACCCAAACCCACATTTCATCCTTCACATTACACTTATTCCATCTCCGGTAAGTCTTCCTATGCTTCTTTCATTTATTTCATCATTTAATATTACTATTTCAGATCCCAAATGTGTTTGTATATCTTTTGGATCTTTTATTTTCTGTTTTTTGAGCTTGGTTACAAGCATTTGTTCCGGGTTAGTATTTGGTTTTGCCGATAATCCTAAAATCAAATCCAACAACATTGGAATAAGGTTTTAGATGGGTCAAATGTTTGGCTATTTTTTGGTCAAATGATGAATATTGAGTGTTGTAGGTTAGTACAAAGTGGACTATGAAAACGAATACCAGCAACAGATCTCACATTCAAGATATGAATGCCTTCTTTTTGGTAAGCATCTAAATTTTCATTTCTGACTTGATTAAATTTTAATTTATTTTTTTAATGGGATTTTGAAACTTTGTTATGTTGGACTTTTAGATGTGGATGACACCCTTTATCCTCTAAGCTCTCAGCTGTCAGCTGAGTGCACCAAGAACATCAAAGGTATTATTGCATATACAACTGATTATTTTTAGATTGTTGCCTATATCGTTTTTTTTGTTACCTACGTTAGTAACTTCTGTATTATACAGGTTGAATAAATGAAATATTAAATAGTTAGTAATGAAGAATTAGGAATTATAAAACAATATTTTGAGATAAGAATCGATTGAAATTATGTATGGTAATTTCTAAATGGTTAAGTGTTGTCTGAACCATTAAGTGCTGAACCAGTAAGAGGCCTGAACCATTAAGAGCCAGTATAATGCTTAACCGTTCAAAGGCAAATGTTTGACCAATTCAGACTTCGTATAATGCTTAACCATTCAGAGGCAAATGTCTGAACCATTCAGATATCTGCTCGCGTAACAAACAGTCTGAACCATTAATTGCTGAACTATAAGAGGTTTGAACCAGAGCCGGCCCAAGGGCCATTTAAGTGAAGCAAGGGCTTTGGGCCTCTAAAATTTTAGGGCCTCCGTTTAAAAAAATTATATATAAATTTAATATGGATATTAATATTTAATTTGATGATATATACCAATAGTAGTGTTGTGTTGTAGTGGTAAAGAATCCCAATAATTTGTGTTAATACACTGGTTCGATTCCATGGAGCTTAGTTTTCTAATTGATATTTTTTTATGTTTTTTAAGTGGACATGGCTCTCTAGGCCCACAAAAGTTTCTATGTTTACTATTGTTTGGTAAGTTGAAGATGAAATAGTTCTAAAGTCTGTTGGGGTAGTGTAGGGGTTATGTTTGAAACCTTTTTTTAAGTTTGGAGTTCATCTTTGGTATGTTTTGTTAATTTCTTTCTATATTTCTATGTCAAATCAAAACCAAAAGTATGAAATTAGTCGTTTAAAAATGTTATTTTTTCGAAAAGGGCCCCAATTTTTATTTCGCTTTGAGCCTCCAAAAAGGTTGAGCCGGCCCTGGTTTGAACCATTAAGAGCCCCATTAAGAGCTAAACAAAAGGCCCAGTCTTGAAACAATAATAGGGTGAAATAAAATAGGCGGGAAATAGAATCTTGGGCTCATAGAATTTTGACACGTGATACAACAAGTTAGTTATTTATTAGGTAAAGATTTGTATATGAATTTAACTTATCATCTCTGTTACATGAATGCTTTTATGGTGAAAAAGCTTGATATAGAGGAAAGCAAAGTTCTGGAAATGTGTGTCCAACTCTACAAGGATTACGGGACAACAATGGCTGGTCTTCGGGTATGATCTTGATTCTAAACCTTGATCTTTGTGAAGTCTGAATAAAGGGTTAGTTTCTTTGTACATTTGATATCAAATCGTGTAATTGTTTATTTGTGCGGGCTATTGGCTATGATTTTGACCATGATGACTACCATAGGTACCGAATATTCCTGTAATTTTTTGTCTATAATTCTAAATAGAATCCTCAGAAATCTAATCTTGTGAAATTAGTGATTAACAGTTTTGTTCATGGGAGATTACCATATGAATATCTGAAACCCGACCCTGTTCTTAAAAGTCTTTTAAATAGTTTGCCCATCAGGAAAGTGGTATGTTTTCAAGTCCGTTTTACTGGATACACACTTGATGGTTTCTATAAAGTTTTCTTTTTTCTTTTAATCATGGTTTCATTGTTTATTTCATAGATTTTCTCAAACGCGAACGAGGCACATGTGGCAGAAGTTCTTGGCCGACTTGGATTGGGGGACTGCTTTGATGATGTCATATGTTTCGAGTCCCTAAACTCTAAAACCCAAACTGCTAATACTTCTAAGAGTGACAACGAACCCGTTGGTTTACTACCAAAGAGCCCTATTGCTTGCAAACCCTCTGAAAACGCTTTCCAACAGGCTTTTAAGATGGCCAACATTAACCCTCATAAAACCGTAAGTTATCTTAGATATTATAACATGATCGTAAGAAATAGATGTCGCTACAATGTGGAATCTTACAATCGTAAATATGGTGTTTTCAGTTGTTCTTTGATAACAGTATACACAATATACAAACTGCAAAACTCACCGGCCTCACCACTGTGTAGGTAAGTCATTTTTGTTGTGAGCATTAATGTTGATAGTTATTGTCGTTGAAACTAAGTTTTTTTTCCTCTTGTTGAATCAGATAGGTTGGGTCGTCACAGCGTAAGAATGGCGTGGACTACGCCTTATACAGTATACACAACATTAGGGAAGCAGTGCCGGAGCTATGAGAATCGGTCAACAAGTCAAAGGATGTTCAGCGTTCGCAAAAGATTGCAATTGAAACTCCTGTAGAAGCATAGATCCCATTACGTCTTATTCTTCTAACCTCTTCGTTCTAATCTTGATGTGTAATTGTTATTGTACTGATTATGAAAATGAGAATTTTAAAGTATTATATTATATTCTATTCTATATATAACAATTCATGTAGTTCCTTAGGAAGAGTACATTGATTGGACGAAAATTGAATAATAATTACAGTTCTGCCATCACTATGAATAAAGAAGAGAGACTAAAGTACCGTCCTTCATTTTAGGTTTCCTTTTTTTCTACCCAAATGTGCATGGATTTGAATGGTAGGCAGCGATTGTGACGCTACGGTCTGGGTAAAGAACTCCAAAACCTAAATAAAACAGAAGCTTGTGGTTCCAGAAATCGAACCCGACGTTGGTACGAAGATGGTTTTAGGTGTGGTTTGAGCTTGCCGGAGAGGGGCGGATCCCCTTGGCCGACGGCAATTGTGTCGTAGTGGCGTTCTGGTGGTGTTGTGCGGTATGCCTGCCACCGCTAATCAGCGTTGCCAGAAAAACTATTGCAATTACAGATTGCCGCCGCACAGCTGTATCGGGAGCCCAACGTTGTCTAACATTCGTTTCGTTGTGTGAAACCGTCGCGGCCGAAATATTCCCCGTCGCCTGAACCGGCCACCGCCGGTGGTGACGCCCCTTCTCACAGGGATTTGTACCATGGCTTTCTAAATAACTTAGTAATTAGTTTTCAATGTTGATTTTGGGTTTTACTATATTAGAGTTAGTAACTTAGTAATTAGTTTTCAAATAAAACGTGTATGGCTTTGTTTAATAAGATTTTAATTGTGAAATTGTCACAAATATTCTAAAATTTATAATTAAAATAAAAACTTAGATGCTAGAAAAAATATTCTTCAAAGAAATATTATCAATTTAGAAGTTCTCACTCAGTGGTGTGCATGAGTCTATTTTGGGCTCAACCCGAACCAAAATGGAAATTTTGGTTTTACAGTTTAGTAAGCGATCGATTTCAAGTTTTTGTTTCACATATGAGTTTGATTCAGTTTTGGGTTATTTTTCGATTTTACATTTTAGCTTGAAATGGCGGATCTAATAAAATTGCCTAAAATAATGACTTACACCAAAACTTTTGCCTAAAAGTTCTGTTACCATGCTATTAATGAGTTTGGACCTGAAACTTTTTAGTTACAATAATGAACTTCAACTATTGATTCAAAAACAAACATTCAACTCTATGATTTACACCCATTATGCGACCTGGTGGATATATGGAGTGTCGCCAGTAATGTTTGAAAGGTTGCGTTAGAGCCTGATGTTGATTGCTCCTAAGCAAGGATATAGAAAACTTATAGATGGATCTCTGGATATATCCAATTTAGATAAACTTTTCATTACAGTATACTTTAAAACCTATTAAAGCTCTCCTTTTTTTCAAATTTGTGACAATTTTAGACATGCATCAATTGGAGTGATGGTTTATGACCAGGGTTTTGTTGCGGAGATGAGTAGCCGAAGAAGGATGGGGTTTTGCCGGCGGTGATCTTGTAGTTATGTGTGTATGAGAGAGAGAGAGAGCCGATCGATCGCTCCCAAAGACGGCAAACCTTTTTTTAACATCAAGCACATTAAATTTAAAGGTATGTGGTGGTAATGAAAATTGGAAAATGTTGGGTGGTGGTGATGGTGGAATTGAAAATCGGAAAATGGTGGGTGGTGCTCATTTAAACAAAGATCAAATAAAAATTGTCAAATGGAATACGTTTTCATTTAATAGTATAAATTCAAGTTGCAATATGTTTTGACACCGATGCCGCCGCAACGCGCGGCAGTTATAATACTAGTTTAACTAAAAGAATAAATTGACCAGAATGCCTTAAATGAATAAACTTAAAATTTTAACCTTGTTAAAGCCAAAGGTCACGTAGGGACGTAGGGTGTAATAAGTTTTGTACATAAAAAATTGTGACTTTAATTATTGAAGTTCAAGGTAATCCGTTGCAATCAGATACGAACATAAAGAACGAAAAATGTAATTTACCCAAAAAGTTATAAGGATTGAGAATGTTTTCCGTATAATTACATATGAACAGTTATATTTTCTATGTTATCCACTCAAAACCACCCACAACTATTCCTTATATTACAAATAACTACTCATTCATTTACATAAATAGTGATTGCTCTTAGGAGAGGCGGGGTGGTTAAATTTTTAGTGCGTGATAAGAAGTTCCACGCGTGGAACTTGCTGAAATGCCCACCGCCACCAACTATTCAACGAGTGATGGAATCCATTCCGTGATAAAATCAACGCGTTATGGACTTGTGAGTGATAAATGAATGTCAGGTGGTATGAGGGTTTATTGTTGTGTGTTGTGAGTGATGACCATTGCCACTAAAAAATGTTGTGAGTGATGGAAAAATGGTTGATGACATGGCGGAACTTGATTGGGTGTTGTGAGTGATAGAATTTTTGCAAGTGATGACCACCCCTCCCCTTAGTTATTAAAACTTAAGCATCTTAGACTGCGGGGTATGGGGCGGGAGTTTGGGCGTGGGTAGGGGGAAAACGCCCAAGCCACCACCCCGGGTGGGCATGGGTTTCGGCGTGGCCCTTGGGGCATGGGTTTCAAGCCGGGCGTGGGGCGGTTTGGCCATCCTAGTTGGCTGAATATCATTGGCTCACCTGCCACGTCATAGCGGGCCATCCCAAAAGTTTTGAATTTTTAAATTCAAACCGTTGGATTGGCCAAGCGGTCACCCAAGCCCAACCCACGCCCCACCATACCCCGCAGACACGTACCAGGCAGTGGGGGGGGGGGGGGGGGGGGCTCCCATTCCACGTGTCAGCACCTGCCCCAACCCACGCCCAACCCAAGCCCACCATACCCCGCAGTCTTACGTATTAATTATGGAACCACACAAAATGTAACACTGTACCGAAAATAAATCTTGAATCACCGTAAATGAGTCTTATGTATTTAGTTAATCTTTAGAGCAATTATGAACTCCTCGTCAGATTCAAGAGCCATCATATATTCCGGCAATAAGCAAACTTCTACATCCATGCTCTTGCCACCTTCCCGACCAGGATACATTGTCATTTTACCGTCGGCTTTGTTCACAAACCCACTTCTAGCCGCAACAGCTTTCCCCAACCCAAATTCACACCCGTACATGTCAAACCTTGGTGAGCTCCCAATGTGTGTAGTGTTCGGATGGAAAAGTGCATTCGGTTTGTATACTACTGGGTTTCTACACCATGAATCAACAAATTTTTTCACTGCTATATCATCGTGGTTTGTCACCGCTTCATGTATCCTCAAAGCCGCCCATCCAAGCCCGTGAGCCATTAGATCCTCAACAGTTGCCGTTCCGCTGACACTATAAATCGGACTGCCAAAATAATCATCCGACAAAGGTGGGTTCATCCTACTCCGGTTACTAATAACAAGTCTACAAGTAGTTTCACTATTGCCAGGTTGGTGCCTAACTCGAGTTACACACCTCCACATAAGTGCGGACACCGCCTGCAAACTCGAGATATTTTGCATGTTGCATTCCTCATTTGCTTTTACCTTGAGTTTAGAAACTGCAGCCGAGGTGAAATGAAAGAATCTCTCCTTAACTTGTGGTTTTTCAGATCTTGAAATGAATTGATCGTGATGTGTAAAAGGGAGATTTATAATAGTATCAGATCCTTTGAATATCGGAGGACGGGAGATGAGATAAGCATTTTCATCTTTAGATCTAAATATTTCACTCCAAGCAGCCATGAAATGCCAGAATGATGTTCCATCGGCAACAAGATGGTTTACAGAGCCGCCAATGAAGATTCCATCAGTAAGCTCGGTCACCTGAATGGATAACAACGGGAGTGTATGACCATCATGGTTTATAGCATCATTAAGGTCGAAGAATGAATGAACAACTAACGGTACATCAGTTGAAGTAAGGATGTCGGAGACAGTTACGTCCACGGTTGCGTGAACAAACTTTACCCCGGGGCTGTTTTCAGGGTCTATGTAGATGACATATGAAGGCGGGTTTTCTTCTTTTCGAGTGGCATATGACATATGTGAGGCTTAAAGGGCTGTTTTCAGGGTCTATGTAGATGACATATGACGAGCTCAAAGGGTGTGAAGTATATGGGTCGCTTTGTATCCTGTGAGAGGTCGTGCTGAGGCCTGACAAAGCATTCCGATATATGCTTCACCTTCTGCAAAGTCATCGGAGTTTCCACAGACAATATACACAGTCCACTTATCTCACAAGTGAGGCTTAAAATGCTTCAACTTTTAAGTACGGATAATATAAGGAAATAAATTTCTACATACATTTTTTTAAGAAAATTTCATTAAAAACACGCCTCCGATTCAACTGGACAAAAGGCCAAACAATACAAACACCCACGACTCAAACGGGCAAAGGGCAACCAAATTACAACATATACAACGGATATTTACACAATTCCGTCCAACTGATATACTTACACGAGAATCTATTTTTAACCCACCCAAAACCTCTCGATTTGATATCCCCTATAATCTCTTGCGGACTTCGGATAATATGTTTGAATAGCAACTCGTTACTACCTTTCCAAATGCACCAGCAAGAAATAAGCACTAAACCATATATGATCTTCATCGCTTTTACCCAAACGAGAAAAAATATGAATTTCCAGAATGTCAATTGAAATAAAAGGAGTAAATAGGAGGTATGTTGCACCAAACACTTAAGGCCAACCACACTCGATATGCCACCGAGCAAGTAGTAAATAAATGCTCCACCATTTCCTCATGCTCATCGCAGAAAGGACACATAACCGAAGGGATATCTAAGTTTCTTCTTTTTAAATTAACTCTCGTAGCAAGCCTGTCCAAGTTACCTCTCCAAGCCATTATATTGCATTTACTAGGAATCCATTTACACCACACAAAACCAGGAAGGGGGCTTGCCCCTCTATCCTCAACTATAACCTTTTTCACAGCCTTCACCGAAAACCCACCCGGATCGCCACCGTCCCAAAACCAAGAGCCTCACCATTGGTCAGCGTAATAGATCTGAGATAATTTTGGCAGTCCTGCCATTCCGCAAGCTCCGCCACCGACTCTGGCTGTTTAGACCAATTCCATGAGTACCCGCCCTTGTCCTGAATCAAGCCAATCCTGCCCGCCACCCTGCAAGTTTTAAGCAGTTCTAGGCCAAACAAATGTGGCCATCTTTCCATGAGCGGACGATCTCCCACCCATGTGTTAATCCAGAATCAGATCTCACAACCATTCCCCACCTTTCCTAAAATCCAACGATATAAACCTTTCCTGTTAATTTTCATTTTAAAAATCAGCTTAGCAATGCTTTTCCAACATCCCGAGATGTTAACGTTAAGAGAAAGAAAACTCTTTTGATTATTTTTAAAGTGACACGCTTCAACCACCTACCTCCAAAGATTACAATACTCCACCCTATATCTCCAACCCCATTTACATAGCAGCGCCTCATTAACTTTTTTAAGCCTGTTTATACCAAAACTCCTTTTTTTTTCTTAGGCCAAGTGATCCAATCCCAAGCCACCCAATTCATTTTATTAGAATCCTGAGAACCCGCTCATAGGAATTTTCTTATCTTAGCTTCCAGGATATTAATGACCCCAACAAGGGTCTTGTACAAGGAAAAAATATATATAGGAAGACTCTCCAACACAAAGTTAATCAGAGTAAGCCTCCTTCCTATCGATAAAGTTTTAGCTTTCCAAATCGACAACCTTTTATCACAAAGCTCAATTATAGGAATCCAGTTATTAATTCTATTCATCTTAACCCCCGCCGTAATTCCCAAGTAGGAAATTGGAATACTACCAGTATTGCACCTAATAACCTTGGCCATCTCAATGATATCAGAATTTTCCACCCCCAACCCAGAAAAGATTTGATTACTGAAGATTAATTTTTAAGCCATAGCATAAATAAAAAATTCTCAGACATCTAGTCACGTTAGTCACGTTCGTCCTATCCCATTCTCCCAATAAAAGAGCATCATCGGCATAAAACAGATGAGATACCACGGGACCGTTGTTAGGTGTTTGAATTCATTTAAACAACCCTTCCCCCCAACTTTACAAAAATGGAAGATAACGCTTCCATAACCAAAAGGAATAGAAAGGGAGACAAAGGGTCTCCTGTCTAATACCTTTAGAACATTTAATTCAAAAGTAAGGGACCCATTGACCAAGACTAAAGAACTCGCCGACTCTAAAACCCCTTTAACCAAATTACACCAAACCAAAGGAAAACCCATGTGATCCATTATATCCAAAAGAAACTTCCAGTTAACGTTATCGTAAGCCTTTTCAAAATCAATTTTTAGGAGAAAAGCCTTTTTTATCCCTTTTCATCCAAGCAATCAACTCGTTTAACATTAAGGGACTGTCAAGAATGTACATCCCTTTTAGAAACGCCATTTCATTCTCTGATATAAAAAAACCGATAACCTTCTTGAGGCGGTTTGCAAGAATCTTAGATATAGTTTTGCGTATCACCTTGATTAGATTTATCGGCCTATAATCCTTCAGCCCCACCGGATCCTTGTTCTTTGGGATAAGGGTAATGAAAGAAGAGCTACATCCAACTGATATCGTACCTTTTCTGTAAAAGGAAGCTAACAGATTAGCAAAATCATTTTCAAATAGACTCAAGTACCTTCTGATGAATTTAAAGTTAAAACCGTCTGGCCCGGGAGCTTTGTCCGCCACACACTCGCATTCTTTATCTCTTCCTTCCTAAACGGAACCGCCAGGGAACTCACCTCCTCCTGCAATATCCTCCTGATATTGTGACAATTAAGAAGCACATTATTTCTTTTTTCACGAAAGAAGGTTTTGTAATCCACACCCTATCAATCTGAATCTCATCTATATTATTAAGCGCTCGTCTACTGTTGATGTATCCATGGAAGAAAGCCGATTTTTCATCTCCTTCCAGATCCCATCTAAACCTCGCTCTTTGCTTGAGATAACAAGTTCTATACTCCTCCAGCTTCTTTAATTCTTATAAGCATTCAATTTTAGACCACTCCTGTCACACCCCAACCGATGGGGGAAACATCAGAGTGAGACGAAAACAAGATTGCTCAAGACTTCATAACACTAAATGTGACAAGTATTTAAATAAACAATTTTATTTCATTTCTAACATCAAGTACATTGTTTGAAATAGAAATACAACAAGTTTGAAACAAATGAATTACAACACAACAAGTATTAAAGTTTAAAGTGTGTTTCTAGGCATCCTACTAGATTCCATGCATCATCGTCATCATCATCATCAAAATACTGCAAATACATTTTAAAGTATAGTTCAATACAAAAGTATTGGCGAGCATACACGTTTGAGTACTAGCGTAAATAAAAGGTTGAGCAATCCACATGACAAAATAGTTAACAAGATTAATGTATCGAGGCATGCAATTATACCAGTCAATCCTCTGATTACCGCTAGCGTAATCTTATGGTAGCAACAATAAGACCGTTGTTGTATGACTTAACTTAACATGACCTCAAGAATAAGGGTGGTGCGTTACTCCTATAGCGCTATACATGTTAAGGGGAGGCTTTAAACAAAGGTAATGACAAGTAAATCACATAAGAATGTTCTAAGAATACAAATTAAGTATCACGTATTTAAGCATGTATGATTGGATTGTTTGTCTTTGCATAAAGTATAAGTGATTGCGTGTGTTTAATAGTATAACATATTGCACCCAAAAGTGTAAAAGAAAAAGGGGTCATGTATACTCACAATTTTGCAACGCTTTCCGATTATCTGCGTATTACGAGTTGTTGAGGATGGGAACGAAGGTGTAAGTTGTTGGATTTGAACAGAGGATTTGGATTAGGAATTAAAGCGTAAGTATATAATATAAAAGTATGATTAAAGCAGAAAGTATATTCTGTCCAGGCACTCGTCAAGACACTGAGTTTTCTGTGATTTCACGGGTCCTGATTTGCCCGTCAGAATTAGTAACGAGGAACATGAAAACGGAATAAACGGGAACCGAACAACACAAATTGTTCGGGTGACTGGACAGTTCGCACTGCTGGATGCCTTTCGCACGAAAGGGATTACCTTTCGTGCGATAGGCGCCTGTTTGGTATGAACTAAACTTCGTTTCGAACATTTAACCATTAATCGACTATGTTTGTGAGTCCAGTTAAGTCATTTAGCTATAATATAGTATAGTAATAGTCAATAATGTCATAGAATTTATAGAAGTCATGCATGGAGGTAATATCCTCGTTATAGTTCACCAAATCACAAGTTAGTTAACTTAATTAACTAACCGGTTAGTCATGAATAACATAAATCTAAAAGATAGAAAGTAAATAACCAAACAACCAAACAAGAAAAACTCGGGTGTGCAATCTCAACATGGAAGGAAAAGAGTCCAAGTGTTTGAGGTTGGATGGGGTTAGCTTATTCTAGGTCTAGGAGATTGTTTGGGCGTTCGTTTTACAAGTCAAGTGAGGTGGGGGAACTAGATTGGAAACCAAGCTTCCACGGTTCACACGCTGTTATATCAAAGTCGTTCATATTGAAAATGAGGATATGACAAACATAAAAAACTTATGACGGAACTAGGTGAAATAGAATCCTTTCGTGCGAGAGGGTGTCACTGTCGCGCGAAAGGGGTATTCTTTCGTGCGACACGACTGCCTTCCATGTGACAGGCTTAGTTTTGAGATGAAATCAGCTCAGTTTTGGTTGAACTGTTCATCTTCTCGGCTGGAATCGACTCTAACACTAACCCACAGCTATGAACTTTGCTGGTGAGCTCAGAGAGTCCATGATTCTACCAAGTTCGAAGTTAGAAAGTTTATTTGTAAAAAGTTTGAAAGTTAAGCTCCAAATCTTAGCTTGGTCCTCAACATAGTAAGAGTCATTATCAGATTGCCAAGGCAAATCTGATGTACCAGCTATTTGATGTGAAGTTCTTGTAAAAGATGAGAAAAGTAGAAGAAATTTAGAAGAAATAGTGTGTTAATGAGTTGCAAACGCACTTAGAAGGTTTCTGGAAGTAGGAGGCAGCAAGTGTGCGAAATCATATTTTGAGAGAGAATTTCGGAGTTGTGGAAGTGGAAAAATGAAGAAGTAGGTTGGTATTTATAGGCTAAGAGCGAGTTTGGAACGACAGGCTTTCGGGTGACAAGGACCTGTTGTGCGAAAGGGCCTTTCGCACGAGAGGGCTATCCCCTGTTGCACGAAGATCCAAGTTTGTTGATTTTGCGTGTTTTGACGGTTTTAAGCGTTTTAAACGTGCGAGTGAAATGCATAAGTGTAATGTATGAATAAATGAATGTTTAAATGAATTTTGCTTGTCTAAACAAGTCGAGTTTCCATTATGATTCAAATCAATGATTGAAAAAGAAAGATGATTACAAAGAGAATACAAGTTTCTATAAATAGAAATACAAACGAAGTTTCTAAATAAAGAAAGTTACAAAAATGGAGGCGTTACGACTCCTCCTCTTCTGTCAACTCTTTACCTTCTGCCAATTCATCCAAATTTTCCAGATCTTCCTTTAGGGTTATTTCAATTTCCCTTTCCTTGACTAAAAGCTACTTTTTCCATTTTTTTAATATTCTACCTTATCACCTTAAAATTCTGCATTTAAAACCAAATCTGCCTCTCCCATACCCACAAAATTTGTTGTCGCCTTTTGAACCACCTTGTCAAAGTCTTTCCTCTCCATCCAAGAGTTGAAAATTCTAAACGGCTTAGGGCCAAAATTTTTTTCCACACAAGTTAACACCAGAGGGCAATGGTCCGAGTGCACCCTAGGCAAAACCCTAAGCCACGCCGCCGGCCATAGGGAAAAAATCGTGACAAACCAATTCTCTGTCGATCTTTCTTTGTTTATTTTCGTTATCCTTAAGATACATGAATTTCCCCCCTCTCATGTTGTATTCTCTTAACCCAATTTCAAAAATGAAATTATTAAAATTTGAACCACAAGTTTTATTAAAATTAGAGTTTCTCCTTTCATCCCGATTACGCACCGCATTAAAGTCCCCAAAAATCACCCACCAACCCGAAAAATTTCCCATGACCACACTAATGTCATCCCACAGAACCTTTTTTGGATGACCTTTTAAGGGGCGTAAACATTTATAAAATTGATACCTTTGTTACAACCCCTGATAACCTCCCCCCCCCCCCTTAGATAATAAAAAATAGAATGTTTGATAGAGTCGTGTACTTAATGATGCTAGGATCCCACATACTAACGACCCCTCCAGATCTTCCAATGGCTGGCACATGATCCATCTCGAATTTGTCTGCTCCCCAGAATTTCTAAAATTCGATACCTGAAATATCACTAAATTGAATCTCTTGTAAGGCAATGAAATCTATCTCCTTCTCTTTCTTTAAATCTTTAATCCAACCCGCTTTATTTTTAACCCCCTCCCCAAACCCTGTAATGTTCATTGAAAGTAAATTCATCTATTCACTTTCTGAATTCCTTCTTCCCTTATCGCTTCTTTGATCAGATGCTCAAAGTTTTGAAGATCCGCTCCCAACACACCCCCAATGAGGGATGTAACATGTGTCTCCTTAATAATGTTTTCTTCCTCCTCCAAAGGTTGCACACATTTAAATCATTTACCATCGTGTACTTCCAAACCTCCTCTAAATCCTCCTCAACATCATTTTGATTCGATGTTTCATCCTGCTCTCCGGTTGTAAACCTGTCCTCTTGTATACCAATTATTTCATTAAGATCGAAAGGATCGTTTTATCTCGTCCTCTTTCTGGGCCTAGGAATTTCATTCTCTTTCACCTTACTATTTTTAAGTGTGTTGGTCTTCCTAATATTTCTTGTACCTTTTCTGGCCCCACTTGACTTCAAATTAACATAAAATCCACACTTGGATAATTCTGACAACATAGCTTCATTATTTTCAAAAATTCCTTCCTTGGGAACTGTCCCTTTTTCCACGTGAAGGTTGACGTCGATACTTGGAGTTTGCCCACCTTCCTCCACATCCTCATAAATGAAATTCCCCCCTTACCGTTAGTCTCCTCGTTACTCGCCCCTACATTTAATTCTGCCCCCTATCCTTTTTACTGTTAATCTCACTGACCGGTGGCGAGTAAAACTCACTGGAATTCTCCACCAGTTCTTTTGGTGATATCGAGACATATTGAGACTGCATTCTAACATCGTCTTTCTTCAGATCGCCTTCGTTGTCATACTGCTGGACTACCGGCGTTATTTAATCGAAACTGTCTTCTGTATACTTCTCTTCCTCCGATAAACAATCCCATCCATCACCTAAGTCCGACTGATTGTTATGAAGTTCAATAAAATCGGGCACCCATTCTTCCCTTTCTTCTTCATCCCAAATTCTAAATCACTTACCTTTATCAATGATAATAACCTCTTCTTCGATTCTTTTAACCGAATCCGTTAAAACACAGACACAATCAACTGCCAAATTACTATCCTCCGGCTGCTGTTGAGAGGCATGTATAACTTTACCGAAACTCCTCCCGACCGTATCATATACTTCATTCCCGGAAAAATGAAGAGGGACACCAAGAATATTCCGCCAAGCTAATCTCTCGAAGGCAATCGTTTGTCCTTTCCAGATCTCCACAGTATGAAACCAACCAAAACCTGGCGCATCTAACGTCTGCGTCCATCGTCGAATTAAAAATTATAAGAACATTCAGACCCCCAATATATTTAATTTCCAACTTACTGTGCGTTGCTTCCTTCAACAGAACATCGATTTTCCTAAGCGTCCAAAGATCTTTAACCTTTCCTACAATCGCTATATCATGAAACTCCTCATACACTTTAACATACTTCGATACTATCACCTCCTTCTGCTTAGCCTAGTTCTATTGCCTTCCAGAAACTATTCTGGCGTATTATTTTGTACTGGATACAAAGGTATTAAAACTCTTTACTTCCCATTCCTTGTAAACGTGAACCTTATCTTCATTTCTTTCCTTGATCTCTTTCAGCTCTTCATTCTCCAATGAAAATATTGCAATATTGATGAATAGTCTGAAACTACCAATCCAAACATTCTTCATATTCTTCTCCATCTCAATCGGGTCTCTAACATCTTTGAAACTAACAAAGCCGAATCGATACCCCTTCTTGTCTCTTTTCCTTGCGATATACACTCCTTCTATCAACTAAAAAGTCCCTAAAACCTCCGAAACATCTTTCGCACTACATCTCTCCAGAAGCCTCGCCACGTACAACTTCGTTATACCCTTGTTACACCTATCTTCCCCTTGGTCGGAACCCGTTCCCTATCTCCGGCCATCCCTGTCCACCTTTCCATCGGTAAAGTATTTGGGCTTGGGAGATTGCAACCACAAACTCAAACGTACATTATATTCTAACAGCTATAGATATTCATTTGTTTTTAACTACCATGAAAAGTTTTTGAATAAGCCTCATTTCTATGTAACTACCGTGACAAGTTTTTGAATAAGCCTCATTTCTATAAAAGGTTTTTAAAATCTATTTAAAAAATAAACCGAAAACATAAGCCTATGTCTATAAAAGGTATTTAAAATGTTTTTTATGATTATATTTGGTTCTTAAGACATTTACATTCAATGTTTAGTTAAACCAAAGTTTTAACCCATTTGGCTCGTTGCCGAGACAATGTTGTTACACCCCAACCCGCAGCGGAATAGGTGACCGGGGCGTGCTTGGTTGATCCAAAGCTTATGAATTGCTATTAAATGGTTAAATATTCATTAATTCCATGTTAAAAGTTTCACATAACAAATAATCCAAATGAAACAAATACATAAAAGATATTGTACAAAGTAGATAATCAACTATAAGTCCATTTCTTGTTACTAAGGCCCAAATCCTATGTTGATCTCCTCTTCATTCATGTTCATATGTATCATGTGTAAAAAGTAATTTTTGGGTCACCATTTCTTATTACTAAGGCCCAAATCCTATGTTGATCTCCAAATCCTATTGGATTACATGAAGTTAAAACTTAACATACCCTTTCATATTTATTCAGATTATGTAGATTACTAAGAATGTGGTAAGTAATGCTGCCTTTTGTGTGTGTGTATACATATATAATTCTAGAATTCAACCGTTAATCATGATCTTAGAGAGCTCACAAGCTCAAATACTAATTGTAAAACCCTAAAATCATCAGCAATAACAATCAACGGTCAAATAGCATGATTCCACTGATGGAAACAATGGAAACATGATAAAGAATCATTATGTGAAAAATCAGGAACAAACACACGGAAAATAAACTCATTTTGGTTATGCTCGATGGAAATGTGTAACACCTGTGCCTCCACGGCCATCAAACAAATACCCAACCAATGAAATATTATATTTCATACTTGGGATTTGTAAAAATATGTGTATCATTTGCACATATCAATTCTTGTTCGATTTCAAACTCTAAATCGCTTTCTGGAAGGTTATACGCGCACCGATGCGTAAATATAACCAGTTTAATGCAACAAACACTCCGGAATAGTGAAATAGGTTTAACATACCTTAAATAACCTTTACTTAACTTAGAAATAAGTTTTGAAGGCTTTGGTATGGCAAAAATCAAGTTAAATCGCTTACAGGGACTAAAGTTGACAAACTACGAAAGTATGTCAATTTGAACTGTAACGAACATTCCGGAACATAACCATAAGTTAAACACACCTTAAATATCCTTTACATAGCTTAGAAATAGGCTTTGAGGGGTTCGGTGTGCTAAAATAAACTTTTGGGTCATTCAGGGACTAAAAGTGTCAAAAAGTGCACAAGTTTGCATTTTCGCGCATAACTTACGTTCTGAATACATCCGGACATCCAAAAATTTATGTGAGCATGACTATATTATATTTTAGTGTTCTCCATAAGAAAAATCCATTCGTTTCGTCATTTGGATCGTTTTTCGCGCTTATGCGCATTCCGTCGTAATTAAGCGAACATCGCGTTCGTACGACCAAACGAACCATCACCCGACATATTTTTGAGCATGTTTCATGTCCACAATGTTTAGGCAACATTTTAGGGCCTTAAAGTTGGCTTTACGGGCCTTGGAAGTGCCGGAAATGGCCTTAAACACGTGCAGGGACCTAAACTGTCATTTTTGAAAGTTGTTTCTGATCTGACATGCTCAGGCGGCCCGCATTAGTTTAAGGACATCCTGAAGCGGGCCGCTTCCGACTTCTGGACCAGATTAACTGCATTAACAGCTGTTTGCAGCTGTTTTAACCACAACCACACACTCACCACTTGCCTAATCAGCTGATAAGGATGGTTTTTAGCCACCATGAGTTTCCGACAAGTGTACGACCTTGATCGTTTCCCCTTTTCCAAGAAACGATCTCAACAGTTACCCGAATACTATAAATACCCCAACACCCCAATGCAAAACTTACAAGAATTCTGATTTTGAGAGCTCTAAGTTGAAACCATTGTTTCATACCTGAGTTCTTGAGTCGGGATTAGCATTCGGGGACCCTGGGTTAGTATTCTTTCGTTCTTTTCCTTTTTTTACTGCTTTTCGAGTCAGAAAGTCAAACTTTGTTTGACTTTCAGCGTTGACCAGTAATGGTCAATGCGAAGTTCGTAGGAACTTCGCAACGTGAGTGTAATCACGTTGGTCATAGTCCCTTGGGACTATGCCCACTGATTACCACGTTGTCTAGAGTCGTAGGGTAGGCGATCTGATAAATCGCCTATACCTTCGAACTCGACCCATTTGGTCGATCATTAGGATCCGACCAAATACATTAGGTGACCATAGTAGGTAGGGAATAACCTTCCGAGGTTATACCCTATGGTCACATCGTTTAAGTAGTTGTATGATAGGTAGTTTATATGCCTTAGGTAAATTACCAGAATACCCTTTTCATGTATAATTGGTAATTAAGCATATGTAACCTAAACTTTTGTCATATAACTGATTATGTAACATGTTTAGGCATATAACACTTGTCATAGGACTAGTTAGACGGTCCGAACGCGTTTCACGCGCACGACGCGTTAAAGTAGCATAAGTTACCTTAATGGGTCGCGATGGGTCGATAGCACTTAGGTTTGGTTTCATTGTAGTATGTAGGCCTTGTTAAACCATATCATATGAGTTCCAACACTCATTTGGTTTACTAAGCCTCATCCTATCCGATCTCCCGATTTAGGTCCGGTTTATTTATATGGTTTTAGACTGCCGATTGATTCCGTGCTCCCTCTAGCTTTGTTTGGGTGTTGTTCAAGACCTCCAAGCATTCTCAGGCGAGTACATTATTCCCCTCTTTTACTGTTTTCAACTGTTTTGGGGTGACTCATATGTGCTAAATGTTTTATCAATGGTTTCAAGGACAATTACAATGTGGTTTCAAGAACAATAACAATTATTTCAAGAACGCTAACAATGATTTCAAGAACGAATACAATGATTTCAAAAACTAATAACAAATTTCAAAAAGTGAACAAAACTTGTTGGTTGTAGTTTACATGACCGATGACATTCATTAGCAATGATCAAGCCGACCAGTATTAGGTTATGGTACCATAGGATCTGACAAATCCCGTTATTTACTGCACCCATTGTTATGTGTGGGGGTTGTGGGTAGCGACTGAATCTGTAATTATTAACTTATCCTTTGGTAAGGGTTTGTTAAGAACGAGAGCGAGAGCGAGATGGAGCGAGTTGGACCGAGGAACGCGTCAAGAAGGTTTGAATGTTATTAGAGAATCGACCATTAAGTAGTTTCACAATTAAAACAAGGACGATTTGAACAGTTAAAACAAGGACGATTTGAACAATTAAAACAAGAACGATTAGAACGATTAAAACAAGATGGGTTAACGATTGGGTAAACATTTGGACATGATTTACATTTGATCATGCATTTACACGAAACATAGTATTGGTTTAAACCTAGTTTTACTTCAATACTTTGTTTTGTGCGTTTCACCTATGGTTTAGTTGATGCATTTCACTAACCATACATATCATTTTGGTTATACATATTACATGATTTACATTGGGCATGAACATTACTTGGGTGGTTTGGTTTGATTAAGTGATTAAGTAGCGATGCGTGTGTAATATGATACAAACATGGTGGATACGCCGCTGGTACTTCCTATATATAAGTGTTTGTATGGTATTACATATTGTAGCGTTATTGAATCATTTCAGTTCGAGACATAGAACATTTTATACAAGTAACATACTTTTCACAAGACATTTATTTACAAACAACTTATCTTATACAAACTCATTTTACATGGTTATTCATTTAATCATGCATTATTCTCTTATTATACATATCACGTGAACTTATTATTTCTCAAATGATTTTCAAAGACAAAGCAAATTACAAGGTTCATGACTAAACATTTTCTTAAAACAGAAGTCATGAATCTTATTTTCACAAAACCTATGTACTCGCCAGCATTTCTTTGCTGACCTCGTTTTCACATATGTTTCAGGTATTGTTGGATGATATCGTTTGATAAGATGCATGCTCACATAGGACTGGACAAGGCCTTAGTGACTAAATAACAATGATAGACTATGTTTAATTTGTGTATTTAGATTTACAGACGATGTAATTATTCAATGTTTAATAAAACAAAACACTTTTTGGTATCCATGGTTATGAAACATTAATTCTGTTGCAACACGCCTCGACGTTTCCGCCACGTTTTGTTGTTTTACGTGGTCGGGGTGTGACAAAATGTACAAGTGGTTGCATACAAAATGAGCGCTCCGGTTTTTACAAAGTCTATGCACTAACACATGGGCACGCCTATTTATAAGCATGTCAAAGTGTATGCACAACGTAAAGTGCTCACACCTCTAATTGTTCACTTTGCCTAAGTGTACGTGTCGTCAACATGATGTGCTATTACTTTGGACTATACACAGAAGTGTAGGCATGCCATTCTTGTAATACCTCGGATATTCATGACGAATAATATGTCAACATGTGTCCAATCAACTCTTAAATATTCCTGATAAGTTGGACGAGAAGGTGTAATTTTGCAAAAATTTGGAAGTATGGATGTGGAGGGGTCAAACATGGCAAAATGCCAAACTTTTGGTTCTGAAGGTCCAATGCGGACCGCAAGGCATATGCCTTACAATCTGTAAGGCATTCATTTTTTTTTTATTCTCGGACACCTCTTGCGGACTGCAAGGCTCAGTCCATACGGTCCGCATGGCATTTAAAATCTGTGGGCGCCAGAAGCTCATGCGGACCACATGGATCACCTAATACGGTCCGTATTTAGTTCGCTGGCAATCTAGAATTAGCTGGCAACTGCAGCTGCTTCTCCTGCTATGTAGCTCATGATTTTGCCACCATTTCTCCTGTTTTGGACATGTTTGATGGCACTAATCATCTCCTTAGCATCTCTGATCACACTTGGCAAAAATTGAAGGCTTGAGCTCAAGTATAAATAGCTCCATACTTGCACCTTTCTTTCTTTCTTTCTTTCTTTCTCTCATCTTTGGAGATTGATTCTGCTTATATAGGCCTCCTAATTGAATCATAGTCTTCCTTGAACACTTGTAAGTGTTCTAACTCAGTCTCTTTACATATTATAGGCTAGTTCTTAGCCGAAAGTAAGGCAAATTGACTTTTGCTTTAACTTTCGGTTATGACCATTTCAATCAAGCCAATGTTCGAATTAAACATGGCTACGTGATCATAATAATATAGGTGTTAATCCCCTAAGAGGTTTAGGATAGTTTTTTTTATATTATATCAGTTTATATAACATATTAGGACATGTTAGATGATGTCCAACCCTTCATTTCCAACTTAAAGCTCGGTTCGCAACTGAAAGTCAAACAGTTTGACTTCTGCTTTGACTTTCGATTCTGACACGTTCAGGATAGTTTAGATACTGATTTGAAGTTGTAATATAATCATATTATTGTAGGGAATAACCCCTAAGGGTTATATCATTTGATCATATCATTTGTCGAGTTTTTTTGTGTAAGGACCTTCAAAAATGTCCAAAAACGACCCGTAAGTGAAAACCCGGACCCCTGAAACCCTAATGTGCACAAAAAACCAAGAAAACAAGAAATATGGGTTTCACGCGAGCCGCGTAAGAGTAAGCATAGGCTTACGCGGGCCGCGTCAAATTGATGTTGATCGGATCAGCATGCTAGGCCACGTGGCAGACCTAGGCGTGACACGGATGCCCTAGTCTACGCCTAGGTGGCTCTCGCGGCCGCGTAAAAGCCTGTTAAGGCTTACGCGGGCCGTGTGAGACACGTTTTTCAGCTATAAATTTCCTAGACATGGAACTGGCTTCTGTGTTTGAAATTCTCACTTAAAACACACATATTCTGCTCGAAAACAAGCTTTTAGGAATCACGACGCTGCTACGATACATGGTATTAACTCGATCGCTGCTACGATTCAATGTCCGATCGATTGAAACCAATCCGATGGATGTTTAAGTGCTGCCCACATTAGGGCTATACTTTGTCATTCGTCGTGAATTTGATGGATGTTTAAGTATTGCACTTTGTCATTCGTCGTGAGAGTTTTAATCTCGTGCGTTATCGTAAATGCTGTATTAGTTACTGACCTAGTTCATGTGCATTGTTATTTAAATTAGGTTACAAGGCTAATCAGTAGGCTAAACTCTGCCCGTTAAACTTGAAAAGTGAGTCATTCTCTTTTTATCAATAATGTTTTACAATACTCCAAATTATTTTTCAAAGTTATAATTACAGTGATTAATTCGTGGTTATCTTGAATCACTGGCTAGTGGGGTATTGTGCACATTACTAATTTCTCACGGTTAGGCTAATAAATCCTAACAGTGATAATCATCACTACTTGGGTGAAAGGACCCAATAATGGTATGACCATCCTCACCAGGAGGTGACACGGCGCCAGATAAAAATAAGATATAAGCCATTGTAATCGCTCTTATGCTGTAATTTATAACTATGTGTCGTTTTATCAAAAATGGAGTGACTCGCCAGTATTTCCCCGCTGATAAAATGTTTTTCAAACATGTTTCAGGTGACCTACTGTGAATCAAGGAAAAGTGCTACGGAGCACTAACAAGCTTGAAGTAGTGGCTCAAATAAATAAATAAATAAACATGTTTTGTAAACCAGGGAATTTCTTAGTAAAATTCCGCTGTTGTAAATTAGGGGGTTTATCCCAAATGGTGAAATAAAATAATCGGGCATTTTCAAGTTTAAACAATCCTGCTAGACTTCCGCTATAAACTTAAAATACCACAGGTTTCTGTCCTGCGGCTCCTGGACCGGGTAAAACCGGGACGGGGGCCGTGACAGAAAAAGGTGGTATCAGAGCCACTGATTTAAGACAATTAAGTATTTAGAAATACTAAATTTTACTGATTGCTATTCTGTGATTCTGTGAAAATTTACTTTACAAAATTTTAACTTAGAATTTTGTGTGTTTCTTCATGTATGCTAAACAACATGAATGAACTATCCGAAGCACTTCAAAACTTTTCTATCCATAGCTCAGATATGGATACCACTAGTACCTTTACTGGCTACCAGGCTGACACTGAAGAGCCGATGGTATTCCAAGCCCAACCTCAGGAGAAACCTAAACCGAAGAAGAAAAGAAGATTTGTAGGCTGCAGACGTGTGCGTAGGAAGAGACCAGCAACACAAAAAGTTATAAAGACTGAGAATTTTATAACTGAGAATCCCAAAGATAAAGGTAAGGGAATAGAGATCGGAGAAAGTTCAAGGCAAGCCCAAGAGATGCCACCCTGGGAGGAACTAAACCGCCAACTGGCGAATAGCGACCTCGTCGGACCTGCCGATGGAAATCTTTTTAATTACCTAGCTGAAGCCCAACTTCCAGTCAATCTGGAACCTGCTATTCCAGATCCCCTTGTTAACCCCCGACCTCTACTAGCAGAGCTAGAAGAATGGTGGACAACAGACTGGCAGTTTGAGAATCTCCTAAATAACCCTAATATTTTTCCCCCAATTTGATCCTGAGCCTCCACTATACCCGCCTATGAGCTCCGAGAACTTGGCTGAACTTCGCCACTATGGCGAGGAGTTGGTGGATGCAGGAAACAGAATTCAGGAAGTGGGGGAGAGGATATCCTGGAAATACGACGAAAGGGAACGTCGTTTCTGAAATGCCAGCTGTTGGGATCATATGTGGTTGTGGGAAAGTGTGTTTAAAAATAATATAATAATAAAAATATAATATGTGAAATAACTTAAAAATAAAACTTTTGTAAGATAACTGGTGTGTACAGATGCCTATTATAATATATAAAATATCGAACGTTGAAAAATCGACAATTTTGGCTATACGTGTTGGCGTGATTATGTGCGATTGTTCTGTTATATTGGTTGTTAATTATTTTATGCTAATCACTTATATATATATATATATTAATTACCAGATGGAACACCCTGGTAATGAACCCGTTAATGAAGTGAATCAATCTGAGCAAAACCACGAAGATCAATTTCTGAATAGGCAAGATATAGAAAACATCGTTGCTCAGGGAATAGCAAATACTATTCCAGCAATCCTTGCTGCTGCCCGAAATCCAGTTGAACCTCCACCACCTATTCCCAGCAAACGTACTCATGAAGACAATTTCAGTAATAGCATAAATGGAGGCGGCAACAATAATAATAACGATGATGCGATACAAGACCCATTTCCTAAAAGAATGAAAGCTGCAACACCTGGTTGCACTTACAAAGAATTTCTTTCCTGTAAACCGGCTGAATTTGCAGGCAACAAGGGGGCGACTGCCGCACTGCGTTGGTTGGAGAAAACCGAGGCAATAATTAAAATAAGTAAATGTGCCGAAGAAGACAAGGTCATGTACGCGTCGCATCTTTTTAAAGAAGGGGCGCTAGAATGGTGGAATACGGTACTTCAAGCTAAGGGAAGCGATGTGGCTTATGCCATGAGTTGGGAAGAATTCAAGCGGCTAGTGGAAAGAAAATTATGTCCCGAATATGAAAAGGAACAAATGGCGAATAAGTTCCTTAATCACCGGATGGTAGACGTTGATTGTCGACGGTATACTTCGACATTCTTCGAGTATGCTAGAGTAGTGCCAACCCTGGCTTCGCCAGAACCGGTACTTATTTCTCGCTACATTTGGGGTTTGATTGGCGAAATTCGTGACATTGTCAAAGCTGCAAGACCCCGCACTATTGATGATGCGGTGGAATTAGCTAACACCTTAACTGATGGGCTGGTACACACAAGAGAATAAAACCGTAAAAAGGAATTGGCCCAAAAGATTACCCAAGGATTTCGTGTGGGTAACAGTAGTAATTTCAAGAAAAGGGGAACTGGGAAATCTTCCATTGTTCCATTTTGCAATACCAGCAAAAGAAAGCATTTTGGAAGATGCAAAGGGTATTGCAATTTCTGCAAAATTCCGGGCATCAAGAAGAAGATTGCGGGAAGAAGAAGAAAGCAACAATCTGCTACAACTGCGGAGAAGCTGGACATTTTAGGCCAGACTGCCCGAAATTAGTCAAACCAGCTGATAACAAAGCTAAACCTGTAGAAGGAACTACCAAGAAAAACGTAAGATCCTTCCAGTTGACTACTTAGGAAGCAGAGCTAATCCCTGACATGATAGCTGGTACGTTCCTAGTTCATGACGTTTATGCAAAAGTATTATTTAACTCTGGTGCAAACCAAAGTTTTATAAATACTTCATTATGTCAAGCTCTTAAACTACCCCTAACCAACCTTAGGCAGATTTTTACAGTCGAAACGACAGATGGGAATTCAGTTAAAATAAATAAGGTTTTGCAAGAAAGAAAGATAGAGCTCTTAGGCCATAAATTTTCTGCAAACCTGTTACCTATGGATTGAGCTGGATTCGATGTAGTGTTAGGAATTGATTGGTTAGTAGCCAACCATGTTCGAATTCTTTGTGATAAAAATTCCATAGAAATTCGTACACCTACAGGAGAATTAGTGGTAATTACAGGAGATAAGCCAGGAAAGCCACTGAAATTCATTTCAGTAATGAAGTTGGACAGTTATTCAAGAAAACAAGAAATAGTATATATGATCTCAGCAATCATTAACACTAAAATAAAGGAACTAAAGGAAATTCCAGTAGTATCAGAATACCCGGATGTCTTTCCGGAAGAACTACCTGGATTACCACCCGATAGGGAAGTAGAATTTAGAATTCATCTAATTCCTGGAACTACACCGATAGCCAAGGCACCTTATCGGTTAGCACCCACCGAAATGCTAGAATTGAAAAAGCAATTAGATGAATTACTAAGCAAAGGATTTATACAACCTAGTTCATCCTCGTGGGGAGCGCCCGTGTTGTTTGTGAAAAAGAAGGATGGTTCGATGCGAATGTGTATCGATTATAGGGAACTGAATAAGGTTACAATTAAGAATCGATACCCATTACCTAGAATTGATGATCTTTTTGATCAATTGCAAGGAGCTAGATATTTTTCTAAGATAGATTTACGCTCCGGATATCATCAGTTGAAAGTACAGGAGGAGGACATACCTAAAACTGCTTTCAGAACTAGGTATGGTCATTATGAATTTACAGTCATGCCTTTTGGACTAACAAATGCTCCTGCAGCATTCATGGACATGATGAATAGAATTTGTAAACTGTATTTGGATAAATTTGTAATTTTCTTCATCGACAATATACTTATTTATTCCAAAAGCCAGGAAGAACATTGTGAGCACTTGCATGCACTCTTAACCTTGTTAAGAAAGGAAAAGCTTTACGTCAAATTCTCGAAGTGTGAATTTTGGCTACAGGAGGTGCAATTTTTAGGTCACATGGTGAATCACGAAGGTATTCACGTAGATCCCTCCAAAATAGAAGCGATCACCAAGTGGAAGGTTCCGCAATCATCTATGGAAATTAGAAGCTTTCTAGGATTAGCTGGATACTATAGACGGTTTATTAAGGATTTTTCCAAAATAGTTGTACCATTAACTAAGCTAACCTGCAAAGCAGTTAAGTTTGAATGGGGACTTAGGCAAGAGGAAGCTTTTAAGATTTTGAAGCAAAAGCTAACAAACATCCCAATTCTATCCTTACCAGAAGGAACATAAGATTTTGAAGTATACTGTGATGCTTCTAAGCTAGGATTAGGATGTGTGCAAATGCAACGCAAGAAGGTAATTGCGTATGCCTCCAGGCAATTGAAAAATCACTAAGAAAACTATACGACTCATGACTTAGAGTTAGGAGCCATAATTTTTGGCCTTAAAATTTGGAGACACTATCTGTATGGAAGTAAGTTTACTGTCTATACAGATCATAAGAGCTTATGGTATATATTTGGGCAAAAAGAATTGAACATGAGGCAAAGAAGATGGATGGAGATTCTAAGTGACTACGACTGTGATATTCAATATCATGAAGGAAAGGCAAATGTAGTTGCAGATGCCTTAAGTCGTAAGTATCATGAAAAGCAAAAGCGTGTTCGTGCTCTTAGGTTAAGTCTACAACTAGACCTAATGGAACAACTGAAGAATATTTAGGAAACAGCAATCAAGGATGATGCTGAAGGAATGAAAGGACGGATAAAGGAATTAGAACAAGAAAGTGATGAAATTTGGAGATTCCATAAGAAAAGAATTTGGGTACCTAAGCAAGGAGAGTTAAGAAATAAGATTTTAGAAGAAGCCCATAAATCTAGGTATACCATGCATCCTGGTAACAATAAGATGTACCAAGATTTAAGGAATAATTTCTGGTGGATAGGAACGAAAAAGGACATAGCTAGATATGTTTCTAAATGTCTTACTTGTTCACAAGTTAAGGCAGAACACCAGAAACCCTCAGGTCTACTACAACAGTTAGAAATGTCTGTATGGAAGTGGGAACTCATAACCATGGATTTTGTTACTAAGTTGCCCAAAACCAGAAAAGGTAATGATGCGATTTGGGTAATGGTGGATCGATTAACCAAATCAGCTCATTTTCTACCCATAAAAGAAACCTTTAGCATGGAAAGGTTAGCTAAGTTATACGTAGACGAGGTAGTTTCCTTACATGGAGTTCCACGCTCCATTGTATCGGATAGGGATAGTCATTTCACTTCCCATTTCTGGACAAGTTTCCAGGAAGCAATGGGAACCCGGCTAAATTTAAGTACTGCTTACCATCCTCAAACAGACGGACAAAGTGAAAGGACGATCCAAACCCTGGAAGACATGCTTAGAGCATGTGTGATAGATTTTGGTGGAAACTGGGATGACCACCTACCTTTAATCGAATTCTCCTATAACAATAGTTATCATTCAAGCATCGAAGATGCCCCGTTCGAAGCACTATACGGACGTAAGTGTAGAACTCCAGTTTGTTGGGCAGAAATAGGAGAAAGCCAATTATCAGGCCCTGAAATCGTGCAAGAAACTACTGACAAGATAACTCAAATCAAGGAAAGACTGAAGACGGCTCGAGATCGCCAAAAGAGTTATGCAGACAATCGACGCAAGCTACTGGAATTTCAAGTTGGAGACAAGGTTCTCTTGAAAGTTTCTCCTTGGAAAGGAGTAGTTCGGTTCGGTAAGAAAGGAAAACTAAGTCCAAGGTACGTAGGACCATTCCCAATAATACAGCAAATAGGGCCAGTCGCCTATCGCTTACAACTACCAGAAGAGTTAGCTGGAGTACATGACGTATTTCATGTATCCAACCTCAAGAAATGTTTATCTGACGAATCACTGGTAGTACCTCTTCAAGACATAGAGGTAAATGAAAAGTTAAAATTCGTAGAAAAACCTCTTCAAATAGAAGACCGAAAAGTCAAGTTTCTCAAGCACAAAAGACTGGTACTTGTCAAAGTCAAGTGGGATTCGAAAAGAGGACCCGAGTATACTTGGGAGCTGGAATCAGAAATGAAGCGAAAGTATCCTCACTTATTTCAGTAAATCTCGAGGACGAGATTTTAATTAAGGTGGGGAGGATGTAAGGACCTTCAAAAATGTCCCAAAACGACCCGTAAGTGAAAACCCGGACCCCTGAAAACCTAATGTGCATGAAAAACCATGAAAACAAGAAATCTGGGTTTCACGCGGGCCGCGTAAGAGTAAGCATAGGCTTACGCGGGCCGCATCAACGTGATGTTGACCGGATCAGCATGCTAGGCCACGTGGCAGCCACGTGGCAGACCTAGGCGTGACACGGATGCCCTAGTCTACGCCTAGGTGGCTCTTGCGGGCCGCGTAAAAGCCTGTTAAGGCTTACGCGGGCCGCGTGAGACTCGTTTTTCAGCTATAAATTGCCTGGACATGGAACTGGCTTCTGTGTTCGAAATTCTCACTTAAAACACACATATTCTGCTCGAAAACAAGCTTTTAGAAATCACGACGCTGCTACGATACAGGGTATTAACTCGATTGCTGCTACGATTCAATGTCCGATCGATTGAAACCAATCCAATGGATGTTTAAGTGCTGCCCACATTAGGGCTATACTTTGTCATTCGTCGTGAATTCGATGGATGTTTAAGTATTGCACTTTGTCATTCGTCGTGAGAGTTTTAATCTCGTGAGTTATCGTAAATGCTGTATTAGTTACTGACCTAGTTCGTGTGCATTGTTATTTAAATTAGGTTACAAGGCTAATCAGTAGGCTAAACTCTGCCCGTTAAACTTGCAAAGTGAGTCATTATCTTTTTACAATACTCCAAATTATTTTTCAAAGTTATAATTACAGGGGTTAAGTCGTGGTTATCTTGAATCACTGGCTAGTGGGGTATTGTGCACATTACTAATTTCTCACGGTTAGGCTAATAAATCCTAACAGTGATAATCATCACTACTTGGGTGAAAGGACCCAATAATGGTATGACCATCGTCACCAGGAGGTGACACGGCGCCAGATAAAAATAAGATATAAGCCATTGTAATCGCTCTTATGCTGTAATTTATAACTATGTGTCGTTTTATCAAAAATGGAGTGACTCGCCAGTATTTCCCCGCTGATAAAATGTTTTTCAAACATGTTTCAGGTGACCTACTGTGAATCAAGGAAAAGTGCTACGGAGCACTAACAAGCTTGAAGTAGTGGCTCAAATAAATAAATAAATAAACATGTTTTGTAAACCAGGGAATTTCTTAGTAAAATTCCTCTATTGTAAATTACGAGGTTTATCCCAAATGGTGAAATAAAATAATCGGGCATTTTCAAGTTTAAACGATCCTGCTAGACTTCCGCTGTAAACTTAAAATACCACGGGTTTCTGTCCCGCGGCTCCTGGACAGGGTAAAACCGGGACGGGGGCCGTGACATTTTGCAAGTCCACATATTATGTCTAAGTAATGCCCAAAATGCCCTTTTTGCCATAAAATTGATTTTGAAAGATGATGAACATATAATCTGATTTATAAACTGATGTGGTAACATAATAAACATGTTTTGGCATATTTGACTTACCATAGACCCATCCGATCACCCGATGCCGCTTATACGCGTACAGTTGACTTATATAACATAGTTTATATAAGTTAGCCGAATCGGGTCAAAACCTTTCCAAATCAGTTCTAATTAGAATGTATGATTGTTTGACCCATATTATACAAGTCATAGTACTTGTGAGGGTGCAAACCACATTCTACCTGGTCGTCGCTTAATCTAGTGAATCGTACCTATTTATTATAAGTTAAGCGGTCCAAGTCATATGACTTGAATAAGACCCGTTAATATTCTAACGGATCATAGTCCTGTCCATTCCAGACTAGGAGCCTCCAGTAAATTGCATCCGTGTTAGTTATTTCGATTAACGGTTGTACCTAAAATATCTTTAATTTGTAAAGATTTAGCTTAGGTAAATGCTCTTAATCTATTTTCCCTATACGAGCTTGGGATACGACAAAATATTGCCGATTAGTCGAGTATGGGATCAATGACGAATGAAGTCCAAAATCCAAATAACCCGTTTTAATCCCTTATGCTAGATAACTTAAACATTGGGGGTTAATGCGACAGTGTCCTGGATATCCACGGCTCACTTAATTGCAAGTGGCCACGACCTAAGCGCGGGGTGTAGGCATAGACTTGACAGACGCTATTATGCTATATCATATTTTTTTTATTAAAAAGTGGTGTGTTGGTTAATCATGTATCGGAGTTTAGTTCCGGGCCCTATATGTATTGACAAGCATGTAATACTGGTAACAAGAGATATAGTTTGTCCCAAGTTATTTATGAAAATGATATACCTTATGGTATAAAATGGTTTTGAAAAGATTTTCAAAACGTGCCGGTTAATTGTATTTACCAGCGAAAGCTGACGTATTTTCAAAAGACTAAGCGCAGATTAGCAAATACGGTAGCTGAGCTGCTCGGTATATGCATATTGAAATTTGCGACTACAAACAAGGCCTAGTAGTCTTTATATATTCATTTTTGTTATTTCTGATCCGCCTGTGGATCTTTAGTACACTTTCTGTCTGTATAATTATTTAAACTTTTCCGATATTTGTACTTTGTAATATTATTTTATAATCCCAAGACTTCCGCTGTGCTAAATGTGAATATCTATATCAATCGTCACGCATAAACCCCAAGTTCGGGCCCACCAAGAAATCAGGGTGTGACAATTCCCAAACGACTACTTTGTGTTTAGAAGATTTATCTAAGTCAAAACCTATACAACATCAGACTAATTGATACATGAACTTTGAAGTTCCTTACAAACAAAACGCAATATTTTCATAAAAGAGTAAATTATTGTTTTGGCCCCTATGGTTTAGCCAATTTAACAATTTCAGCCCAAAAAGGAATATTTTAACATATCAGACCATCATGAGGTTGCATTTTATAACGATTTTCGCCCCTGCCACTAACTTTGTTTTTTTTTTTTTTTTTTTTTTTTTTTTTTTTGCAGTTAAGTGTAAGGCTAATTAAGTAATTATATACCTCAGGGGTTGTTTTTTATAATTACAAAGTTCTTTTAATATTAAGATATTATTAATACGATTACTTAAGTTTTTTTATTTCGTTATTTTAACAATTATTATTTAAGAAAATATGTTTTATATATACAAATATATATGTATCTTCATTAAGCGTTTGTTTTTTAAAAACGTCTTTTTTTAAAATCATTTTTTAACCTTTTTTTAATCGTATCATTTTTAAAATTATTCATTTTTAAACCGCTTATTTATTAAATTCCTTCTTTTTTAAAATTGTTTGTCTTCTAAAGTTTTTTTAAACGATTCATGTTGTACCGTTCTTTTTAATTCATTTTTAACTTTTTTAAACAATTCATTATTTTAAGGCGTTAATTTTTAAAAATGTTTCTTTTTAAACCATTTCTTTTTAAAGTGTTTCTTTTTGAACCGTTTTTGAAATCGTTCATTTTTTAAACTTTGTATTCAATTTACTTATAGTCGTTAGGAAAAAAGAACTCCAGAAAATGAAGAAAATGAACAATTTAAAAAATCGAAGGAATTTAAAAACGATCACTTTTAACGAACAAATGCTTTAAAAAACAAAGATTAAAAATTGACGTTTATAAAAAACAAAACCTTAAAAAAATAGGTTAACAAGTGTAAGGAACTAAAAATCCCACGAAAATAATAAGCGAAAGGTTAATAAGATAAAGAATTGTGAATAAACAAACGGTTCAAAGAAACGGAAGATTTGAAAAAGAAATAAATCATTCTAAAAAAAGTTTGAAAATGAATGATCTTTCGCAAACTTTTTATTAGAATGTTTTTTTTCAAATCTTACATTTCTTTTGTTTTTTATACATGTCGTTTTTTAAAATTTAAAAAATGAACGACTTAAAAAGGTGAGTAGTTTAAAATGTTTAAAAATAAATGATTTTAAAAAGAATGGTATAAAATAAACTGTTTAAAACTTTAAAAGACAAACGACTTTAAAAAGAATGATTTAAAAAAACAAATGGTTTAAAAAGGAACAATTTTAAGAACGAGATAGGGTTTAAACAAAATGTAAAATAACAATTATTATTTAAAACGACTTTTATAAAACTAAACAGATAATGAAAATACATATTTATTTGTATATTTAAAATGTATTTTGTTAAATAATAATCGTGAAAATAACGAAATAATAATAAAAAAAACTTGAGTAATTGCATTAATAATCTCTTAAAATTAAAAAGACTTTTTAATTATCAAAAACAGGCCTTAAGGTATATAATGACCTAATTACCCTTACACTCAACTGCAAAAAAGTTAGTATCAGAGGCCAAAATTGTTATAAAATGCAAACTCACTGATATGTTAAAAGATTTAATTTTAGGCTGAAATGGTTAAACTGGCTAAACCACAAGGGCCAAAACAGTAATTTACTCTTCATAAAAACTAGGGGTGTTCATGGTCCGGTTTTAACGGTTTTTAGATCAAATCGTAAGCCAAGCCGTTAGTGATGGTTTTTGCTTGTCAAAAACCAAAAAACCGAACCATACCAAAATGTTATTGACGGTTTGACTTTTGTTTGGTTTCATGGTTTGGAGCTTTGCAATAGATTTTCCCTATATTAATTATCAAATATTACTCTCCTCACAAATATACTGTTAAATTTGTTTTCTTTCTATTGGTCTCTCTTCCACTCCATCTCTCTTTCTCTCTCTCACACATTATCTTTTGAGTAAATTACAAGTTTTGTCCTTTATGTTTACATCAAATTTCAGGCGCTGTCCTTTTGGCCAAAACTTTACAGGCGGTGTCCTTTACCTTTCAAAATCTTGCACGTTTTGTCCTTTAGACCAAACCTAGTTAGAAATTTCAGTTAAAAAATGTCATGTGCAATGCCCATGAGGGTAAAATGGTCATTTTCCTCTCAATCCTTTCAATTCCCCATCAATATCCCACACTAGCTTTCTCTTCAACATTTGCAAACACTTCTTTCTTTTCCACTCTGCTTCTTATACAAACCCAAATAACCAATAACCACATCGAATCCTAACATCTTCTAGCAACAACAATCGACATTAAAACAATGATCTGTTCACTCTTCAACTCAGATTCGATCTTTACATATCAGATCCAAGCTTCTACCAGATTTGCTTTTCAAACAAATTTCCCAGATCTACTACAATTAACAAACCTGCAACGTCAATTCAGATCTATACTGAACAAATATTGTTCGCAAGCTATTAATCAACACTTTCAACCTTAGATTCAGATCAAATCAAAAATCAAATTGTTTGCAAATGGGAAGATTCGGGCTTTTTACCATCTTCTATCTTCTTTTCTTCTTTCTCATTAGTATCCGAACTTGAACCCGTTTCATCCTCTGACTTTGACTTCTCACTTTCACTTGAATCATCATCTCCAATGCTCGTTTCAACTTCTCTCGTGTTAGATTCCTGAGCTCTTGATACGGGTTCTTCATCATTTCCACCACCAGTTCTTGAAGATTCGGATAAATCACCATAATCATCTTCAAACTGAGAAGATGACACTGTGGACACCTTGGTTTTGGATTCTGACTTGGACTCTTGACCCGACCCGTTTACACCACCATAGACCACTGCCTCAACCACCCACCCTGTTCAGATCCACGCCCGCCACAGTTCACCACATGTTTAATGTTGTAGATGTCGCCGGATAACGAAAGAGACGAAGAGGATTGGTCACCATGAAGCCATTGTTGTTGATGTTGTAGAAGATGGGTGAGGTGGGGAGAGGATTTGGTCGAACAATATGAAGATGAAATTAGGGGAATCAGATGCTTGTAGGGTTTAAATTGAAAGGATTGAGAGGAAAATGACCATTTTACCCTCCCCTCATGTGCATTGCACATGACATTTTTTAACTGAGATTTCTAACTAGGTTTGGCCTAAAGGACAAAACGTGCAAGATTTTGAAAGGTAGAGGACACTGCCTGTAAAGTTTTGGCCAAAAGGACATCGCCTGAAATTTGATGTAAACATAAAGGACAAAACTTGTAATTTACTCTTATCTTTTTTTCTCAGTTCACATCTTTCCCTTCTACCACCTCCAACACCATCTCACAACTGTCACTGTTGGGGCACAACCTCTATGATCTCACTTGGTTACCATACTCTCTTCCTCTTTCTAAATCTATTAATGTGTTTAACAACTTATTTTTGGCCCAAAGGTGTTTTTCAACGGTGATGGTTGGGGGGTTTTAAGGAGATGGTGGCAGTTAGTTGGGGAGATGAAAGTATATGTGTGTGTGTGTGTGTTTGGCTCACCCAAAAATCAGAAACCCATGAGGTCCGATGTGATGCCGGATCATGCGGTGTGTGGTCGCGGGTGGCAATGATGATATTAAGATGAAGTTCTCAGATGAAAGCTTGGATCTGGAAATGTATGTGTAGGATAAAAGGAGGCCGTCACAGGAATTAGGAGAAGTTGGATAATATGTTATCGTTAAGATTAAGAAAAAAAAAAGAAAATGTAGATGAAGATCGTGAAGAAAGAGTAGCAACAATATGAAGCTCCGGTTGTGTTGGAAATGTGGTTTGAGGAGAGAGAGAGAGTGTGTGTGGAGAGATAGTGAGAGAGCATGGTGAATGTGAAACCTTGAAAACCCAAGGTTTTTTGGTCTATTTTCTCCTTGATTTGATGGTGTCCAGCTGTTTCATTACTTTGAAAAATAGTGAGCTGGTTTAGTAAAAAAAAGCGGTCGGTAACACAAAAGCATTCTTAAAGAGCAGTTCTAGTCGTCACACTGTTTGCTTATTTAACATTGATATTTATAAGATTTTTAATTTAATCTATTTTTTTAATATAATCTATTTGAATATTTATATGAGAAAATCTGAGTAAAAGAGAACTTATCCATGTGACGACTAACTGATCAAAAGATTAACTACACGATTACATTGATAATAATTTTTTTGAACGATAATAAGATAGTATAGTCATAAAAATTAATTATTGAAGACACAATTTATTTGCCTCATTATTATCTATTTACGTAATACTCGATAACGTGTGTGTGCTTCAACGTTTTAACATATATATTTTGTTCAGTTTAATGGTCCCGTCGCAACGCACGGGTTCTGAAAACTCGTTAAATTAAAAATAACAACTATTGATATAAATATCTCTAGTTGCCTGTCTACACTAAGAGGCAAGAGGGTTGTTTTAGAAAAAGGGTATCATAAATGACAGGTAGTTCAAACTTAACTTCTCAAGTATGCATAAAACCGCAAACCCGTAGGAGTAGAGGGAAAAATACCAACCGATCTTTTCTTAAATGACGTTTGTTAAAATGTATACATATCCTAAATGAGATAGAATATTCAAAAAGCAGTCCTAAAACGAGACAATCCAAAATTTGTCTCTATTAGATAAATTTTAGACCGGTAATTCTAAAGGGTTATCTAAATATATATATATACACCTATATGTAAATGTAAATGTAAATATAAATAACATCTATATGTTAATAAAAAGATATAAAAAATTTATATTTCACTAAAAATATATTACAATAAGGTTAAAACTTAAACATACTTTATTACTATATATAACCTAATTTTTATATACAATGTAGTAGTGATTTATAAAAACAAAGCAAGAAAAAATCAAATTTGAATTTTTAACAAGAAAACATATAATTAGACATGATATAAGTATTATTTATAAAACTAAAAAACATTAAATAACATAAGTAAAGAGAAAAGAAACTAACCTTGAAACTTTGGAAGGTTGTTACTAGTGAAACTGAATGAAGAAGATGAAGAAGTTGAATGAGTAAGATGGGGGAATTGAATGAGGAAGATGAAAGGAATTGAATGAAGAGATAATGTTTTGGTGGTTGTTGAATGCAGCGATCTTGAATGTTTATAAGACGGTGTTCACAGACAACATCGTCTAAAGGATGCAGCAATTAGTATAAGACGGTGTTCACAGACAACACCGTCTAAAGGATGCAGCAATTAGTATAAGACAGTGTTTAAGCATTAGACGGGGTTCTTTTGAATTTATTGAATATTTATAAGACGGTGTTCACCGTCTAAAGGTTGGAGAAATTAGTATAAAACGGTGTTTAAGCATTAGACGGTGTTCATATTGGTATTGGTTTTAAGACGGTGTTATTACTTTAACACCGTCTAAAACAAATCCTTGACACCGTCTAATGCTATATTTTTGTAGTAGTCTAATCACGGAAAAAAGAAAAATATCAATTTTGATAACCTGCACGTTGGTTGTCTATTGCGGGCACAAAACTAATTATACACAAAAGTGCAAGAAACTTCAATTTAGGGTACTGAACTTTGATTGCGAGGAATGGGACGTTAAGGTCCTTCCACAACACGACCAAACGCTTTTGTGTTATGGCCACCAAGGGGCAAGAGCCTCCTTCTTCAAGAAAATAGTAACGGGTATGAGTGGGTGAGAGGGTGAGGCCACTTGCAAACCAACCACACATTTTTTTATGTTAATTAATTCATTAGTTAAAACCCCTAATCGCATGTGAAAGAGTGATTTAGTTAAAAGTCACTGCCTACATGATAATGACACGACAATTTAACAATTAAAGCACTTCATATAGTCTTAGAATGAGTGGAGTCACGGACTAAAAGTAAGATGTCTAAGGGTGAAGGGAGTGGTTAAACAGGTGAAAGTGACAAACTTTAAAATGGACCAATCAGAGAGTGCCACGTCAGAGAGGAGAAAAAGTTTAAACTTTGCTGAAAAGTGTTGGTAATGGTTTAGACAGTTGAAAGTGGCAAACTTTTTTTTTTGTTTTTTTGTTTTTAAAAATTATGTGTTAAATAAAAACAATAAAGCATCAAATTAATTAAAAAAAAACAATTACATTAAAATGAAACTAAAAAAAAATTCATAGAAATAACCTCACTAAAACAACGCAACGACTAAAAAAATTAAAAATCACACGGTCATCCATACTTTGCGGCTATCTCGCGTTTTCGTGCGAGCGTGATCTCCAACATTGCTGAGGGAACATTGTCGTGAGGCCGGTTGTACGTCTCCAAGTCCTTGTCGAATTTAGCCTGGCGCATATTTTCGGCTTGCTTCTCGGCCAACGCCAAATATCTTTCCTCTCGCACCCTTTTGATATCTATCAACTCTTTTTTCATCGCCCTATATTCTTCAAATTTAGTGGTTATGTCTCTTGGATCGTCGCTTGAAGAAGGGGCGACTTTGGCTTTTTTATCCCTCCTCTTTTGTCTTCGTGGCGAGGGATCCACGTTCATGTCGGGGATAGTTTGATGGCCACTCGTGAACTCGGCATTCGGTGTATCCGCTTGGTAATTACCCGAGTCCGACGACTTTCTTTTTGAACTCGAGCCCGAGCTTTCGTCTTCACCCAACAACGGAACTTGGCTATATTTTTCTTGACTTCAGACGACCTCCCACGCCGCCATATGAGCAAACTCATGATGTTCTTTTTCCTTGTAATCCTTAAATGCTTGCTTCAAGACCCAAGCATCGTCGGATCCGCTTGGACGTAAACGGTCCTAAAATAATAAATTACAGAAAAAAAATAAGTATTTTTTTGGGTAAAAATTAAACGTATGAATATTAAATAGTTTACCGCTTGCTGATAAAACCCGTTGAATGTTTTCAACTTTTCGTGCATGGTAATCATCTTGGAGCGGACCTGATGATGGTTTCGGCTGCTTCTTCCCATCGTGTTGTTGAAGTGCTTAAGAACTTTGCCCCAAAAACTATTCTTCTTTTGTTGGTTGCCTTTTCTTTTGTCTAAGGTGTAATGAACCCAAGCCTTGGCCAATGCCTCCTCTTGTATAAGAGTCCAATTTTCCCGTTTCGCTTTACCACTCTTCCCTCTCGGCTCGTTTGCGGGTTCTTCTTGATGATGGCCTTCGTCATCATATTGCTCTTGAGTTTCCGCCACAAATTCTTCGTCGTCGTCATCTTCCACATCTTTGCCCCTCGGCAGTTGTGAGGATGGGGTTTGAAAACCAAACGGGTCAAAAGCGTTTTGGTCGTCTAGGGAATCATAGATGTTTGAAAACCATTTGCAAATATGTAATAAAAAAACTTGGGTGAAAGTTTGGAAAAGAGAACCAGAATGCCAAAATTGGTTGAAAGTTTGGAGAAGGTTTGGAGAAAATTGGGTGTAAATGTTGATTTATATAATAAAAAGTATAATTTTTTTTTAATGATTAAACGGCAATAATGCCGTTACACACACACCCCAAGGTTGTCCTCTTCCCTTTGTCGATCGGTGACTACATACCGAGTATCATGTTTGCCGCGCGGTAAAAAAGGGATGGCGGTGGTGTTCCCGCTCGACATTCTCCTTTGCCGATGGGTTTGGCGCCCCACTCCCTTCACCCTAACAGTAAGAGGTAAGCATAGTTGTTGGATATAAGCATCATGACAAGGCATTAGGGATTTACTGGGGTAAAGAAATTGTCAAACCAGTTGTCAAATATATAAGTATACATAGTTGTTTGATATTTGCATCATGACAAGGCATTAGGGAATTAATGAACTAAAAAAAATTATAGCCCATTTTTTACTACGATGTTCATTTTTTTACGACCGGTTTCTCTTATAAATCATAAATCAAACCGTTCATTACAGCTTTAATAACCGCTAAAAAATTTTTAGAAAACCTATTGTGAAATCAAACTAAGGACCAGTTTGAATAGTTTCACGGCTTTTAAATAAAACTATGAATATCCCTAATGGAAACTTCTACCAGTCGGCCCATGAACAAGATACAAAACACTTGGTACAAACCATAAAAGAAGTACATTTAACACAACCTTAAGCATTATTGTTTTGATAAAAGTACTCATGTACGAAAAAACTTTGGACACAGTCGGTCCTTAGTTTATCATTAGAGCACTCATGAACTCCTCGTCACATTCTATGTTTTTCATATACTCCGGCAAAAGGCAAACTTCAACGTCCATGCTCCCGCCACCCTCTCTTCCTGGATACATCGTAATCTTCCCATCGCCTTTGTTTGTGCACCCGCTTCGAGCCGCTACTGCTTTCCCTAACCCAAATTCACAACCGTACATGTCAAATCTCGGTGAGCTCCCAACGTGCACAATGTTTGGATCAGCCAGCTGACTCATTTTATATATCACTGGACTTCTAATCCATGACTCGACCTTTTCCTTGATTGCTTTATCATCATGGTTTATCACGCCTTCATGTAGCTGGAAAGCCGCCCAACCAAGACCATGAGCCATCAAATCCCCCACAGTTGCTTTTACTATAACAAATTGAACCGGGTTACCAATATAATCATTAGACAAAGGTGGGTTTAACCTACTCCTAGTAGACACCATCAATGAACATCTGGTTTCATTGTCGTGTGGTATACATCGCGCACGGGTGATACACTTCCATAAAAGCGCAACCACCGCTTGTAAACTTGAAATCTTTTGCGTATTGCATTCGGAATTTGCTGTTGCTTTGAGTTTGGAGATGGCGGCTGATGAGAAATTGAAGAATCGCTCTTTAAAGGTTTGAATTTCGAATCGATCTATAAATTGATCTTGATGGCTGTAGGGGATATTGATAATAGGATCATATCCATCCAAAACCCATCTCTTGATCACAGGAGGGCGAGAAATAGAGCCATTATATTTTCCTCCTGATCTGAATATTTCACTCCAGGTAGCCATGAAATTCCAGAAAGAGGTTCCGTCAGCCACCATGTGGTTGACCGAGCCACCGATAAAAATCCCATCGACAAGCTCGGTCACCTGAATGGATAACACCAGCAGCGTATGCGCATCATGGGAAATGGCTTCATTAGGATCAAAAAACGAGTGAACAAGTAAAGGTACGTCAGTTGGGTTAAGTATGTCGGATACTGTGGCGTCTATAGTCGCGTAAATAAACTTGACGCCAGGGGTGTTTCCAGGGTCTAAGTAGATGACATATGAAGGCGGGTTTTCTTGTTTTCGAGTGGCGAAACGGGCGGCGAACGGGTAGAAATGAGTGAGGGTGGCGGAGAGAGAGTGTTGGAGGTCATCCAAGAAAGTGGTTATGGAGAAATGTTGATTTTCGGCTAAAGGTGGTTTTGCGAAAAGGAGACCTTTCTGGCTGTATCTGATGTTGAGGTAGGGCAGCTCAAATGGTGTAAAATGGATAGGCTGCTTTGCCTCTGGTGAGAGGTCGTTCAGTGGTTTAACGAAGCATTCGGAAATGAGTTTGACCGATGTAGAACTCATGGCTGGCCGGCTGAAACAACAAATGAAAGCTAGATCTTCCTTAAAATAAATGATAACCACACGCCCAAGAAGATAGGACAAAGGCAGTTATTAAAACCTTGTATACGTACCAGCTTACGAACCAAGGACCGACCAATAAAAAATGTCGATGCTGAATCATCCCAACCAAACGAGACCCGTTGATCATAGCCTGATTGGAGTTGGTCAAAATCGACCGCAAATAATAGTGGGTGGTATAGACAATTCAGTGGGCAGGCTGACATCGACCAACCTAGGTTTTTGACCAACGAATAGTCGAAATGGGTGAGTAGAAGATTCTCATCAATCAAACATTTTTTCCCAGCATGGCTAGTATGTAAATTTTATTGATCTTGTATTTACTTGTTAGATGTATATAAGACTGCGGGGTATGGTGGGGCTTGGGTTGGGCGTGGGTTGGGGCGTGTGCTGACACGTGGAATGGGAGCCCCCCCCCCCCCCACTGCCTGGTACGTGTCCGCGGGGTATGGTGGGGCGTGGGTTGGGCTTGGGTTGGGTGCATCGCGTGGCAGGTTAGTTTAAAAAAAATATATATACAAAATTTAAAAAAATCACACAAACATTTAAAAATTCAAAACTTTTGGGATGGCCCGCTATGACGTGGCGGGTGAGCCAATGATATTCAGCCAACTAGGATGGCCAAACCGCCCCACGCCCGGCTTGAAACCCATGCCCCAAGGGCCACGCCGAAACTCATGCCCACCCGGGGTGGTGGCTTGGGCGTTTTCCCCTACCCACGCCCAAACTCCCGCCCCATACCCCGCAGTCTAAACTAGTTGATCACCATCCGTGTTACGGGGCGATGGCCGAATAATGAGCGAGTGTTAGCCAGCTCATTGACACGAAAAACAATTATTATTATTTTTTTTTTACAAAATAAACCTAATTCACTCATAACTCCTAATTATAATAAAAATGACTTTTTTTTTAGAATTTAATATTGTTTTCATTCCAATCATCGGGGCAAATTACATAAGAATAGCAGGTAGACGAGCAACAAACTGCGCCGCCATCCCTTTCTAAATAGAAAACCATAATCTACTAAAAACAAAGCCTCGCCCCTGAGGGGTCGAAAAGTTGTTGTGGACTACACGCTGAACTCTGGACAAGAAACGAACTGCCTCTGGCGCCAAAAGCCAAATGTGTCAAACGCTAGGGGGACAAAGGCATGCTGATTATCCTCACAAGCTTTCGCGTGCTTTTCCACCTTCTTCGACTCTGCTTTCAGTACCGCTTGCCCCGCCACAAACCCATTTTCCCGAAACCCGGCTAGGGGGGATACACCTGTGAGATCGACACAAGCATGTTTCCCGCCCTCCCAACCAAAAATTAGCACGTCAGCCGGGCGTAGAGTGGATCTCCCCTCTGACGGGTCTGTAAGAAAATTCACCGGTGCCTCTTTCTTTGTCGAGATCCCTGCTCGTCTGAGAATATCCATTAACGCGTCTCGAACAAAGTCATAGCGATACTTAAACCCCGACAACTCTCTACAGTGTAACGCATGCTCCCCGTATTTATCCAGGCATGCTTTACGGATAAAAAACAATTAAATCGAATCAACCAATTAAAACAAAACACTTTTATAGTTTTGATAAAAAAACTAAAACGATGGCAATATTGTAATTTTTAGCTGAGGGAAAGTTGTATTTTTTGACTGGGGTAAAATCGTAATTTGCTAAAAGCTAAATTGATGGCAGTCCTGTAAATTTGAACAAGGGGCAAAATTGTAAATTTCACAGGGGCAAGTTCGTAATTTTGAACTTGGGGTAATAGCGTAATATAAATTTGAACTAAGGGCACAATCGTAATTTTAAGCTGAAGGCAAAACCACAATTTTATTTTGAACCGAGGGCAAAATCGTAATTTTGAGTTGGGGGCAAAAGCATAATTTTATTTTGAACTGGGGAAAAACGTAATTTTGAACTAAGGGCGAAATCATAATTTTTTAAACGGGGAAAATCACATTTTTGAATAGAGGGCAAAATCATAATTTTTAGCTGGGGGCAAAAACAGAATTTTATTTTGAACTGGTGGCGAAAAGGTAATTCTAAGCTGAGAGCAAAACCATAATTTTATTTTGAATCGAGGGAAAAATCGTAATTTTGAGCTGGGGACAAAAGCATAATTTTATTTTGAGCTGGGGCAAAAACGTAATTTTAAAGAGGGGAAAAACGTAATTTTAAAATGGATATAAAATAATAAACCGGTTGATCCAATTGGGGAGTGCCAGGGAAAATCGTAATTTTGAATTGAGGGCAAAAGCGTAACTTTGAGATGGGGACAAAAGCGTAATTTTATTTTGAGCTGGGGGCAAAACAGTAATTTTAAACAGGAGCAAAAACGAAATTTTAAAATGCGTATAAAATAATAAATTGGTTGGTGTGCCAGACAGCTGTCTGGCATTATTCCCCCATTTGGTAAATGTATTTATAGTAAATTTCTAAATTTACAAATCTTCCTATATAATAAAGCAAAAGTTTGCAATCCCATGTGGCATCTTCACAAGCACCCCCCATTTAATTCATGTTATGTGTCAAATTCTAAGGTTTTTGTATTTTTTATAAACCCTAAATCATATTTGAAATATACTCGTCACTTTCTCTCTCCAGCATTCCAAAAACAATTTATCTCATTCAAAATTCAAATTCATTCCCCAGATCTCCAAAACCCTAAACCCAATCTTTCCCATGAAAGACCACTTTGTTTCAAAGTTTATTTGAGGAGAGAAACAAAAATTAACATCAATTAACAGACGAAGATTATGATGAATTTTGATGTTAATTTTTGTTTCTCTTCAAATAAACTTTGAAACAAAGTGGTCTTCCATGGGAAAGATTGAGTTTATGGTTTTGGAGTTATGGGGAATGAATTTGAATTTTGAATGAGATAAGTTGTTTTTGGAAAGCTGGAGAGAGAAAGTGGGCAGATACCAGAGAGAAAGTGAAGTGTATATTTCAAATCTGATTTAGGGTTTATAAAAAATACAAAAACCTTATAATTTGACACATAGGATGAATTAAATGGGGGTGCTTGTGAAGATGCCACGTGGGATTGCAAACTTTTGTTTTATTATATAGGAAGATCTTCGTCTGTTCATCTGTAGTGAAAAAAATTCCAGAAATTAAACTCCGGCGAAAATCCATATGTCTGGTAGACCTAGATCTAGATCTGGATCTAGAATAGAACCAACCATTTCCTCTCCTCTCGTCGATTCACTGTGATGTTAGGGATTCTTCAGACTCAGATCGCCTGCTGCTGTGTGTCTCAATTATCATCAGGTAAATCAAAATCAAAAGTTGTATGCTTTCGTTAGATTTGTCACCTCTCGCACGTTAAGATCTACATAAATAAAAGATGATAAATTGAAACTGGCTTGTGCTCTGAAATACAATTTGTGTTTGTGATTTTTTCTTTTACTAGCGTTAATTTCACATGTTCTAATCTTTGCTTTTTATCATCTTTTTTTTTCTCAAACATTGAGTTTTTGGGTTTACCCGCACGATTAGTGAAACACTGAAACTGGATTAGTGAAACAAGGTGTGGTTCTTTGTATGATTTTTAAATTTCATTTCTTACGTATGGGTTTCTTGATGCAGACTAAGCGTTTGTTTAAATGTCTCAATGAAAGTTTTCAATTGAACATCATCAAAAAGGTATGTTGCATTCTTGAATACTGCCTCACGTATAGCTTAGTTTCATTTCTGTAATGAAATAAAATTGGGATTTTTAGTCATTTTGACTTTTATAAAAAGGTCAAGTTGTGTGAAGTGCTTTGACTTTGCAAATGTGTGATTTTGCTTTTACTTTTTTGTTGCTAAACAAGGAAAGTGGAAATACTAGAGGAAGACCTGTAAATATGGATCTCAAGAGCTTATGGGAGTGGTGGTCAGAATGTTAATAAAGTTGAATCCGTTGTTCGGATAACCCGTATTCCAACATGAGTAAGCGTTGTTGTATAGGTACTGCTTTCCCTCTTCATTTGTACGTTTACTTTATAATTCCTTTGTTTATGATGACATAACCTATTTTGATTATCATATTAAGTTGATAAACTATCCTACAAGGAAGAGGAGGCTTCTTCTCTTGTGAAGCTCAATTGTTTTGAGGAAGGTGAACAGGTTGTTGATGAGATTCCCCAACAAGAAAATAGATTCGATGATCATAATTTAAACCCTCAGAGCAATTTCGAGAGCGAATACTCTGATCTTAATAGCGATTTTAGTGATGTAAGTCCTGCTTTCGTTTATTTGTTTATAACTTACGATGTATGTTCATATAGGAAGGAAGGGTGTGCATCATGAGTTCTTAATCTATATCTTTGCATAAACGTATAAGCAGGAAGGGTGTGCATCACGAGTTCTTTGATACGATGTGCTTTATATAGACAATTTTTCTTACTTTTCTGTTTTTTTCTTACCGGAAGAAATTATACATTTGGGAAAAGATTGATTTGTTAACAGAAAAGTTGTGCTTTTGTTGTTATTAACCAGTTAGTTAATTAACTGACATAAAAAATTCTATTTTATTTTGTAAGCAAAGTGATTGTGCGTAAGTATGATTGCATATGGATTTAGTCTCTGTGCTCAGTTAGGGTTAGGAAAAGAATTTATGTTGTTATTTGCGTGTTCTGATAGTAGAGTAGACATTTTGACAGTATGTGAATATTTAATTATTAGTTTAGAATATTGAATTACTAAATTAGTACTGTACTATTACTTCATTAGAGATGAAAGAAGTGGCCAAGCCATTAGCTATTTAATGTTCTTATGTTGAATTGTTATTGGAACTGGGAAACTACTGCTATTTGAATCTATATGAGCTGAAGTTCATATTGTTTCTTTTCTTCTATTTTTGACTATTTGTTTTTATGAAGATACAGGTGCAAGCAATTCGCGGACTTCCTTTTTTCTACAAGGATACACTAGAACACATTCCTAAGATTGTTGACAATCTTGCTTAACTTCTCATAGCTAGTAAAATATTTTTTTTTTTGTTTTAAAGTTCGCTTTTCAATGGCTGATGTATGACACACGCACACACATATACAGATACATATATACATACATGTTTATTTCGTTGGAGTGGGATCAAACAAGAAGACTTAGCTTCTAAGAATCCTTATTATGTTATCCTTTCTTTAGATATAATATTTTTAGTTTATCGTCCGAGTCGTCCGTAACGAGCGTAGTCAGTGACTAGCGTCGAGTCCGTAACGAGTCGTAAATATATAATATTTTTATTTTATCGTCCGAGTCGTTCGTAACGAGCGTACGTCCGTAACTTGCATCGAGAGTCCGTAACGAGTCGTAAATATATAATATTTTTATTTTATCGTTCGAGTTGTCTATAACGAGCGTACGTCCGTAACTAGCTTTGAGTCTATAACGAGTCGTAAATATATAATATTTTTATTTTATCGTCTGAGTCGTCCGTAACTAGCGTCGTCCGAGTCGTAACGAGTCGTAAATGTATAATATTTTTATTTTAACTAACGAGTCGTAACTAGTCGTAAATATAATATTTTAAAGGGAATTTTATTATAAAAATATATACGATTTTTATTTTAACCCTAAAAATGTAAGTGGTTGGCTTCGAAAGTTGTTAATCTCATGAATCTGACCATATAATTACATTTTAACATGTTACTTTTGATTCTGGTCATGCTTGTAGGCCTTTTATAATTGTGAGAACTGTTAGAATTTTAAAGTGCTTTACTCCAAATTTCATTATTTGAAATGAGTATCACTTTTAACTTACAATTTGAGTGTGGAATGACTGTACAAAAACACTTGGTATTTATATTGTTTGATTAAGTTTAAAAAAAAAAAATACTTACTTACTGTTATTGTTACTCTATGGTGGTGAAAGTTTGGTAAAGGTTTCTGGAATCAGTTCCATATCTTGGTTTTGGAGGCCGCTGCCATGAACTCTGAATCCACCTCCGACGTGCTGGTGAAGTACGTAGTTCTCCGACGAGATCTGATTGACACGTGGCCGTTAGGTAGCGCTGTTACTCAAGGCTGTCATTCCTCCGTTGCTGCCATCTGGTCACACAAAGGTGATCCTCACACTGCACCAGGTTTGTTATTTAGAATGAAAGGTTAATTTGGAAGTAAAGCCAAAATGGCACTATTAATTTGTTCATTGTATGTTTTTTTTTTTTTTTTTGAACGGCGATTGACTCCAACAGTCGAGAGGATCACACCCACATTGCATGGGTCCTAGTCCCCCTCGGGCGAGGCATCCGAGGTTGACCATAGGCGCTCCACGAGAAAATTTCCAGCCGACAGCCACTTGACTGCCGTTGCAGCCTCCGCACTCAAGAGCCGGAGTAACCGCACTGTAATAGAAAACTCGTGTGCGGCTCAAGACTCGAACCCGGGCTATTACGCACTCAACGCAAACCATAACCCGTGAAGCTCACGGGTATATAACCTAGTTGAAAGTATATATTAATCCTCTTAGGAACAATATCATCGATAAAAGATATCAATACATAGGGATATTAATATAATATATAAATTAGTTATGATTCACCAATGGTTACATGAAGTATTTAAATTACTGTGTTAAAGAAATCCTTAAATTAGTTATGATTCACCAATGGTTACATGAATTTAAATTACTGTGTTAAAGAAATCCTCTTAAATATTTCATTACATATTTTCATATCATATCTTTTGAATCTTGTATATTTAAGATTATATGTAGCGGGACCTGAAGATTAAGCTTTTCTCTTAGGTGTTATGCGACACGTAGTATCTGAGTCAGCAAGAGGACATTATAGGATTTGAAGTTAAAAAAGTCTTGTAGTGGTATAATGCCTCATAAACTCTCATTCAATCATTATTCAATTATTTATTTGTAATTCTTTTTTTAGAAAATAAAACAAATAATATTTCATTAAAAAATCATATGAACATTAATTAAAATTCTAAAAAAATAAAGACAAAACATTCAAAAGTACTAAAAATAACATAGGAATGCTAAAAAACGCTCTAAATTCTGTATTATTCACGGATTTGTTTCCTACGAATTTGTGCTAGGCGCAAGACATCTCATTGGAGGTGTTCGATAAATTTATACAAATACTCGATGTCTCCCTCAATTTGCCCTAGGTCTCTTATATCTTGACGTCGTCGGTCCATCTACTTGAAACCTTCTTTCATTTCGGCACCCGCCGAAGACGACTCTGTCCTTCTTCCCTTACCATCACTTCTTCCACCAGACGGTTGGGGCAAATCGATTTCCTCCTACTCGTCATCCACATTATTATGATTGTTTAAATCGACGTTTCGAGCATCGGAAGTAGGCTTTTTTGGATCAACCGAAGAGAAGATTTTGGATCGTTTTGCCTTGCGCCTACTACTAGGCGTCATGGTTGATACCTTGGCCCACTTAGGACTTTCACGTAGAAGCTCCCAACACTTCATGTATGTGAACGTCCTTCGTGTTGAGTTGTACTCCAAATCTTTTGTTAATATATTCGCGTCACTATGACCGCTACCCCAATTATCCTTCATATGTTGGAAAATCTCTTGAAACCCATGACATTTGCCATTTATATTGGTCAACTTGGTTGATATTGAATCATTTTCCCGATGTGCCCCTTTACCCATGCGCTCAAAAAAGTTTACCCGAATTTTCCCCAAAAAATGGGTAATTTTTTATAGTTGGCTACAAATATATTAGTGTACTTGATTTTTAAAAAATAATTACAATTTAAAATAGAAAAATAACACTTACCAAGTTCAGGATCATCCAAGATGTCAAACCAAATCCGTGTGAGCTTGAACTCCTCGTTGTTTGACCAAGATTGGTAAGTCTTTTTCCCCGACGAGCGGTAACCTCTTTTTTTATACGATCGTCATCCACGTTGAGAGGCCTCGGATATAATAGTGAAGATAATCTTTTAGTTGCCGTCGTTACATTCAACATGCGTTCGAGTTTTCAGCTCTTGTTGTTCGGAAGAAGACGTTGGAAAAGGTTAGTAAAATGAACGTTCGTTAGTTGTTTACGGTGTACAATGTTTTCCAATGTGTGTTGTTTTGAACAAATCAAAAACTTTAGGATGAGAACTTGAGCAGGTTTTTTATTGGTCTAGTTGCTTGTTTGGGGCTTTTGATCTAAAAAGTAATTGTTTGTATGTGTTATGTATGTGTGTGTGTATATATATATATTATTTTCGGTTTGTTATGTTTCTTTTGGGGTGTTGATTTTACATAGATTGTCGGATATATATATATATATATATATATATATATATATATATATATTTGATATAATAATTAGAAAATTAATGATAATGCACATATGCATTAAGTTTGTATGTTTTATTAACTTTTCGTTCTGAAATCGATGAATAATGTCCCACCCCCCAAAATCCACACGCGGAGTATCACCGCCTGGAGGCGTGACTGACCAGGATCCAGCCACTAATCATATTGAACAAGCATGTAAGTCATTAGAAAATCCAACCAATACAATTGGTGTCCAAACAAAACATAGTTTAAGTTGCAAGCGGAAGCATAATGATTAAATCAAAACCAAATATAAGTTCAAATGTTTAAATGTTTAACATGGCACACAGTTGTCCATGTCCCACAACGACCACGCCTCCTCGTGCAAGCTCCATAAGTAACTAACGACCTGCAAGGCATGTAACAACGAGTCAACAACAAAGTTGAGCGAGTTCACAGTTGGTGTCCATTGTTAAGTTGTTTCAAAAACCAGGAATTCATTTGTAAGTTGTAAGTTAATCAGTTTACACTGTTTCCCAAACATATCCATAGTTGGTGGGGGCTTCCCCATGTTAACCACTAGACCCGTTTACCATATCGACCACTGACTAAAGTAAGTTGGTGCCCTGACGTCAATGTCTATCATCATTGACTAGTGCCCAGATCCATTAGTTCACGCCCGTCCTCTGCGGCACGATGTGAGGCTTGTCAAACCTAAATAGCGCTATCTAACTAATGACCCGCTCGCCATTGGCCCGGCGATTAAGTCGATATAAAAGGAGGGACTTCATGATAGAGAGTTTTGGTCTAGTATCCGTGTTGTCACCCTTCAAATAAGAGGGTGTGTATGTAATCCCCAAACCAGGAGACTACGCAGGTTCCGATTAAGTTCTTAGTATGTGTTGTCACCCTTCAATAAAGAGGGTGTGTACGTGTTCCAAACCAGGAGATCACGCAGTTTCAGTTCAAATCCTTTACCCATTCTCAACCCCTGGGAATCCCATGCTTTGTAGAAAGTGTGAACTCACCTCGGTTTGCTCGGTAAGGTTAATTTCTTTGTTTAACAATTGATCAAATACGTCCTATAAAGAGTACCAACCACAATCAACCCCACTTGCACATAAACCACATATTTTACACAAAAATAACTTATGCACTACTAGTTCACACGTTACACCGTCATTGCACAAGTAGCATACATAAAGTTCAAGTCATGAACAAATAACGCATTAGCTTAGTATTTTCAGGCAAAGCCCAACATAATACACAAGTGGGCCGTGACCTGTGCGACCCGTACGAGTCCAACCCAATTGAGTTGGCCTGATATTTGTTTGGCACAACTAAACCTAAGGCCCAACTAATGAAGACCCGTGTACATACAACTGGGCCTAAAACTATGTGAAGTTACATCACAGCCCAAGTGTATGTGCACATATGCTCGTTACCAAGGTGTGCGGCCCAACTACATAACATCATCAAGCGAGGGCCCGACTTTTGTTGGATCTCATTACCCCTGGCCCAACCGTTTCATCTTTGATACCAATTTAATAGTGGTTTCCATGATTTGCAAAAATCCTAAGCATTCCTTTTTACCATATTATAATCTTGTTTTATGTTTACAGAAACTAACCCAACACAATGATGCCTATCACGTGCACATTACTGATGACAAGACTTTAACACATGCATATCCAATTCCAATAACCATTTAATATCTAACTTCCACGTGTTAACCAAGAAGCTATGACATGATTTATTCATCAATGCTACATGTATATGCAACCCTATTCATCGATATCCAAATCAACCATACAACACTAAATACGAATCTACCATATGATCACACTAATTACATCGACTAATATGAATCCTAGAGCAGCAATTATTTTGTTAACAACACATTCAATCATATAAATCATCATCATATCAAGTTCCCTATCAAGAATACTGATTAATATGGATAGTTATTCCCATTCGATCCATGCACCATTACTATTTGATAACATCCAATATTCAGAATCACATGCCAATCAATTACACATAATCACTACAATCAAATAAGGATTAACATAAATGTGAATTCACTAACCGATCACTCGATCCAATAGGATGATGTCTCAAGAGGTGGGGGGGGGGGGGGGGGGGTGTCTCCTGCCGCACGTAACTTGGAATAGGTAGGGTTTTGTTTTGAGTTTTAGTGGTAAACAATAACATGGTACATACACATATATGCAAATAGTTTGGGCGGTTCCCCTTTGGCCGAGATAATGGGCTTAAACCCAATTAAATGGGCTGCCAAAACATATTGGTACAACAGCCCATACTAACGATCAAGGCCCAATCACATACGCAACATATAGGCAGTACATATTGACTTCAATAGTTTGGGGTGCGGCCCAATCCTGTTCCCAACACAAGATTCGGCCCAAATCACACACACTCATACACGTTTACTCGAACACATTATACATTTAGCAATTAGTCACAAGTGTTTACTATAATTCTTATCATCGCAAGGAATATGAACGAGACATAACAAGAAACAGGACCACGTGACTAAGAGACACTGACCTTGAAAGTTCGGGTTGTCATATCATCCCCAACTTGAAAGAAATTTCATCCCGAAATTTAGCACGTAGCTACTGAGGAAGCTAGTTAGGTTGCGTAGTTGTCCTGGTTTTCCTGGGGTGTCACATCATTCCCCCGTTGGTTTGGAATTTCGTCCCGAAATTCCGCAGTAGCTTCAGCATCAGTAGTGGTTTCATTGTTTTCGCCATCAGCCGATTCCACAACAGGTTGGGTTTCAAGAAGCATCAGGGTTAAGCAGAACAGTGGCGAAGTGATTAGTCACCAAGAACACTTAGGCTACCATGTTGTTATAATCCCGGCGTCGCCCACGCCAATCCCTAATGTCCCTCTATGAGCATCATTTCCCGTGTTGTTGTACTCGTTGCGAGGATTTCCAGTACGGCCGTCGTTCCCTTGGTTGTTGTCGTTGAATTTAACATTGGCCACTCCATGCCGTAAGCACCTTGACTTTCCATACTGTTGGTTACCATTACAAATACCTTGTTGTTGCCGTGACCGTTGCCTCTAATGCTGTTATTTTAAACGAAGCTCTACGACTCTTCACCATCAAGGTCCATCTTTTCACATTCTGAGCCACGTCCTAACGCGTTACTCACTGTGCTGGCAGTCACACCTTCCATGCTACCATCAGCTGTCCTCACTTATGCCCCGATTGATTCATAAGAGTTGACTCCCATGAGTTGCTCACAAGGGTTAAGGATTCATTTGAAGCCAATTCGCTGGTGCTCATTGCCGGTAGTCAGGGTCGCCAAAGTACTGAGGTCGGTAAAGTGCTACGCTCATCCTCCTGTCCATCGATGTTGCAAGTGGTTCGAGTAATACTCAGTATGTTTCGGGAGTGTTGCAGAAGTGATCGCACTTCAGGATCTGAGGCGTCAATACGTTAGGTTCCAGAAAGTGAAGAAAGGTGAGAAAGATATCGATCAATCATTCGACGCTGCGACATCCAACACATGGACGTTCGTATAAGCAACTAACATTCTACACGGTTCGCTAGGTGTTCAGATGGGTGCTCAAGTAATACTCGATAGCATCGAGATTCGAAGGGATCTAGAGATGAATGAAAAGTTCACGTTCGAGTAGGGGACAATCACTGCTATGATCCCTATAGGTTTGTTATGTTTCACATCGGTCAAATAACGGAACGGAACCCCTTTTCCACTTGTCAAGGCTCACTGGGACTCGCATGCACCCCACATTATTATTATGTGTGCACCCACAATAATATTGCGATTTGCATGCTCATCTCAGTTCCTCCTAACTCATGTCAAATGGTTCCTCAAACTCAGATGTCAAACGGAGGTCGTCAATGTAATAAGATCACAAAAACCTAAGGACTATGGCATACTATCAACGCATCATAAGGTGAGCAAGCAATCCATGCCATCTTGCTATAGTGACGAGTGTGTGTTCGTGTGTTTCGTCATAAACAAATGTGTATTGTCACATCAAAGGAAACATGGGTGAGAGAGGTTCGCAAAAGTGCGATGACAGAAGAGAGTAAGCACACAAGTGTTTTCAAACAATAGTTGTTACGTTTATCTAAGCATATCACGAGCAAAGTTCTATGTAACTAGCAAGTAGGCAATATAAACATAAATAATATCACCTATAGTGTGGAGTCTTGCACGTGGAGCGAAGCATCGTTGTGGATTGTTGAGCACTGTACAGGTTATAGTCTGGTTTTGTAAAAAAAAAAATTTCCCTTTTTAAAACCAAGTTCACTATAACCAATGGCTCTGATACCAATCTGTCACACCCCCCAAAATCCACACGCGGAGTATCACCGCCTGGAGGCGTGACTGACCATGATCCAGCCACCAATCATATTGAACAAGCATGTAAGTCATTAGAAAATCCAACCAATACAATTGGTGTCCAAACAAAACATAGTTTAAGTTGCAAGCGGAAGCATAATGATTAAATCAAAACCAAATATAAGTTCAAATGTTTAAATGTTTAACATGGCACACAGTTGTCTATGTCCCACAACGACCACGCCTCCTCGTGCAAGCTCCATAAGTACCTAACGACCTGCAAGGCATGTAACAATGAGTCAACAACAAAGTTGAGCGAGTTCACAGTTGGTGTCCATTGTTAAGTTGTTTCAAAAACCAGGAATTCATTTGTAAGTTGTAAGTTAATCAGTTTACCCTGTTTCCCAAACATATCCATAGTTGGTGGGGGCTTCCCCATGTTAACCACTAGACCCGTTTACCATATCGACCACTGACTAAAGTAAGTTGGTGCCCTGACGTCAATGTCTATCATCATTGACTAGTGCCCAGATCCATTAGTTCACGCCCGTCCTCTACGGCACGGTGTGAGGCTTGTCAAACCTAAATAGCGCTATCTAACTAATGACCCGCTCGCCATTGGCCCGGCGATTAAGTCGATATAAAAGGAGGGACTTCATGATAGAGAGTTTTGGTCTAGTATCCGTGTTGTCACCCTTCAAATAAGAGGGTGTGTACGTAATGCCCAAACCAGGAGACTACGCAGGTTCTGATTAAGTTCTTAGTATGTGTTGTCACCCTTCAATAAAAAGGGTGTGTACGTGTTCCAAACCAGGAGATCACGCAGTTTCAGTTCAAATCCTTTACCCATTCCCATTCCCAACCCCTGGGAATCCCATGCCTTGTAGAAAGTGTGAACTCACCTCGGTTTGCCCGGTAAGGTTAATTTCTTTGTTTAACAATTGATCAAATACGTCCTATAAAGAGTACCAACCACAATCAACCCCACTTGCACATAAACCACATATTTTACACAAAAATAACTTATGCACTACTAGTTCACACGTTACACCGTCATTGCACAAGTAGTATACATAAAGTTCAAGTCATGAACAAATAACGCATTAGCTTAGTATTTTCAGGCAAAGCCCAACATAATACACAAGTGGGCCATGACCTGTGCGACCCGTACGAGTCCAACCCAATTGAGTTGGCCTGATATTTGTTTGGCACAACTAAACCTAAGGCCCAACTAATGAAGACCCGTGTACATACAACTGGGCCTAAAACTATGTGAAGTTACATCACAGCCCAAGTGTATGTGCATATATGCTCGTTACCAAGGTGTGCGGCCCAACTACATAACATCATCAAGCGAGGGCCCGACTTTTGTTGGATCTCATTACCCCTGGCCCAACCGTTTCATCTTTGATACCAATTTAATAGTGGTTTCCATGATTTGCAAAAATCCTAAGCATTCCTTTTTACCATATTATAATCTTGTTTTATGTTTACAGAAACTAACCCAACACAATGATGCCTATCACGTGCACATTACTGATGACAAGACTTTAACACATGCATATCCAATTCCAATAACCATTTAATATCTAACTTCCACGTGTTAACCAAGAAGCTATGACATGATTTATTCATCAATGCTACATGTATATGCAACCCTATTCATCGATATCCAAATCAACCATACAACACTAAATACGAATCTACCATATGATCACACTAATTACATCGACTAATATGAATCCTAGAGCAGCAATTATTTTGTTAACAACACATTCAATCATATAAATCATCATCATATCAAGTTCCCTATCAAGAATAAATATTAATATGGCTAGTTATTCCCATTCGATCCATGCACCATTACTATTTGATAACATCCAATATTCAGAATCACATGCCAATCAATTACACATAATCACTACAATCAAATAAGGATTAACATAAATGTGAATTCACTAACCGATCACTCGATCCAATAGGATGATGTCTCGAGAGGGGGGGGGGGGTGTCTCCTGCCGCACGTAACTTGGAATAGGTAGGGTTTTGTTTTGAGTTTTAGTGGTAAACAATAACATGGTACATACACATATATGCAAATAGTTTGGGCGGTTCCCCTTTGGCCGAGATAATGGGCTTAAACCCAATTAAATGGGCTGCCAAAACATATTGGTACAACAGCCCATACTAACGATCAAGGCCCAATCACATACGCAACATATAGGCAATACATATTGACTTCAATAGTTTGGGGTGCGGCCCAATCCTGTTCGCAACACAAGATTCGGCCCAAATCACACACACTCATACACGTTTACTCGAACACATTATACATTTAGCAATTAGTCACAAGTGTTTACTATAATTCTTATCATCGCAAGGAATATGAACGAGACATGACAAGAAACAGGACCACGTGACTAAGAGACACTGACCTTGAAAGTTCGGGTTGTCATAAATAAAGGGTACAAAAAATTGTCAGATGTTATAAAGGATGATGATGTAATGGTTATTCAAATAGATAAGAAAGGTTGTTTGTTATTTAATGATGCAGTTGGGAAGATATGAACATGTGCAACACTTTATTAATGATGTTGTCATTTGTATGGGCATATGCATTTTAGTTAATTTAATCTCGTGGTTGATAATTTGGTTATATTTGTGTATTTATGATGTAATATATTGTATGGTATGGTACGGTACGAAGATTGGTGATGCACATGTTTGAAATATTATACATATTGGCAATGTATTACGAATCGTAGAGTAGACGAAAGTGAAATTGTATAATATTAGCAATGTATTATGGATGGTATTGTAGATGGAAGGGAAATTGTATAGGTGTTGTCAATAAATATTAAATATGCACATATGCATCAGTAATTGTTATTCGGATTTAAAAAATTTTGAATAAAAAGTTGCGATTTTTAATGGAACTTTTTTTAAAAACATGTGTGTTTCTTTAGAAACTGCGGATACGTGTATATGGCGTCAGAAACTGCTGATACGTATATGTGGTTGTTGAGAGTTTTTCTAATAGCTATCGGTGCTCAACCAAAAGTTGTTGTCACTGACCAAGATCTAGCAATGAAGAAGGATATTTCTGTTGTATTTGTTGAAACGAGGCATCGGTTATGCATGTAGCACGTGATGCATAAACTTTCTCTAAAAGTTGATTTTCTTATTTTTCATGTGTTTGGCGTTTTAATATATATGGCGTTTTGCCATTCATAACTGTTTTTCATGTTAGTTTTTTGTTTCTAATGTATTTATTCCATGGCGTTTTCGTGTTTTATATAGGTTGGTGTTAGGCTATGCAATTCTACCAATTTCAAAGAACGTATTTGTGGTGTTGTGTGGACGGATATTGTTACACCCAAAGAGTTTGAATCAGGATGGGAAGAGCTTATTGAAGAGTTCAATTTATATGATAATGACTGGCTTTCTTATATTTGCACTTAGGGAATCTTGGATCCCTGCATACTATAGAATGGAGGAACTGTCGGGCCTTATGCGTATGACATCGATGTCGGAGAGTGAGAACCATTTTTTAGTCAAGTGTGCAATGCAAAATCTACTCTTGTTGAGTTCATGACTCATTACGAAACTGCAATCGAAGCACAGTGTTACATGCACCGAAAATGATCATGAATCTAGATACAAACGCCCCCAGTTGAAAAGTAATTATAAAGTGTTGGAGAGCCAAGTTACTGAGATATACACAAAAAAAATTGTGACATTCAATCTAAGAAAATCGGGATTGGGGATTGCTTAAATCAACGTTATGAAGAGCAGCCCAATGGGTTTGTTAAGTTCTACATAAATGATTTCCAACAGCCTTGCACATTCTTATTCGAGGTAAACAATGGTGTTTTTGGGTATACTTATTTGGTGTTCTCTGAGTATGGTGTTTATTATATTTTTAAACATTTTTTTTTTGCATGGAGCTTTTGTGTTTGTTGTTTGATGGTGTTTTATACAAACATTGTCTGCATGACGTTTTATACATACATTGTCTTTGGCGTTTTTTAAGGTAATGTACCGTAAGTCTGATTGCACCAGCACTTGCTCATGTAGGTGTTTTGAGCAGTTTGGTTTGCTATGTAGACATATATTTTATGTTTTGAGAAGTTTAGATATGAGGGAATTATCAAAACAGTACATTTTGAATATATGGCGTAAAGAGGCTTTGCCAAATTGCTCATCGATTACTCAATGAGTCATGAATTTATGACCGAGCTTGATCCTGATATGCAAAGTATGATGCGAAAATTATTTTTGCAACAGAGTATACTTTGAACCGTTTACTTTGAACCGTTTACCTGGTAATAATGAGGAGCTATCCTTATACAAGGATGATGTTCAATCTTATATGAAGAAGGTTCAAGATATGCAGATTGTTGATCCTCCTCCTAGTACTAGGGATAGATTTGCGGAGATAACAGGCCAATATCAAAACGAAAAAAATCCGCTAAGAGTCCCTGTTGGGTATAAGTTGAAAGGTTCTGGATATCACAAGCGTTTGAAATCTAAACAGGAGGAAGCAATTGAAAAAACAAAAACAAAAGGGAAACCCGAGGAGAAAGAAAGACAATGTAAGAATTGTAAAGCTTTCGGACACTACGCATCGACATGCAAGAATGGCGTAATTAAAAGAAAATTGACACGGTCTTCGAGAGCAAGTGAAGAGTAGTTTGGCATTTTTTTTATATTTTATTCTTTTTCCAGAATACACAATATCGGCATTTGGCGTTTTATATTTTTTTGTACATCATTTTAATTGTTTTTTCACATTTTTTCACTTTTTGTGCATAACATATGATTTGGAAGTTACATAACAAACCATAGAAGATCGCACACACACATAAACGCCCAAAAAAATAATACCTTTTAGTAAATAAAAATACTTTATTCCTCTAATTAGGTGAGGATTAACTCAATAAGATTTTGCTGAATGAGATGGACAACATTGTTAATCCTCACTTAAGAATGTTGTCCAACCCATTTAGTGAAACTTTGTTAAGAACAAAACTGAATCTCCAAGAAACGACGTTTGCCATCTATGGTTTTTGAACTTTTTGGCGTTATAAATTGAATGATATTTAGTAAAATATGGCGTTTGTTTTTTGTGTGATCAATGGAAGGTCCTGAGAGTGTTTATATAAGATGTTTTTGGCGCGTGGTTTAGGCGAGAATTTTTTATAATAGACGTTAGTAATAAAGCTTCCATTGTTTCAGTTACTGTTTATTCAGGTCTTTTATCTGTTAAAGCTCTAAGGCGTCCCATCATTAAGTTTGGCGTTTTGTATGAATGGCGTTTTAGATAAAGAAGGCAAAATACAACTAATTAACTTTTGTAAGGAAAAAATAATGTTATGGCGTTTGAAACACAAATATGGCTTTTTGAAACATATATTAGACATGCACATTGTAAATAATATTCATGACGTTTAAAAACAAGTAGATGCAATCGTCTAAAACAAATACATTAGTCAACATGAAAATTATAAAATGAAAGCAATTTATGTGTATGGAGTTTTACTCATGAGTTTGCCATTTTGTATGAATAGCGTTCTAGATAAAGACGGTGTTTCATCTGAATGGGATTGATGTATATGGCTTGTAGTTTAAGGCGAGAATTTTAATGGCGTTTACTCATGAGTTTGGCGTTTTGTATTAGAGCGGTAAAAAGACCCTTTTACCCTTAATGAAGCACATCCACGTAATAAAGTTGATGTTATTTACGAAAACGTCACCGCGCCAATCTAATCCATAGATTGTTTTGATCCAACGGATAAGGGGCGTTCTCATTGTTTTCACACTTATAGGCGCTTTCCTTAAATCCTGCCCCTATATGTATATATATATATATATATATATATATATATATATATATATATATATATATATATATATATATATATATATATATATATATATATATATATATATATGGGACCGCTAAAATGAGAACCACCTCCAGTTGTAAGAACCGCGAGAACCACTTTCAACCAATCAGAATTTGACAACCCAAAGGGTATTATGGTCATTTACCCCATATGTCTAATCTCTCTATCTCTCTCTTCATTAATTGTGTCAGTCCTTTTATCTCTCATCTCTCTTCTTTCTTTTCTTTAAAATTCAAACCATCTTTGTATTTTGTAGCAAACAAAAAAACTCAACCTCTCATCTCTCTCTTTGAAATCCTTCTCTGGCGACGATTCCGACCACACACATCATCATCAAACGGTAGGCGATGACAGAATGGTGGTGATAAAACCTTGGACGCCACCGTTTAACGGAGATAAAACATTGGTCGCCGTCGCCGCCGTCTCCTCCGCCACCGTTCAGCACCCTTTTGCGACCTTGCTGGGTTTTTTTTGGTATGTTGGAGGTTGATTGGGGTTGGGGTTTCTTTTGATTCTGATTATGTTGGTTTGAGATTTTTTATTTGTGTTTTTTGATTTAGGTGGTTTTCTGTTGCATAAAGTGTCCATGTTTTGCATATGGTGATTCTGGTGGGTTTTGTGTTTGCATAAAGTGACCCTCAATGTTTGATCGGCCGTTAGGGGGTGGTTGGTCGGAGGCGGAAGACGGTGGTGGGAGGTGGTTGGTCGACGGTGGTGGCGGCGAATGATGGTGGTGCGACTGTGATACTAACGATTGGTGTTCTTGAATTTTGGGTCTTTGTGATTTTTGATGATTGGCCCAAAGGTCCAAATTTGTTTCTGTTTTGATTGGGGTTCTTTGATTCAAAAAGTTTGGGTTTTTTTTTCTGCTTGAAGTTTGGTGGGTTTTGATTATTTTGGTGGGTTTGTAAAAAATAGTGGTTGAAGTGGGTTTTGATATGTTGAGGGTTTTGATTTGTGATCTTTGAATCTGTGGGTTTTAATACGATCGATTGGGTGGCGATGATGCAAAAAAAAAAAAGAAAAAAAAACGTCGATTTTGATGACGATGGCGCGACAAGGACGGCGGAGGGTAGGTTTTTTGAACCTGCAACCCCACTTTTGCAGCCTCTAGATTATCGAAAAATCTGAGCCAAAACTTCGTTTTTTTTTTTTCAAGAATCCACTCGTTCTTTTGATTTTTGTTTGTTGGGTTTTTTTTTTTTTTGAGGCGTCGATGATGATAGCAAACTATCTGAGACACCCCCCGAGTGTGCGATTTTCTGGGTGCGTTCGGGTTTTCCGTAAAAAAGTTTTTGTAAAAAAAAAAAAGTTAAACCGTAAACTTTAACGTAAAACGTAAAAACGTAAAAAGTTTTACGTAAAACGTAAAAAGATTTGGTAAAATGTAAAAAGTTTTTGGTAAAACGTAAATTGTAAATTTTTTTTAGTAAAACGTAAAAAGGTTTACGTAAAACGTAAAAAACCGGCGCGTAAAACGTAAAAAAGTAAAAAATGTTAACTTAAAAAAACCGGCGCGTAAAACGTAAAAAAAACGTTAACGTAAAAAACCGGCGCGTAAAACGTAAAAACACGTTAACGTAAAAAACCGGCGCGTAAAACATAAAAAAACGGCGCGTAAAAAACGGCGTTAAAAAAACGGCGCGTTAAACAAACGACGCGTAAAAAACGACGCGTAAAAAACGGCGTTAAAAAAACGGCGTTAAAAAAAGGCGCGTAAAAAACGGCGCGTTAAAAAACAGCGTGTTAAAAAAACGATGCTTGAAAAACCCGGCGTAAAAACGGCGCGTCAAAAAAACGTAAAACGTAAAAAGTTTAACGTAAAACTTAAATTGTAAAAAGTATAAAAAATCTTTAAAAAAAATCTGAATTTAAAAATGTTTTTAATATAAAAATTATGTTTAAAAAATAAAAAGTAATATAATAATACAATAAAGTAATAAAAAAACAATAAAGTGAAAAAGACAAAATAGAGTGATTTTACTTAAATACCCTTTTGGATTATAATATTAAAGACATAATAAGACAAAAAATGTTTAATATTATTTTTAAATACTTTTAATCTCATCCATCCATCTACTTGATCTAATGGCTAGAAAGTGGTTCTCCCGGTTCTTTCAACTGGAGGTGGTTCTCATTTTAGCGGTCCCCTATATATATATAGGACAAGGATCCGTTAGAAACCACCCTTTATTGCGAGAACCGCGAGAACCAATGTGAACACAACCAAAAATTCCTAAAAATAGCTAAAAAAACACACAATTTTTGTAAATATTTGTTATACAAAAATCGCTACTTTTAGTAGCAAAAAAAAAAATTTGGCTACTAAAAGTAGCAATTTTAATGTAAAAAATATTAAAAAAAATTGTGTTTTTTTTTTATTTTTTTTATTTTTTAGGTTTTTTGTCGGTTTAGGTTTTAGCATTTTAGCTTGTGGGGGGGGGGGGGGGGGGAGGTTTAGGTTTTTGGGGGGTGCGAGAGGGGGGTGCAGGTTTTTGGGTGGTGGGGGTGGGGGGGGGGGGGTTAGGTTTTTTTTTAGGGTGGGGGTTTAGTTTTTAGCATTTAGCTTGGGGGGTTAGGTTTTTTTTTATTTGGGGGGGGGGGGGGGGTGGGGTGGGGTTAGGTTTTTTAGGTATTTTTGGTTGTGTTCACATTGATTCTCGCGGTTCTCGCAATAAAGTCAGTTCTCGCAGGAACCTTACCCCTATATATATATAGAGAGCGAGAGATAAAAAGTGTATCATACAATTGACCTTAACGTACATTACGTACGCGATTAGAAATCGCACGTTAATAAAAAAGTCGCTTCATATAATCTGTAATTCGCATGTTGGTGTAGATGATGATATCGCATGGCATGTTAGGGTGAAACACAGTTCGCATGTTGGATGTATTATAGAAATTGCATGGAGTGTGTACAACAAATTCTAATATTGTATTTATTTTTACAAATCGCATGTTGAAGAATTAAATCGCACGTTGAAAATACAATCGCGTACGCAATGTACGTTAAGCCATTTTGTACGTTAACTAGCATGCATATATATATATATAGGGAGGAGTTCATGTGAGAAGCACCCCTTATTGCGAGAACCGCGAGAACCAATGTGAACACAACCTAAAATAGCTAAAAAAACCTAAATAAAACCTAACCCCCACCCCCCCTAAAAAACCTAAACCCCCCCCCCCCCCCCCCCCCCTCCCCCCCCCCCCCCCCCCCCCAAAAAAAAAAAAAAAAACCTAACCCCCCCTCCCCCCAAAGCTAAATGCTAAAAACTAAAACCTCCAAAAAACCTAAAAAAAACCTAACCCCCCCCCCCCACCCCCCCAAGCTAAAATGCTAAAAACTAAACCCCCAAAAAACCTAAAAAAATCTAAAAAAAATCTAAATTTTTTTTTAATATTTTTTATGTTCAAATCGCTACTTTTAGTGGCAAAAAAAAAAATTTAATTTTTTTTTTGCTTCGAAAAGTAGCGATTTTTATATAAAAGATATTAAAAAAAAATTGTGTGATTTTTAGCTATTTTTAGGCATTTTTTGTTGTGTTCACATTGGTTCTCGCAATAAGAGGTGGTTCTCGCATGATCTTCTCCCTATATATATAGGGGACCGCTAAAATGAGAACCACCTCCAGTTGTTAGAACCGTGAGAACTTTTTGATCCGGGGCGAGTTGGACCAAATTTTTTTTTTCATAAACGTAGATGCTTGTATTATAAGCACATTTGTAAAAAAATGTCGTGTCTGTAGTTTTGAACACCACAAGTTTGTGTTTACAGGTCCCGTTAACGCAAACTTTGGGTTCTCAAAACTACACACCCGACATTTTTTTTTGAATTTTTTTTTGCAAATGTGTTTATAATACATGCATCTACGTTTATGAAAAAAAATTGGTCCACCTCGCCCCGTACGGTGTAGTTCTCACGGTTCTTACAACTGGAGGTGGTTCTCATTTTAACGGTCCCCTATATATATATCGGGTGGGGTTCTAGAATGAACACAAATGTATTTGCGAACTGAGTTAACAAATCTTGGCCATTGATTTACACACGTGGATGGCTAGGATTTCATTATCAAATCGTAAAATACACTAGTGTATTTCATCATCAAATCCTGGCCATTGATCTACACACATGTATGGCCAGGATTAGTTCGCTCAGTTTGGAAACTACACTAGTGTTCACTCTTGAACCTAATCCTATATATATATAGTGGAGAGTTCAAATGAGAAGAAACTTTTTGTAAGAAGAAAAAAGAAGAAATTTCAACCAATAAGAATGCTTCATTTTGCTTCATTTAATATAAGTATTTAACGTTACTATAAGGGTAATATGGTAAACCTACAAAGATCATTAATTAGTAGTATTCCTCTTTAATAGCTAACTACATTAAAATTTGTAACTTATCTTTAAAATATATATTTTTTTCCAAAAAATAAAATAAAATAATTTAGAGTGTAGGATAAATTACAATGTGTGTAGGATAAATTACGAGTTGTATAGGATAAATTTCAACATGTGTAGGGTAAATTTTGAAAGGTGTATGGTAACTTTTGATGTGTGTAGTCAAAAAACATTAGTTTGAAGGTTGATAGTTTTTATGACTACTTAATTAGTCAAAGATGATAATAAATGAATTAAGTGAAAAAATATTTAATGTTTTACAATTATACCCCTTGTTTTTTTTCTTCTCAATTAAATTTTCTTCTCAAATGAACCTTCCCATATATATATATATATATATATATATATATAGGGCCGCTAGAATGAGAACCACCACGAGTTATGAGAACCGCGAGAACCAAGTGCCACGGAGGGCCGTTGACCACGAAATTTTTTTTACACCTAGATCCGTATATTTTAAGACCGGGTGTAAATTTTGGGTTCAAACGGCGCGCCCGAGGGGGTAGTTTTTTACGTCCAAAGTTTGGGTTTTTTTAATTTTTCTTTTTTTTTAACCAAACTTTGGGCGTAAAAAACTACCCCCTCGGGCGCGCCGTTTGAACCCAAAATTTACACCCGGTCTTAAAATATACGGATCTAGGTGTAAAAAAAATTTCGTGGTCAACGGCCCTCCGTGGCACTTGGTTCTCGCGGTTCTCATAACTCGTGGTGGTTCTCATTCTAGCGGCTCCCTATATATATATATATATATATATTGCACAAAAGTTGTTGAAACATGAACCCGTTACAACCTGAAAACAAGGATAGCTAAGATTCAAACACTTTCCATTAAAAAAGAAACAAAAATTCTATTACAAACATGTGATCGACCTGAGTAGCTCATAATATTTACCTTAAGCTTAAATTATTGTGAAATAAAAGAATAAATCGGAAACCACAACTAATATGTGGAATATGAAAATTATAGATCATATGAAAAAACTTAAACATAATTGTTTATTTTTTAAAAAGTATTATTTAAAATTATAGATAACTGTGGTTGAAAAAAGTAGAAGTATTCTTGTAATAAAAACTTTAAGTATTTTTAATAGTCAATCTTGAATTTAATTATAACTGTCGTTGAAAAAAGTAGAAGTATTCTTTTAATAAAAACTTTAAATATTTTTTAATAGTCAGTCTTGAATTTTAATTAATATTAATATTAATAGCATAATATTATTAATAATAATCATTAATTGCAATTAGATAATAATCTAATACTAATAAAAGATTCCATTTAATGCCATGTGTCATTCTCTAATTTAATTTCTTTATATATAACCATGTGGCATTCTTTCATTTAATTTATTTATATATAAAATAATACTATATTAATACAATAGAATAATCTCTAATATTATTAATTACTGATATAGCTAATAACATATTTAATATAGTAGATTAATCTCTAGTATTTTTAATTATTAATATATCTAATAATATATAATTATAAATAATTGTTATACGTTATCCAATTTATCTTTGCGTTAATTTCTTAAACTTTATTTTTAAAGATTACATGGATTTTGTCTTTGTTTTGTTTTTTTTTCATTAAAATATTTAAACTATAAACTGATAAATAATTAAATGAGTATTTAAATTAAATTTTATTTGATCCTTAACTTATATTTTAATTGAAGATCAATAATAATTAAGTTATTTCTAATTATTGTAATATATATATATATATATATATATATATATATATAGCATTTTCAGTTTACATTTGATCAGTGAGATAAACTACCTAGACATATTTGATTTGCTTTTGTTATTAACAATAACAAATATATAATTTGAAGTAATAATTACTGAAATCCTCTGTGCGATTCGGCGGGAATTCAATTTCGATCGATATCAGTTTGGTTCATTAAGGTAATGACACTCTGTATAACAATCGAAAGAAAAAACCAAAGAAATAAAGTCGTTAAACTTCAGAGTATAAAAATTTTGTGGTCATTTTAAAAAAATTGTTTAAACTTTAATATTCTTGCCACAAAAACACAAAAGAAAAGAAAACATTATATTAAAATGAAAACCGTAAATGAAATCTATGTTCAAGCTAATGTTTAACATTTAGAAGTACTAACATATTATTCATGTTAGTGTTCCATTTCAAATTATTTATAATTCAAGTTGTTTAAATTATAAGGTTTAAGTTATGTATTTAATGATAATTAGCAATAATTATCAGTTATATATTGGTCTCTTCAAATGCGTAAGTATATTTCAAAATTATTATATTTTTCTTTAAATATCAAATAAAAAACTTTGACATTTCTTGATTATGGGTGGTTTAATTTTAGCAATTTTTGTATGATATTTAACATTTTTAACTTACGTAAGATATTTTATTTATTAATAATAATCATTAATTACAACTAGATAATAATTAAATAATATTATCAAGGATTTAAAGAAGAAAATGCCATGTGGCATTACTTGGGATTTTGAATAAGAAAATGTCATGTGGTATTAGTTGGAGTTTTCTATTAGAATAGATGCGGAAAGCGATGGTTCCATGCAAGTAGACATACCTTTGATTTTCAAATCAATGGAAAGTTGAACCGGTGTGATAGTTGGTTTCATCCAAATTTCAACGCATGCAAATTTGAATCGATGTTATTCAAATCAATTGATGGTTTCCATGCGAACACATAACGATTGGTGTGATGGTCGAATAGTTTTAACTGAATATATATATTGGATTACATGAAATTAAATCTTAACAAACATACCCTTTCAAAGTTATTCAAATTATCTAGATTACTAAGAATGTGATGAGTAATGTTGCTTTATATATATATATATATATATATATATAATTCTTGAATTCAACCATTAATCAAGATCTTAGAGAGCTCACAAGCTCAGATACTAATTGTAAAACCCTAAAATCATCAACAATAACAATCAACGGTCACATAGATTCATTCCACCTGCAGAAACAATGGAAACATGATAAAGAATCATTACGTGAAAAATCAGGAACAACCACACGGCAAATAAACTCGTTTTGGATTAAGATCTATGGAAATGTACAAGTGGTTGCATATAAAGTGAACGCTCGGGTTTCTACAAAGTCTATGCAGTTACACATGGGCACGCCTATTTATAGGCATGTCAAAATGTATGCACAACGTATAGTGCTCACATCTCTAACTGTTCACTCTGCCTAAGTGTACCCGTCATCAACATGATGTGTTATTACTTTGGACTGCATGTAGAAGTGTAGGCATGACATTCCCAAACGACTACTTTGTGTTTAGAAGATTTATCTAATTCAAAACCTATACAACATTAGACTAATTGATACATGAACTTTGAAGTTCCTTACAACTAAAACCTAATATTTCATAAAAACTAGGGGTGTTTATGGTCCAGTTTTAACGGTTTTAGGTCAAATCGTGAGCCAAGCCGTTAGTGACGGTTTTTGCTTGTCCAAAACCAAAACCGAACCTTTAGAAATAAACCGAACCATACCAAAATGTTATTAACGGTTTGGCTTTTGTTTGGTTTCATGGTTTGGAGCTTTACAATAGATGTTTTTTTGAACGGCCAAATATATTAGAAAAGCACAAGCCACAGACTATACAAGGAAGGAATAAACAAAGAATTACAAAAACTGAAAACTACACCAGCTGCTCCAATCGAAGGAGAGCATATTAGCTTTGTTTTTCACCCACAAGAACCCCAAAACTTTGATATCTTGCAGCATTTTCATTGGGTCAGCCACCCAATTAGCAAAGACCACATCGTTCCGCTTTTTCCAAATGATCCAGCAAGCAAGAATGATGACTAAATGAATTAACTTTTTGCGAGTAGCTGAACCATGAGAAAAGGTGTGAAGTTGGAAAAGGTCCTTAACACTGAAGGCGTAGATAGCCGGGACTCCACACCAAGTGGAAATCAACTGCCATAGGACTAAGGAAGTATAACAGGTCGTGAGGAGATGCTCCAAAGACTCGTCCTTGTCGCCACAAAGAGGGCAGAGGAGAGAAGGAATGTTTATACTTCTTCGGTTTAGCTCCACTCTAGTCGGGAGGCAGTTTAGCCAGGCACGCCACCCAAAAGTATTTACTTTTTTAGGCAGCCATTTAATCCAAACAAAATGCCCGTTTGCTGAATCCGCAACCTCGCTATGGATCATACGCTTTAAACTTCTAACAGTAAATTCACCATTTGTTTCCCCAAACCATCTCCATTTGTCGGCCCCGCCTGGGATATCAACCCCGAACAACATGTTGCAGCAATCCCAAAGCTCATCCACCTCTTCAACGGTTTCCGGTTCGCGAGACCAAGCCCATGTCAGCCCAGTATTCACCGCCTCGGTCGTGATGCGGTCCTTGACCAAACAATGTTTATTTGAGTCAAGCTAAAATAAGGCAGGAAAAAGAAACTAAAGCGGGTCTTCAGCCACCCAAGCATCAGTCCAGAATCGAACAGATCCGCCATCGCCAACTGAGCCTTTGATTAAATTCTGAATGTGGATTGCATTATTACCCCCAAACAGGTCCGACTTCAGGATACTAGAGCAAACTCCTCCATAGCCTGTTTTAAGACGGAGAAAGAGACCCACACGTGGAGTAAAGTGGATGGCTACCACCGCCCTACACCAGATTCGGTTAGGTTCTGTTTTAAACCTCCACGCCCATTTGGCTAACAAGCTTGCATTAGCATCCTTAAGACTGCCCAAACCCACCCCTCGATTTTCAAGAGGAGCAATCACATTTTCCCATTTTACCCAACACATTTTGGATTTAATCTCCATTCACCCCAGAAAAAAATTCCTTCTGATACTTTCCAGCTTAGAGATAACTTTTTTAGGAGCTAGGTAAAGCGAGAAGTAGTATTAAGGAAGGCTATTTAAGACGGCTTTAATGAGGGTAATATGGCCCCCAATGGATAGAGATCCAGCCTTCCAAAGGGACAAACGAGAAGAAAAAGTCTCAATGACCTCACTCCAATTATTATTTCATATTGCCCCCCACTTTCACACCAAGGTAAATAAAAGGAGGAAGCCCGGCTTTGCAACCGAGATCCCTAGCTATGTTTTTTACTTCTCCCGATAACACACCCATACCATAGACGCAAGACTTGTTCAAGTTTGTTGATACATGATGTGGACGCGACTCGACTCGACGCGACTCGGCTCGGTTCGACTCGGCTCAATTCGACTTAGTCGACCCGGTTAGGTTCGGCTCAAGCCCGACGTCACGACATTCCTCCGTCGTGCGTCCCAGAGTTCGACACGCGAAGCACGGAGAGCCGCAACCTATTTCCAACGCCACATCATCATGACATCATCATGATGATGTCATGATGATGTCACTCATGTTGTCTAAATGCAAATTCATGAAGATACTGCCAATATGAACGTGCATGGGCAAATGAACTTGGACCAATCAGATTCACTGGGCCTCAACTGTTGGGCCTTAGCCAAAAATGACGAATCAAGAAAGGTGGTCGACGAAACAAGTCCTGTTTCATCGATTTGAGTCCATTTCGCCGACTGATATTTTGTTTCGTCAAGCCTTGTGTGTCTGTGAGTATAAATAGACATGTTATGTTTCTGTTTCGGTAGAGAACACAAGAGGGAACACACAGAGAGCAAACACAGAGAACTTTGAGAGTTTATAGAATACATCTGTAAACATTGAGCTTGTAACTGATCTTTTCATACGTATTAATACAGAGGTGTTAATCGGTGAATCTTGCGTGTCGTGTATTTGCGTGTTCTATCTCGGTTTGCTTTCCCGGTTGGATTCCGCACAACCGGGTTGGTTTGTACACAAGGATTAGGCGACTAGATCCTCCCCTAGCCGGACCTACAAGTGGTATCAGAGCCTTGGCTCTTCTCCTTGTTAAAACCGAGGTGTTTTCGGGGTGTTCTTCGGGTTTTAACGTTCATATTTTCTGGAAAACATCTTAAAATCGGATCAAATCTTGTTGTTTTGCTGATTGTTTTTATCAAAACCATGTTATTACACATGTTTGCATGATACTTGTTGGTTTTTATTGAACTTTTAGCTGAAATATTGTGTTTGAAAAATTGTTGGTTTTCCAGAACTTCATATAGTTCATCTTACGTTCAAGTTGGTTCTTGATAAAGTCACCTTTTGATCTTAAAAAATTTATTTGTGAAAGTTGTTTGTGTGTTGGGAATTGTTATCTGATTAAAATATTGGTAAAGACATCACTAGGTTGGTAAGTTGGGAAAGTGTGAGCCGAAAGTGGGTTTGACAAAAGCATCTTTATGTCAGAAAGTTAGAAAGATAAGATTACTTTGCAAGTTGTGTGTTAATTTAGTCAACTGGTATCACAAGATCTTGTCAACAATTAATTAGGAGCCCAAAACATAAATCAGTTTCGTCACTTTTTATTATAGTCAAGCCAGTTTCGTCGACCAGAATTGTGCTTAAACAAGATTTCTGTTTCGTCACTATTCATTACATTTCTGTTTCGTCGGACAATTACCAAATCAGTTTCGCCAAGCCTATTTTCACAAATCTGTTTCATCGATAAAACAAGCATTGGGCCTGTTTCGTCAATTATCAAGCCCAAAACTTAAAACTGTTTCGCCAAAAGACTTTCCAGTTTCGTCAAACAAGTTTATAAATTCTGTTTCGTAAAAATAACAAAGTCTGTTTCGTGGAACTTTGGTTTCGTCGAAACACTTGTGAATTTTTTTTTTTTAACAGAAGGTTTGAAGAAGGTATTTAACTATTTGTTTGAGGTGTGATTTTCAGGTATTCTTTTTCTTGATAAAAAATGAATCCGGCCTGGGGTACTCCGTCAAATACAGAAAACAAGTATAGAAGCATTGAGGATTTATTTAGAGAAATGTACTATGGAACTCCGTCTCCCGCACCGGCATCATCGCAAGCTAATGCTACATCTACCGGTCAATGGGCATTCGTATCAAATCAAGCTCCAAGTGTTCAAAGCATTTTGCTAAGCGAAAGTGAAACGGGAAGTTTGAATAGGCCTCCAAAGTTGATGCACTTAAGTGAATATCCGGGATGGTTTGGTAGATTTCATACATACGTCCTTGGTCAAAATACAGAACTGTGGTTGCGTTTCATCACAGATTTTGATCAAACAATAGAGGTTGCCGCTTCATCTGCTGCTACATTTGCTGATCTTACGGAAGATCAGAAGAAGGTCTATGACTTAGAGAAGAAAGCGTATGCCATTCTTACTCAGGCATTAAGTAAAGACATTTATCATCAATTCGTCAATTACAAGACAACAAAGAGATTGTGGGACGCATTGAAGACAAGGGGCGTGGGAAATGAAGCGACACGTCAATTGAGAAAAGACTTGCTAAAGAAAGAGTTCGATGGTTTTTCTTGTATGGAGAATGAATCTTTAGGATATTTGACAAGTCGATTTAATCATTTGCTGTCTGAATTGTCAAATTTTGATGTTGTTACACCTTCAGCAGAGATTGTGAAAAAGTTTGCAGATGCGTTGCCACCCCAATGGAATACTTTCTTGGAAATCTTGAAGTGCAATGGCACGTTAGCTACAACAAGCTTCAATGACTTTGTTCAAATCTTGGAAAACAAGAATCAGGAAGAAACTCTTAAAGCGAAAAGAGTTCCAGTGCCACAAAATCCTGAGATGTATTATGGAACTTCTAGCACTTCTACAAAACCTTCTTCACATGCTCCAATTCAAACAGCGTTTGTGTCTACCACTGACATGTATGGCAATACTGTTCAAGTTCCAGTCCTTCCAAAAACAGACATGTATGGAAATCCGCTTGAACCTGTTCCTCAACAAGTACCACAACAGCAGAGCCAACGACTTATCAGAACTACAGATATGTACGGAAATCCGTTTGAACCAGCTTCTCAACCAGCACCACAACAGCCTATCAGAACAACTGATATGTATGGGAATCCACTTCCTCCTCAACAGCAAGCATGTTATGGAAGCACATCATCTGCTAGTCAGCAATCAAGGCCAAATACAGTACGGCTCGACACCTCAAGCTTTTCTAAAGTCAGTGTGGAAGTAGCAAAGGAACACATGGAGCTGCTAAACACTTTGGTGAGCGCATACTGTGGATTGGTAGAAGGTCAGATTGGCAACATTAATCTGACACAAGAAGACTATCAGCAGATAGATAAAGAGGAGATGGAGATGATGGACATCAAGTGGGCCTTTGCCAGTGCTGTTAGGCGAGCAAAGGATTTCATGGAAAGAACGGGCAGAACCAGCTTGGAAAGCAAGAAAGACACCAAGTATGGGTTCGATAAGCAGGCTGTTAGGTGCTTCAATTGTGGTGAACGTGGTCATTTCAAGCGTGAATGTACGAGGCCATCTCAACATGGAAACCAGAATCCTTTCAGAGGTCAAGGCAACCAGCAGAACCAGAACAGGAACAATGTTCGCACATTGGTGCCTGTCAACAACCAGACTCAAGCAGGACCATCAAATGCCAACCAGGCACTTGTGGTTCAAGTAGATGAAGGTTGTGATTGGTCAATCCAGTTGGGAAATGACGCTCCAGATGGCACAGCTTGTTTTGCTGAAATCGTGAAGGATCTAAATCATGCAAGTGGTGGAGAATCTTCCACCAATGGTGATGAATCTTCTGAAGATGAAAATAGCTCAGGTTATAGTGGAAGTTCGGATGAAGAGTCCTCGGGTTCAGGAAATGATCAGGAAAATGACACATCAAGTGTGTCAGTCGATGCAGTTATTGATGAACTTTTGGATGAAGCTGCAGCAGGAATTCAAAGAAGATCTATTTTGGTGGATCAAGCTGCTTATTCTTCGTCTTCTCTCCATTCAGCCTTTATGGCTAATGTCGACAGTTCATCAAGTCAGGTATGTGTCGATGAACCCACTTCTGTTAGCTGTGATAACTGTGATAGCTTGCGAGTTAGATGTGCTGATTTGGATGCAAACATGTCTGAGTTGCAAGGCAAACATGATGCTGTACAAGCTAGTTTGTTTGACTTGCAAGACAAACATGTCTCTTTGAATGATAAGTGGTGTGAATTGCAAGGCAAACACGAGGCTTTGCAAGAGAAATATGATGTGACATTCATTCATAATCAGAAATTGACTGTTGATCTTTCAAAGTGCACTGAAGCCAACATGTTTTATGAAAACCATGAAAAGGAGTTTAAATCGATGATTGAAAAATTAAAGAAAGATAAAATCGAGTTAACAAAAATGGTTTCCAGAAAACAAACTGACATTAATTTGTATATAACTCGCCTTGAGGTAATGCAAAAGGAAATGGCTTGTGTTAAAACCGAAAGTGAGGCGATCCGACTCAAGTTAGATAGCTATTTAAGCTCTAGCTATGTGTTGGATCACATCATTGATGTGCAGAAAGAGAAAAAGGATGTCACATGCTTAGGTTATAAGCAATGTCCACCACCTGTCAGACACAATTATGATGCACTGCCCGATGAGGAGTATAGAACTCATTTTGAACCATCTGTTCCTCTAGATGTTAAGGAATTTGCAACAGAATTTGCCACAGGACTCGGATACAAGAAAGAAGTGTCATCAGATTCAGATGTGTCAGCAGATACATGTGTGTCTTCTGCCGAACCGAATCAGGCTCCTCCAGTTGTGGTTGAGGATACTGATTCTTCTGATGATGAATCTGATGATACTGATTCGGAAAAGTCTGATGCGGTAATCAAAGAAGAGGACATACCTCTTGAGAATCATATTCTATGTGATCCTCCCGCAAAACCAGCTAAGACTGTTCCAACTGAGTCCACATCTGCAAAAGAGTCGGAGAGTGTGGATTTGCTGTACACTCTTGTTGGTGATGATAAAGTTTATTCAGACAAAGATTTTCCTATTAAGAATGTTAATCAATCATTAATCAGTAAAGTCTTTGAAAATTCAACAAGTAAGTTTTTGGGAAAGACAGGATCACGTGTTACTGTGACACAGTGTCCTCCTATCCCAAAGGCCGAAGTTCGAAAACAATTTGGCAATCAAAAATTACCAACAGTGCAAAAACAGCAAAATCATGCCAAATCAAAAGGTAAAGCACCGACTCAAAATCCAAGGAAGCCGAATCAGAAGAAGAACAAGAATGTGAACTTTGTGAAATCTAAGGGAACGGACAAAATTGCAAAGTTTGAAAACCAATCTAACTTAGATTTTGTCAAGAAAGCAACTGTGATGAAGAGAAATGAACTAAACAGTTCAAAACCTAGTACATCGGGATCACAAAGTTCATCATCGGCAAGACGACCACATGATACTTCGGGGTTTGTTGAACGAAGATCATGTTTTGAATGTGGTACAATTGGACACATAATTCGAAACTGTCTGTATCTTCATAAGTTGAAAGCAAAAGTTGATGCCCCCCATGGTAACAATTACCATAAAAGATTTGTTTCACCAAAACAAGACCCTCGTCTTGTTAAACAACAAGAAGTGAAACAGAGAAAGAAACAACGGAAAAATGTTGAAAAGGTTTTAAAACCGGAGGTTGTCCAAACACAGTCTGTTAAGTTAGAAATTAAAAATGAAAAACAAAAACAGATTTGGAAACCAAAACCAGTAACTGTTTCAGGGGGAGCTACATCAATTCCGAATCATCGGGAAATGGATGTCACAATTCTCGATGATAACGGACGACCCAAGTCTGTGAAGGCTTGGGTCCCTCTCTCCAACTAATCTCTGAATGAGTGTGCAGGATGTTCCAGGAGGAACTATTGATAGTCTTAGGATTGTTGATAGTGGAGCGTCCATGCACAAGATCGGCGACACCAGACTCCGAAACATCATTATATCTAGGAGTTGTTGCCTTTGATGGAGAGAAATGTGAAAAGAGAGGAGAAAAGAAGACAAAAAATGTCTGATGAAAGAATGTGAAGGAATGAAGTTGCAAAATTCGACCAGTTGAAATATGTTCCAAAATTTGGTTGTCATGGTTTTTGATCGGGTCCTCAGGGAAGATTCAAATGAAAAGTATGCGCCTGCAGCACGTCTGAAGCTTTTTGAAGATTCATGGATTTTTCTTCCATAAGAAGTTCAAAGTCCACAAGATGAACGTGTAGGGTACTTTTCTCTACGGTGTGATTGAAGAAAATGTGTTTGTTGAACAAACCAACCGGGTGTGCGGATGCCTTGGCGTGGATTGAACAACCGCACACTACTTCTTAAAGAGAAAGACAAAGACCTTCGCTGGTACAATGTGGAAGACCAGCCGGACCCAGAGGTCTATGATCTTGTTGCTGTGAAGGGATTTCAGTAGCTATAAAATCAACTTTGAAATCCACACCTGGTGGATATCCAGTTTGGGAGAGCGCTCAGACTCCTTGCAATGCACGAAGCAGTTGCAGGATACGGTTTTAAAATTTCTAATCTCTCCTATACTTGTCGATATTTAAGCTGCTTTATGAATTTTTATCATCTCATACAGCACTCTTTGACCAGACACGTTGATCTCGAATATCACCTCACACGTGATTGTTTCATTATGAAACTCGTCAATGTTGTCATGGTCCACACCGATGACCAACGTGCCGACCTTTTTACCAAAGCATTTGACAAATCAAGATTTGACTATTTATTATTGGTAAACGGCATTAAGGTCAAGCAAGAGTAAAACCAACATCGGAAAATCATTTTTTTTGGTAAATACCTTTGTGTTTTAAATTTATCTTAGTTTTTTGATTTTAGGGGGAGTAAATCTTAAATCCAAAAATTTGAAAAATCCAAAAACATCGAAAAAAAAAAAAATTTCAAAAACACAAAAACAATAGAAAAACAAAAATGAGTTTCCTGGCGAGAAAAAGAGAAAATGATAGTACATCAGTGGTCTGTCCAAACCTCTTTAAACCTTAAATGAAAAACGATAAGCAGCTCTATATAAGATGTATCGGTAGGCTCACAATCATTTTAAAGTGTGCAGGGTGATATAAACTTAAATCGACTGAAGACCAGGTGGGAACCATTCATTGGCATATGGTCTTAGTACCGAAATTTCGTTTGAGAGATTGCCGAGGTTCTGAGATATTCGGTCTTTATGCTGCTTATCATCTGGGTATCATGGTTGTATCTTTTACCGAAAAATAACGGGGACGCAAGTCTAGATCTTCCATGATACTATACATACGTGTACATACTGCATACGACCTCAATAAGTGATCAACAATCACATGTCCCCAAATAAGTGATAAAATATCACAAATTCTTTCCGGGAGTCAAGTTCGTCTCTCTGCTGTACGAAAGTACTGACCTGTTCACGGACTTGCTCCTGTGCCCTCATGCATCGAAAATCAAGTTCCTCATCAATAAGTGATTATATCACATAGGGCTTGTTTTCAATCAAAATAAGTGAGTTTCTCACATCATATACGGTCAAACAGATGATAATCGGTATACTCACCGGTAAGATGAACCCTCGTGCATACCTTGATACGGGAATGTGTCGTGATGTGGATGAACACCGGTCGGTAAGTATAAATCATACCTTAACGTATCCCCTCGCCATGATTACAAATGATAAGTTGAGTTTATGTGGACAACAATACCGATAATCGTTATAGGATGCTTATCTTAATGTTAAATTAAAAGAACAACAAGAGCGTTTTGGCATGACCGTACACTGATATGATTCTCTTACCCTCGAAACTCACAAAAAGAATGTCTGTAAATATTTATTTAATGCTTTCAGTTTCCGTATGTCTGTAAATATTTATTTACTGCTTTCAGTCTTTACATTTCAAATATTAAAACACACCTAAAATCTGTTTTAATATAAACTTTCTAAAAGCCAAAAAGATTTTATTTCTATTTTATTTTCGATCGTACGATGTTGGATCTCGAGTCTTCGTTACCTGAAACCTGAACGAAAACCAAAACGACTAAATCTTCATAATCGGTCGAAATTTGCAAGTTTTGAAAGTTAAAAACTAAAATTGAAAAATTTGTTAAACTTTCAAAATGTCGGATGGTAGTTGATTGAACAATGGTCACATGTGTGTCGTTTGCTTATGATATTCCAGGCAGTTGTTCTCATTACGCGTTTAGATTTCTTGCGTGTGCAGATTCTAAAGGCAAGGAGAACATGGTCGATGACAAGCTTTGGAATGAAGACACGACGTGAAGGCACTCAAAAGATAAAGATGATCGAGTTGCCGCTGACCCATCATCAACACCACAAGGATCTCAAGCTATAAAGATCAAGTCATTCACGAGCATAACTCAAGGGGGAGCTTATGTTAAGGGGGAGTTTGTCAACACACTTCCTACATGAAACGAGGAGTTTGTTGATACACTTTCTACTTTCAAGACGTGAAGACATTGGAGATCCTCCGATATGGAAGACATAAAAGGCGAATCTCGCGAGTAGCGTCCAAGGGGGAGTTTGTTGATACATGATGTGGACGCGACTCGACTCGACGCGACTCGGCTCGGTTCGACTCGGCTCAATTCGACTTAGTCGACCCGGTTAGGTTCGGCTCAAGCCCGACGTCACGACATTCCTCCGTCGTGCGTCCCAGAGTTCGACACGCGAAGCACGGAGAGCCGCAACCTATTTCCAACGCCACATCATCATGACATCATCATGATGATGTCACTCATGTTGTCTAAATGCAAATTCATGAAGATACTGCCAATATGAACGTGCATGGGCAAATGAACTTGGACCAATCAGATTCACTGGGCCTCAACTGTTGGGCCTTAGCCAAAAATGACGAATCAAGAAAGGTGGTCGACGAAACAAGTCCTGTTTCGTCGATTTGAGTCCATTTCGCCGACTGATATTTTGTTTCGTCAGCCTTGTGTGTCTGTGAGTATAAATAGACATGTTATGTTTCTGTTTCGGTAGAGAACACAAGAGGGAACACACAGAGAGCAAACACAGAGAACTTTGAGAGTTTATAGAATACATCTGTAAACATTGAGCTTGTAACTGATCTTTTCATACGTATTAATACAGAGGTGTTAATCGGTGAATCTTGCGTGTCGTGTATTTGCGTGTTCTATCTCGGTTTGCTTTCCCGGTTGGATTCCGCACAACCGGGTTGGTTTGTACACAAGGATTAGGCGACTAGATCCTCCCCTAGCCGGACCTACAAAGTTGATTTTAAGACCCGAGACCAAGTGAAAGCATCTCATTAACCTACCAATGTTGAGGAGATTTTGGTCCGACCACTCACCCATAAGCATAACATCATCCACAAAGATGAGGTGTGAGAGCAAAGGTCCTCCGTTAGGAAGATGCAATCCATTAATGGTTCCGTTAGTGCATGAGGTGGAAACAAACCTAGCGAAAGCCTCCATAGCTAAGATGAATATAAAAGGAGAGAGAGGGTCACATTTCCTAATTGCGCGAGAATAGTTGAACTCATGAGTCGGTGAACCATTCACAAGAGTAGAAGATCTCGAAGAGGCGAAGATCCCCCTGCATCCACTTTCACCAAAGAGGGGGGAATTCCATTTGAACCAACACTTTGTCAATGAAGCTCCAATTGATAGAGTCAAAAGCCTTTTCGAAGTCAATTTTGAAGAAGAAGGCTTTCAACTTAACCTTTTTAACCCATCTAGAATCTTCGTTTATGATAAGGAGCCCGTCAAGAATGTTTCAGTTGGTAAGGGAAGTGGATTGTTCTTCGGAGACCACCGACCCGATAACAACCTTCAGCTGATTTGCCAAGACCTTAGACACCACATTTCTAAAACAACCGATAAGGTTGATTGGTCCGAAAACATTGAGACTTCGCGGATCGTTCGACTTGGGGATAAGGGCCAAGAAAGACGAGCTACAACCATGGCTAAAGGAAGCACTGTTATGAAAATGAGAGAGGACATTAAAGAAATCATTAGCGAGAATATCCCAAAAGTGCTTAATAAAAGCGAAATTGAACCCGTCCGAGCCTGGCGCTTTGTTGCTACCATAATCCCAAACCGTGCATTTAACTTTCTCCATAGTGAAGGGAGCTATAAGCGTGTCACCATCCACGGCCGAAAGTTTTTTCAGATTATGGCAGGTAAAGGCAGGTCTTATGGCAATCGACTCAGAAAACTTCTCCTAAAAAAACGAAACACTTCCGCCTTAATCCTATCAGGATTAATACACCAATCGCCATTAATAAGTAAACCGTTTAGGCGACTTCTACATTTCCGGCTATTAATAAACCCATGATAAAAGCCCGAGTTCTCATCCACCTCGGAGGCCCACTTCACCCTCGACTTTGGTCTAAAGTCTTTTAATTTGAAATCTAGCATGAATTCTATTCTGATGTTCCGTGCATTGCCTAATCTCATCCTCCGTAAGATCTCTAGTTTCAGCAACCTCATCCATCCAAGTAATAAAGTCCGAACAAGCCGAAAGCTCCACGTTGCCCTAATCCCGAATTCCTTTACTCCAGATTTTGATAGCATTCTTGAAGGAACTGAGCTTATTGGCCAGACGAAGGTCAGGAGGACCGTTTGGCTAGAAAACAACATTAGTGGAATTGACCAAATCCTCCAGCCCATCTCTTTTGATCCAGGTCGTGTAGAACTTGAAGGGTGTATGTCCAAAATCCTGAACCGTAGTGGATAAAATCACCGGGCTGTGATCCGAGTGTTAACGAGGTAGCGCCCGGAGGGAGGCATCCGCCCATTTGTTCAAGAAAAGGCCACAAACCAGAACACGGTCTATTTTGCTGTGCTTATTCCCGTGATCTGCTTTAAAAGTGAACCTGCAACCTAACATAGCATATTCCAAAAGGTTAGCATTATAGATGAAATCGTTGAAATAACGGGCCGATGTAGGGTTGAAGACCGAGTTGAAACGCTCATCCGGGAATCTAACTTCATTGAAGTCACCCAACAAAATCCACATCCCTGACTGAGAATGCTTTAACAACAGAATTTGATCCCATAATACTATTTTCTCCCCATCCCCTTGAGGGGCGTAAATATTAAGGACATTTATCTTCTCCCCGGAACCTTTCAATACACTAGTGACCACAAGGAAGGTCTATTTTTTTATGGAACTATCATGAGCGAAAAAGTCCAAGTTCCACATGCTAACAATCCCACCGGAATGACCTGAAACATCCACCCAATCGACTCCAAGAGGGGTATTACCCCATAAATTGAACCAATCTAAATTGGCAGTGTTGGAGCACATCGACTCTTGGATACATAAGAACCCAATGTTATTATCTCTTTTCAATTCCCTGACCCAAGAAGTTTTGCGAGCTTGACCCACCCCCCTTGATATTTATGGTGAGGAAATTCATTGGTCAACATTGTTTATCTCCTCACCGTTAATAAGACATCTGACCTGGTTCGAGTAACCGTCCAGAACCATACCTGCAGCGAAGCCAACTGCCATTGTTAGGTCGACTTCATCCGTCATAACGACCTGAACCGGAAGGTTACCGTCGACTGCCATGTTCTCTGCCACAACATCGTCTGGAGCATCACCCTCCTGAGTAGCCAGCGAATTGATGAAAGGAGGAGTATTACCCTCAGGATACACCGGGTCGCCTTGTTGGTTCATGTCGAGGTTGGTGTTCAGAAGGAAGTTGAAGGCCAGGAACTCATCTACATAACCACCAATGTTTGAAACTCTCCTAACTAGGCTAGATTAAAGCATTGGTCTCTTTTTAGATAAGGCCCCATCCAAAGAGTCAGGCCCATCATGAAAATTAACCTCATTGGCCTGTTCTAAACAATTAGACCCAAATTTGGGTTTATGTCTTTTTACCTTTGTGACACTTTTACCCATTGTAAAAGGGTTCCCATTGTGCCTTGACGGGGTGTCAGAACTGAATTGTGGCTCATCCTCATTATTAACAATATTATCCAGGTGAAAAGTGCCATGCGCCTCCTCGAACGATGCAAAGTTAGCTGCACCGGAACCCTCTGTATTCTCTTGACTGATGGGTTGCGGATCCCAGGGTGACTTATCGTTCACCGACGGCCTTTCCGATGGGCCTGGGAAGTGAAGCGGGGGTGCCGGAGGCAATGGGAGCACCGCGAGACGTAAAAAAACTGGGATCCAATCTTCCTCACCCTCATGAACCCATGCATTCAGGTGATTATTGCCATGCACAACCGTAACTTCCGTCAAGATTTTGGCACCTGAGGAAACAAGGACCCTACCTTATCGTGAGCCAGGTTCCCATCATCTTGTGATGCCCCAGAAGAGCACACCACCTGCCCAAATAGACTGGCAATCAAGTTAAAGACCTTCCACAGATGGATCGGCACTCCCTTGATGAATAACCAGGCAATGCGATCAAATTCCACGTGTTGGCCGGACCAAAGCTGCAAGGAGCGAAAGACCCCACCCCAACATTCCTGGTTTCCTAGGAAGAAGGAGGCCCTCTCGCTACTGCAGAAGGATAACAAAACTTTAAAGCCCCCGATGTAACGGATCCGGAAACGAGACTACGACTTACTACAAAGGATCCCCTTTAGGTTGTTAAGAGTCCTGAAGTTGATAACTTCCCCAATGAGCGACATCCCTTCTAGCTCCACCAAACCTTGTAGAGGAGGCAGTGCTAACGTAGATACGTCAACTTTAACCGAATCCTCCTTAGATTTGCCTGATAGATTGGTAGCATACGTACCAGACTGCTTTACCTTACCTGAAATACCTAGAAAGTTGCCGGTCGCCTCCTTAATACCCGGGTCAATAGGCGCAGGAGCCGGCGGTGGTTTAACAGCCGGTAACCAAGCAACATTCGCCCCAATCTTAGTCCTTCCGATCAGGGTATCTTTTAGCGCATGGAGAAGAATTTTTTTTAGAAATGGTGTATTTTGGAAAAAAAATTAGGATAATGGGGAAGTCAACAAAAAAAAAAAAGGTTTCTGGTGTATCCGCTATTAGCAATAGCGGATTAGGAAGGGAAAGTAAATTGTACTGCAGCAATGTCAGATGTTTTTCTAATCCTCTATTCAGAATAGAGGATTAGGAGGAAACACTTAATCCATGTTCAACAATCCATGTTCAACATTAAACCCACTCCTCCTAATCCTCTATTCTGAATAGAGGATTAGTAAAACATCTGACACCTCCTGAGCAATGCTGCAGTACAATTTACTTTCCCTTCCTAATCCGCTATTGCTAATAGCGGATACACTAGAAACCTTTTTTTTTTGTTGACTTCCCCATTATCCTAATTTTTTTTCCAAAATACACCATTTCTAAAAAAAATTCCATGGAGAAGGTCCTCCATATCCTCCACCATATCGAATCTTAAGAACCCAAACTTATTACCTCGCGTATCCCGCTTGATGGTTACGAAGGCGTCCACGATGTTACCCTAGTCTTGGAAGGTCATCTAGAGAGAGGTGCTTGTGGCATCGAAGGGGAGGTTGTAAACAAAGAAAGTCGTTGCATTCCTCCACCTGTCATTCTCATCTCTTTTCCTTCTTCTCGCCTCTTTCTTTGCAATAGATTGTATTTAAAAATAACAACTATTTATATAAATATCTCTAGTTAATTGCCTGTGTACACTAGAAGGCAAGAGGGTTGTTTTAGAAAAAGGGTATCATAAATGACTGATAGTTCAAACTTAATGCTGAATTAATTGGGCTATTTTTTTAATCACGGAAAAAAGAAAAAAAATCAATTTTGATTACCTGCACGTTGATTGTCTATTGCGGGTACAAAACTAATTATACACAAAAATGCAAGAAACTTCAATTTAGGGTACTGAAATTTGGTTGGGAGGAATGGGACGTTAAGGTCCTTCCACGACACGACCAAACGCTTGTTAAACCATTGTGTCAAGGCCGCCAAGGGGGAAGAGCCTCCTTCTTCAAGAAAACAGTAACGAGTATGAGTGGGTGAAAGGGTGAGGCCACTTGGAAACCAACCACACATTTTTTTTATGCTACTTAATTCATTAGTTAAAACCGTTACTCGCACGTAAAAGAGTGTTTTAGTTAAAAGTCACTGCCTACGTGATAATGGCATTACACTTTAACAATGACGTGTAACTAAAAGCACTTCATATAGTCTTAGAATGAGTGGAGTCATGGGCTAAAAGTAAGGGGCTGTTTGTTTACTTCTTAATGAGGCTCTTAACCCTTTACTGGTTCAACACTTAATGATTCAGACTGTTTATTTCGCGAGCTAAAGTCTAAATAGTTCAGAAATTTGTCTCTGAATGGTTAAACATTACACTAAGGGGCTGTTTGGTAGCCTCTGAATGGTCATTAAGAGGCTACCTCTTAATGGACCATTAATGATTTTACCAATGAGAATGTAGAAGAACGTGACATGTGATGATTTACCATTCAGATGTTACCTCTTAACCATTCAGACTTGAGGTTACCTCTTATTCATTCAAAGGTTTTAAACCATTAAGAGATAGTATCTGAATGGTCATTAAGAGCCTACCAAACAGCCCCTAAGTCTGAATGGTTAAGACCTCTAATCTGAATTGGTCAGACATTTGCCTCTAAACGGTTAAGCATTATGCTGGCTATTCATAGTTCAGACATTTTCCAGGTTCAGCACTTAATTGTTCAGACCTGTTACTAGTTCAACATTTAACCATTTAAAAGTTGACAAACAGCCCATAGTCTAAGAGTAAGAGGTAAGCATAGTTATTGGATATATGCATCATGACAAGGCATTAGGGATTTATTGCGCTAAAGAAATTGTCAAACCAGTTGTCAAATATATAAGTATACATAGTTGTTTGATATTTGCATCATGACAAGGCATTAGGGAATTAATGAATTAAAAAAATGTATAGCCCATTTTTAACGACGATGTTTGTTCTTTACGACCAGTTTCTCTTATAAATCATAAATCAAACCTTTCAATACAGCTTTAATAACCGCTAAAAATTTTTTAAAAAACCAATTGGTTGAAATCAAACTAAGGACCGGTTAGAATAGTTTCACCGCTTTTAAATCAAACAATGAACATCCCTAATGAAAACTTCTACCAGATTGCCCATGAACAAGATACAAAACACTTAGTTCAAACCATAAAAGAAGTACATTTAACACAAACATAAGCATTATTGTTTTGATAAAAGTACTCATGTATGTACCAAAAAACTTTGGACACTCTCGGCCCTTAGTTTATCATTAGAGCACTCATGAACTCCTCGTCACATTCTATATTTTTCATATACTCCGGCAAAAGGCAAACTTCAACGTCCATGCTCCCGCCACCCTCTCTTCCTGGATACATCGTAATCTTCCCGTCGCCTTTGTTCGTGCAACCACTTCGAGCCGCTACCGCTTTCCCTAACCCAAATTCACAACCGTACATGTCAAATCTCGGTGAGCTCCCAACATGCACAATGTTTGGATCAGCCAGCTGACTCATTTTGTATATCACTGGTTCTCTAATCCATGACTCAACCCTTTCCTTGATTGCTTTATCATCATGGTTTATCACGCCTTCGTGAAGCCGGAAAGCCGCCCAACCAAGACCATGAGCCATCAAATCCCCCACAGTTGCTTTTACTCTAACAAATTGAACCGGGTTACCAAGATAGTTATCTGACAAAGGTGGGCTTAACCTACTCCTAGTAGACACCATCAATGAACATCTGGTTTCATTGTCGTGTGGTAGACATCGCGCACGGGTGATACACTTCCATAAAAGCGCAACCACCGCTTGTAAACTTGAAATCTTATTATGCTTATTGCATTCGGAATTTGCTGTTGCTTTGAGTTTGGAGATAGCGGCTGATGAGAAATTGAAGAATCGCTCTTTAAAGGTTTGAATTTCGAATCGATCTATAAATTGATCTTGATGGCTGTAGGGGATACTGATAATAGGATCATATCCATCCAAAACCCATCTCTTGATCACAGGAGGGCGAGAAATAGAGCCATTATATTTTCCTCCTGATCTGAATATTTCACTCCAGGTAGCCATGAAATTCCAGAAAGAGGTTCCGTCAGCCACCATGTGGTTGACAGAGCCACCGATAAAAATCCCATCGACAAGCTCGGTCACCTGAATGGATAACACCGGCAGCGTATGCGCATCATGGGAAATGGCTTCATTAAGATCAAAAAATGAGTGAACAAGTAAAGGTACGTCAGTTGGGTTAAGTATGTCGGATACTGTGGCATCTATAGTCGCGTAAATAAACTTGACGCCAGGGGTGTTTCCGGGGTCTAGGTAGATGACATATGAAGGTGGGTTTTCTTGTTTTCGAGTGGCGAAAAGGGCGGCGAGCGGGTAGAAATGAGTGAGGGCGGCGGAGAGAGAGTGTTGGAGGTCATCCAAGAAAGTGGTTATGGAGAAATGTTGATTTTCGGCTAAAGGTGGTTTTGCGAAAAGGAGACCTTTCTGGCTGTATCTGATGTTGAGGTAGGGCAGCTCAAATGGTGTAAAATGGATAGGCTGCTTTGCCTCTGGTGAGAGGTCGTTCAGTGGTTTAATGAAGCATTCTGAAATGAGTTTGACCGATGTAGAACTCATGGCTGGCCGGTTGAAACAGCAAATGAAAGCTAGATCTTCCTAAAATAAATGATAACCACACACCCGAGAAGATAGGACAAAGGCAGATATTAAAACCTTGTATACGTACCAGCTTACGAACCAAGGACCGACCAATCAAAAATGTCGATGCTGAATCATCCCAACCAAACGAGACCCGTTGATCATATCCTGATTGGGGTTGGTCAAAATCGACCGCAAACAAGATGTTTAAAATAATAGTGGGTGGTATAGACAATTCAGTGGGCAGGCTGACATCGACCGACCTACGTTTTTGACCAACTAATAGTAGAAATAGGTGAGTAGAAGATTGTATATATCAATGGGAAAATTACCACTTGACCAACTACTATTACCAAAATGTTACTCTCATGCGTCGTTGGACGGATTCCTGTAACATTGAATACGTCCTTTCTTACCATGAATGAGGAGCTTACACGTGTCCGACAAAGCTGATGCGTCGACGGTCGACTCCTCCCATATACTTGGCAGACTCCTCCCATTGGGTCGGCTGACTCTTTCCAACGGCTTGGCGGACTCCTCATATTTTGGCAGACTCCTTCCATTGGCTCGGCTGACACCTCCCAACTAGGGATGAGCAAAATGGACCCGGTACCGGTACCGAACCGGTACCGGTACCGAATTTACCGAACCGGGTACCTTTTCGGTACCGATTCGGTACCCACTTTTGACATTTTCGGTACCGGTTCGGTACCGGTCCGGTACGGTACCGGTATTTTGCTCGTTTTTACCCTCAAATACCGGTACTGAACCGGTACCGAACCGTACCGAACCGGGTATATTCGGTACCGGTACCGGTACCCACTTTTGAGGATTTTCGGTACCGGTTCTTTCGGTACCGGTACCGGTTCGGTACCGAACCGGACCGAGCTCATCCCTACTCCCAATAGCTTGTCTGACTCCTCATATTTTGACTGACTCCTCCCTTTGCTCGACTGACTTCTCATATTTCCTTTTTAATTCTATCAAATACTTATATATATTTAATATAACATAAAACATTACAACATAACTTAAAAATTAGAATTATAACATAAAACATTAAAACATAACTTAAACATTACAACATAACTTAAATATTACAACTTAAAAACATGACATAGCATGTTATTAAAAAAAGAAGACACGTAAATATAATTCTTCGAAATTTCAAACAACGAAAGGTGTTCAAGAGGCCCTGCTCAAATACGCTATGCTTTACGGGGAGGACTTTGAACACCTTTCGGTGTTTGAAATTTTGAAAAATTATATTTAAGTGTTTTTTTTAATAACATGATATGTCACGTTTTTAGGTAGTAATATTTAAGTTATGTTGTAATGTTTAAGTTATGTTGTAATGTTTTATTTTATATTTCTAATTTTTAAGTTATGTTGTAATGTTTTATGTTATAATATTATATTAAATATATAAAAATATTTAATAGAATTAAAAAGAAATGTGAGGAGTCAACCGAGTAATGGGACGAGTCCCACTACACATAATCTTAAATACACAAGATTCAAAAGGTCATATAATAGAAACAATTGCAATCCAACCATCCATATGTCTGCAACTTCTATTTAATTCTACTTTTGTGTTAATAAAAACTAGGACGGTGCCAGATGCCGCGCGTTGCGGCGGCGATCTCTAGGTTGCTTATAGTCGGCGGAATTATGGTTGTTTAGGGTCTTAATGCATTTATGGTCTTAATGCATACTCTATATACAGTTATATGATTTTAAGCGACAGAACCGCCCAAACTGAGCTAAATCTGGCCGGGTTAAGACTTAAATGATTTTGTTTACGATTTGATAAACCGAGCATGATTCGGTTGAGGTTTGAAAGCGGTCCGGGTAAACCAAACCAGCCAAAATATTGAAAGAAATTAATAACATACTTGTATAATTTTAAGAAAAAAAACAATATTTTTTCATTGGATCTTCGAAGTTGGGTAAAATAGTATGCATATAAATGACGTTTTACTTTATTAGTACTAACTGGTTTACGAAAAAAATGTGAAGAAAAAATTAAGAGCAATAGTAAATTATAATCTGCAGGTATTATTAAGAGTATTAGTAAGGTATTATGATTGTTAAAAAAATACTTATTAAGCTATATAAATTTAGCAAAAAACAATTTTATTTTCATGTAGACAAATCTAACAATTATAATACTTATAACTTAACCCATTTAATACTCTTAATTTTTTCTTCACTTTTTTTCATAAACGATTTACTACTTATAAAGTAAAATGTCTTTTATATGCATACCGTTACATCCAACTTTTGAAATCCAATAGTACTATTAAGTGTTAAAAAAAACCAGTCGACCCCGACCATGAACATCCCTAGCTAAAAAGCCTATCTAGAAATCAAAGATGTAAAGCACCTCTTATATATCTCTATGATTGAATCATCCAATCTGGGCAGCGGTTGAACTCCTGCAGACAAACCTATCGACAAATTTCAGTTCACAAACATGAGTAAAACTAAACCATAACATCAAACGGATCAAAACCTGCAGGCACTTGATCTTTTTCTTTAATTTTCTCCACAATAATATCAGCCAAAGTGCGTTGTGGCGTTGCATCCTTGGAGAAGAAAGCTTCCAGCAGCCTCTCCTCATCATCACTAATTTCCTCCTTTATTGTCATAACAAACAATATTTCAAGCAAAAAGTTATTGGTTCCTAAACCTTTGAAACCCATCCAACCGCCCAAACCAAAAAAAGTCGGCCGGTTTAAAATATGCAAGTTCAAGTTTCCAGTTTTGTTTTTATGGTTTGATAATTAATAGTTCGAAACATGGAGCCGCTCGTGTAAACCAACCAAACAGACAGCTTTAACATTTATTACCTTTTTATTTTAGAAATATATAAAGTTATTTATACAAATCATGTTATGAACAATTCTTATCATTGTTTTTTAAAAATTTAATTAATACATAATCATACTTTTTTGAAAAATTGGTCAGAAACGGCAAAACCAAACGTCAAACCCGTTCAATATATATTTTCCTATAATCCTACCCAAAATTTTCATCAAAACCGACCGAACATGACCGCGAACAACAACTATATTTCTACTGATTAAAAATGCCTCATCAACATTTTATAAAAAGATTCAAAGAGTATAACATTAAAAACACCTCATAACCACCAAACTGACTGTGATTATCTGAAAATCCAGCAAAAATATCAACATCATCCTCGTAATCATCTAATTTCTCCTGATTGATAGGCTCTTGCGGAAAAACAATATTATTAGGGTTTTTCCCCATCGGTTTCTTCCTGAATCTCCTTTTGCTGAATCAACGCCTCCTTCAATATCTTGGAACTCATTCCTGCATATAAAACTTGCAAAACACGGATTGTTTATGAAAATCCATCAATATATTTTGATGATTATAGCGAAATTTGTATAGAAATGAACCTTCTCTTCGCGCTGGTTTTGTTTGGTGGTTTAGTTCGTTTTTTAGAGATAGATTTGTTGGTGTCATCGGATAAGAAGGGTTCGGGATTCAAAAGTCTCTCTCGTTTCTTCCCCATTGATGTTTTGATGGTCGGAGAATGGAGGTTAGAAGGTGTTGCTGCTGCTGGTTTCTGCAAAACCCTAACCCTTGGTCGAGAAAGATTTAGAAGTTCATATAAACCGGAAGAAAGAGATTAAAAGAGAAAGGGTAGATATCTCAAATCATCTAACAAAATCTCAAAAACAAACAATTTATAAACAAATTAAAAGTGTAGGATGTCCCGGAGACGTAGTGGACAATCCGGTCATACGCCAAAACATCCTGCAATAGAACACGAACCGTTGAAATTTAGATCTGCACCGGTTGAATCGTAGGTTATGCAGATCACCGATTGAAGGTCCCAAATCGGCAATTCGAAACCCTAGAAACGAAAATTTTGACAAAATTGAAACGAAATGATGCTATATAGGTTGATTTGATTGTTCGTAGAAGTGGAATTAGTTGATTGATTAGGGATTTGAGAGAGATGATGAATGGTAGAAAAAGGAAACCTGGAATCAAGGGAGGGAGGGTATGGTTATGAAGTGGAATTAGTTGATTGATTAGGATATGGTATGATTAAAAGAGAAAGGGTAGGTGGCAAAGCCACCGACCTTTCTCTTTAATATTATATAAATGAGTTGTGTTCACCTTAAAAATACAAATTTATGTAACTTACTTTAACTTTTTAAGCATCCACGAAGCTGTTTTAGTGTGGTGTTTGTGATGATGAATGAGGTTAAAAAAAGAGAGGTTGGATGGAAATGAAGGTATTTTGTGAGCCTACAATGCATCCCTTTAAGGGTTTCTGCAGATCCGACGTTGGGTTTCATCTCCGGCACCAATTCTTCAGATCAGAAGACGACTGTCGCTGGATTTTCGTTTGTTGATTTGTCGCTGGATTGTCGAAGTGAAGAAGAGGGAAAAGTTATAAGTGGTTGTAGAGAAAAAGATCAATGGAGTAGAGAGAGAGGGAGAGTTGTTTGTTCAGAGAGAAATGAGTGATAATATAACATTTAATTATATTTTATTTTTCATATGAAAATTAATTAAAATACTAAAAAAACAAAAACAAAACATTCAAAAGTACTAAAAATAAAAACATAGGAATGCTAAAAAAATAAAAGCTCTAAATTCCGTATTTGTCACGGATTTGTTTCCTACGAATTTGTGCTAGGTGCAAGACATCTCATTGGAGGTGCTCGATCGGTTTAGACAAATACTTGATGTCTCTCTCCATTTGCCTCGCTTCTTGGATCGTGATAAACTTTCTATTTTCGACATTTCTTTCTTGCGATGTTTCCAAACACATGTGCTCGAGGTCTCTTATATCTTGAAGTCGTCGGTTCATCTCCTCGAAATCTTCTTTCATTTCGGCACCCGCCGAAGACGACTCCGTCCTTCTCCCCTTGCCACCACTTCTTCTACCGGACGGTCGGGGCAAATCCATTTCCTACTCCTCGTCATCCACATTATTAGGATTTTTTAAATCGACGTTTCAAGCATCGGAAATGGGCGTTTCTAGATCAACCGAAGAGGAGATTTTGGACTGCTTTGCCTTGCGCCTACTATCAGGGGTCATGGTTGATACATTGGCCCTCTTAGGACTTTCACGTAGAAGCCCCCAACACTTCATTTATGTGAATGTCCTTCGCGTTGAGTTGTACACCAAAGCTTTTGTTAATATATTCGTGTCACTTTGACCGCTACCCCAATTATCCTTCATATGCTGGAAAATCTCTTGAAACCCATGGCATTTTGTTGATGAACTTTTGTGTGCATGTGGCTCGATTCGGTTCAGTTCGGTTCAAGACCGAAGTCGACGACATTCCTCCATCGTGCGACCCGGAGAACGACACGCTACGAATGACGAAGACACAAGAATGGCAAGATAGAAGATTGATGTCATCATGACATCATTATCAAGTATGAATGCATGGTTCTATTTCGATGATATGATGTCTGTTTCAATGTGTATAGATGTGCTTTGTTCTGTTTCGATGTGTTTCTACCAGCAGTTGTCCCTATGTTTGAGTGATTTAGAGAGAGAGTGTAGAGAGAGAGAGAGAGTTCTGGTGAGCATTGTATTTGTCGAATCTTGTACCGAAACTCTGTTGAATCGAATACACGAAACCGTTAAACGCTGAATCTTTATCGTGTTATACATTCTCTAGCTCGATTTGTGTCGTAACGTGGATTCCGCACTCGTTACGGTATCCAAAACAAGAAATAACATTTGTCCGAAGATCCGCATCAGGACCTACAAGTGGTATCAGAGCGAAAGGCTCGATTTCTTGTTAAAAACCGAGAACACTCTGTGAGGTTTGTGAGCGACTTTTGAAAGTTTTCTGGATAAAAAACTCAGAACTCACCATCTTGACTGTAAAAAAACGAATTAAAACGCAAAAACCTGCTGTTAGTCGTTGATATTTGTTATTAAAACTTGTTAAAACCGGTTGGAGCGACATAAAAACACGATTTTTGTTAAGTTTTAAACTTGAAAACGCGAAACCTCCATTTTTTTCTGGAAAAGTACAAATCGATCTTGAATATTATTGGTAGATTTTGGTGGAAGCAGGTGTTTGTTTCTTTGTCGGATGATGTTACAAATACGATTTCATCTCATTCCGTTTGTATCTATCTAAAGTCACCATACATTGTTTTCACAGAACAAAAGTAAACTGAATGAAAGTCAGGTCCAAAACATTTATTGAACGAAAAGTTTTTCATATAAACAAATGTGATAATATACACACACCCCTATAATCTTATTTTCTCATCCCCTAGTGTATACGGGCCGTATAAGGTTATACGGCCCGTATAGAATGATTTTGCACATAAATAAATGCACTGGAATCTTTTTTGTTTTGTTTTACGTGTATACGGGTCGTAACATTATACGACCCGTATACATGTGTATACGAGCAGTATAATGTTATACGACCAAATGTGTTTATTTTTTGAGGTTTGATCAGGTTTTTGGATTTTAAGATCTGTATACGGGTCGTATAAGGTTATATGGCTCGTATATAACTGTCTTTTTTTATATAAAACCGAACAACCGTTTAACAAATTTTAGTAATTTTTAGATAACGTTTTTTCAGTATCCAGAGTTTGTTGGTTTGTTTGTACCTAGGGTTTAGAATGCTTGAATATGGTGATGTTAGAACACTGTACACTGCATGTAAACACAGTGGCTTTGTGATGCAAGGATCTTCGAATGCGGTATGTACGTTAAATTTCATTAAGTAATACTGTTATTCGTCTGTTAAGTACTGGATGGAGTCCTTTCGTGGTCTAATCATATCAACTATGTAAGAGAGAGAGAGAGAGACCTTTAAGTACGGATCCTACAGCTGTATTTGGAACAAGAAGTCCAACAATTCGTTCATTATTTGTTGTTGTCTCAATGTCCACAACACGCAGTCGTTGATGGGCTTTGTGGGACTGTTGTTGTTTAATAAATGTTAGTAATTCTTTAGATAGCGTTTTTAGTATCCGGAGTTTGTTAGGCTGTTTGTAGCTGGGTTCAGAATGCTTGAATATGGTGATATTAGTAAAGGAAAACACTACCATAGGTGAATCCTCCAGAAGAAATCGCAGGCAGATACATAAAAATACATATAACGAGTTATCAACTTTTGGGTCCAGTGAAGCAATGAATGGAGGAATATATTTTACTTATTTTATGTCTAATCATATCATTTACTACATGGAGCAGATAGCTAGAAAAGGAGAAAATACGGAATGAGATTCTTCGAGTAACTAGAAAAGGAGAAAATACGGAACGAGCAATTGGTTGATGACATGATATGTCGCAACCCCCGACCCCTACCCCGGGAGAGGGCGGCCGCGAGATCTAAATTAGTGGTATCGGTGTTTATTAATTTGGCAGCGAAAATCATCAGGAACGTAGTTAGAAATAGTTTATCAAAGTTAAAACACCACACTTCTATAAATAATAAATACATGCGGAAAAACCCAAGTTTCCATTACAATACGTTTATAGAGGTAACCCTAATTTATTGAAATAAAACTTCTTTCTTTATTTAGGTAACTTTTATAGCCACTTTTCCAAGCCTTCAGTGCTCTCCAGCTGGCTTCTATTAGCTTCACATTAACTTACTTGAAACGCATTTTAAAAAGTTTTATCAGCAAGAAATACTGGCGAGTGCATCCCAGTTTAATCAAAATAAGCTTTTATATCTTTACAGTATTGAGAGCGATTACAATGTTTTTATCTACCCAATTACCACCCACGGTACTGTCAATCCTGACTTATGGTCATGCTACTACTCATAGTGTAGTAACAAGTAATGTATACAAAACCCCAACATACCGACAGTAATTGTATAATACATAGACTCAATAACTGTTATCATAATTTAAAATAATTGAGCTTTTGGTAAAACAGTTTGGTAGAAAAAGAGAATGACTCACTTTGCTATTTTAGATAATAATATCGCTTTCTGGTGACTTCCTGTTTATAATCTATTAAAATTAAACAACGCACACATGTTAGTAAGATAACCCAGTTTACATTAGCCATACCCCCAAGACAGAACTCCAACGACTGAGTCTGGCAGAGCCTTGACATGCGTTACGGAGCCCTAGATCAATCGGGTATAGTAACTAATACGTAACAGGGGGTTATAATACTTACAACGAGGCAGAGCTTCGCTTTTTAGGGGTATTGTTCCTGAGAGTTTTAGCTTATAATAGTTGAGAGAGGGAAAGAAATTTTGAACGAGATTTAACTGAGGGATCAGCCTCCTTATATAGGTTGGACATAGGGCGGCTCGCGGCCCGCGACTCCCCCTTGTTCATTGATGTGCACTAAGTGGTCTAATAAAAACAACTAAAATTAACCCTAAACTAAACAAGCAAAAACCAAAGCAGTACCGACTCTAAAAAACGACTCACAAACTACTAATTAAGACTCAATATACAAAAACTAAAAACTACCGAAAATCCACTGAATAAATAAATTTAACAAACTCTACAAAACCTCCCCACACTTGAATTTAATCAGGAGGTTTTTCTTTGATCTGGACCTTATCTAACCCGTTTAATTCCACCCGATCCTCAAAAATATTTAAAAGTTTATTGGTGGAATTATAAAATATTTTAAAAAATTTGAATGGGTCAGACCACCAAAACTTAAACTTACCTGGCATTAACCGGATGCGCGGCAAGTAATGAGAAGACTGATCGTGCGTGAATTGTAATGTTTTCTTCTTTTCCATCTTGCACCAACCTTCGATCCTCTTCCGATGTCGATCCTTTCTCTTTCTTTTCTTTTCTCTCTCCCGTGGTTTTGTTGGTTTTTTAGTTTCACTTATTACTAACACCAGGGGCCAGCTGTGGTGCTCTTCCTCTTCCACCACTTCCACAGGATGATCCCCACATTTAGTCTCTTCGTATGGTATAGGTTCAAACATCTCCGTCAGTTCACCTTCAAGCAATGCCTCCAAGCATGCAATATCACCAATATGATCAAATTCTTCTACTTCTTCGTAAACCGGTAAACCTTTTAAGTCCTCGCTAAACTCATCAGCCTCCTCATCTTCATCAAACATCCAACCAGGGGAATCCCCCAATTCCACTTCTTCTTCAATTACTTCTTTCTTCACTAACGACCTCTGATACGCCGCCCATTCTTCTTCGTCTATCTCGTCATCAGAGTCACTCCTGTAATTAATAACTGGAACCTGTGGAACCGGAGGTGGGACTTCGTCGTCCATTTTCGTCTCCGTTTCTGGAATGATCTCTTCATCTGACCAATCCTCATATGGCAGCTCTTTCCCTTCCGCATCATATGTATAGCCAGTCATTGGCTGATTTGGTTGGACTTTTTGCGCTTGTTCCTCTTCTTTCAATCTCCTAGCAATGTCATCTACTGTACGTTGAAGATCTAATAGAGCAGACTGTTGATCTAATAAAGCAGACTCTCGATTTTTATTTATTTGCTCTTGATTCTTAGCGAAATCAGTTAGGGATTTCTGCGTCGCCTGATTTTGCGTCATCATCTGAGCGAACATCTCCTCCATCCTACTCAAACTACCCCAAGCAGCATCATCACCCCCATCAGAGTTGCTACCAGAATATTGATCATAATACTGACCCTCATTATACTGTGGTTGCTGATACGGATCATCGTAATATGGCTGATTATCATAATAATTCAAAGAATACCCCTGTGAAAAATATGGTTGTGGCTGCACAAAAGGGTTAGCGTAACATTGTGTGGAGTACCTCGGGAAATATGGACAAAATATAGAGATGTGAGGTATACCACAATTCTGACACATAACTGACACTAAGACTCAAGATAAAGAAAAGACACAGACAATTAGACACCTACGACTCCAAAGAACAAACAAATAGCACGTAATATGTCAAGTAAGTCCAAACAAAGTAATTAACGCAATCGCCAAAGAGTCTCCGGCAACGGCGCCAAAAACTTGATGTGCACTAAGTGGTCTAATAAAAACAACTAAAATTAACCCTAAACTAGACACTCTAAGCTTTAAATTTATAAACTAAGACTCGATCTAAAACTAGAACCACACAACCGGCAAGTGTACCGATCAATGTAGTAAAGCTAAAGTAAGTCCGAGTATCGAACCCACGAGACTCTAAGGATTACGCTAAGACTCTATTTAGACTAAAACTGACACGACTCAACTATTTGTTTATTGATTGGGGAGGTTTCTAAAAATCCTAAATAAAAATATTAAAATAATGCTAAATAACTAGACACGAACTTGAACGAAGGCTTTGACCAGTGGCGATGAAGACTACCTAGGCTAGACGCAAGTTTAACTCGGTATGGATTTCTATTCGATAGTTTTGTGGTATGGAACCGGGATCTTTAGATGCTAAACCTATTAAGATACCAACTAAGCCCCTCAATCCCTCTCAAGGTGATTCTTGTGGCACTACCTAGGCTGTTATGATTACCGGTTTTTAGATTTCCTCACAGTCCTCTAACTTCTTGAAAGTGCTTAAATAATACGATCTACCTCACAGCGCGAAAGTCTAAGGCAACTATGGATTTTAATCTTGGTTTAATAGACAAGAGAATGTTTAAGGACTAGACCAATTTCTTAGACCTAGCTATAAACCAAACCGAGACCTATTAATAACCTCGAGCCTCACAGCGACAAGATTAGCAGAACACTTGATTTTATTAAATTACCGAATATTACTTCTAAGGTTAATTGTGCACTTTTCACCCTAAAGGATTAATGACTTATTACGTGATATAGACACTCACCTAAATCAAGAATCCTAGCACAACCCTATTATGTGATATAGACCGTCACCAAGGATTATACGAAGCAACAATCAGCAATAAAACAATATCAAGCATGCATATACACCAAGTTAAAATTCCATAGCCTTTACAATACAAGAAAATCCATAAACCACGCCAAAAACCGAATAAAAATCCAAACTTTATTTAAACTATTGTCATTAGCCTAGGTAGTATAGAAAATCTAGCCAAGAAACATAACGAACAAAGTCTCATAAATAATCAAACAAAGTCTAGAACAAGAATTCATCAAAGTTAAGACAAGAAACTAGAAAATAAAAGAAATTGTAAGGTAGAACCCGTAAATTCCTTGCTCCCCAAGCTTCTTGCTTCAACCCAACGATTCCGTGGCTCAAAACCTTGCCAAAGAAGCTCCAAGAATTCGTCCCCAACCTGACGTGCGTCCCTCCTGTTCGTTGCCTCTGATCTCTCCAGCCGTGTATATATGCGGCTCCCCCCAATCGTTCCCCAATATAATGATGTAATATCTATTGCTATTCTTTTCGAAAAAAAATGATATCTGGAACCTTCTGCCGCCTCCAATAAATCCACTTGGTGTCACGTTTCACATCCAATACAAATTTGCGATCCTAGGCTTTGTTTATTGTTTGGGCCTGCTTCTTACAATAATCCCGACAAAAAAGAACTAAAGGTGATGGCATGTATGGTAATTACTCAATTTCATCAAGGGTCTTTTGGAGATTTCAGCACTAATTTGAAGTCCTAGAATTAAATGTTGTAGACGTCCCTTCTCTAAAATAAAACAATATATGCCAACAACAATAAATATATGGCAGGAGATAATAGAGATAGCGGGTTCGGCTCACTCGAAAAGAATAGCGACAATTTTAATTCGGTCTCCTGGCATTCTACTCTGCCCAACTGGCTGGTCATCTCCATATTACTCGTTTTTGCTCAATTTGCACCTGGTTCTGGCAAAACACAAAATAATATAATATACACTAAAAACTAAATAAAAACAAATAAAACCTATACATAAATTATACAATTTACACGGGACAAATATGTGTATTTTACCACTTATCAAATATCCCCACACTTAACCTTTTTTCGTCCCCGAAAAAGAATTATGCAAAACGGAATCATAGACAGAATAATCATTCGGGACAAAAGCTTCAATTATTTATTTAGAATCGAAACTCGTGTTAGCCGTTATTGCAAGTATATTGATCCTCTTAAACCCAACCCGGTTCCAAGCCCTTATCATGCGATTTAGTTCAAGTGCGGTCAATCTACCTAGGGTCTCACGCTAAGAATTGCAAGTCCACCTAATCCCCCCTCAAGCTTATAGGACAAAAGGAATAACCACTGGGCTATTACCAAGATCAAGAGAGTTTAAAATCAAATCTTAACTTTTTCCATTTTTTTTTCATTTCATTTTTTTTTTCTTTTCTCGAGCGTAGACGTTGCTTTCCCTAACCCAGAGGCATTCCGTCTGTAGAGTCGCTATCCCCAACTCGGATTACTTAGGCTTCGGCTATGCAGTTAACTCGGCCGATATATCGGTGCTATATCACCGGTATATCGGTTATCGGACCTAGCCCCAAATATCGGTTTCGTATCTCGGTCAAATATCGGTCAACGATAATATCGGTGGTCAACACCGAAATATCGCCGATATTTTGTAAAAATCATATCGGTTGTCTCGCCGATATCTCGTCTGGGCCCAATTCCGACCGTATAGCGACCTCCGGCGGCTGAAAACAGAAGAAGATACATACCTGTTGGCACTAATCGACCACATATCGACCTCCGGCTGATGTTGATGAAGATGCGGCTGATGTTGATGAAGATGCGGCTGCTGTAAACCAGAACAGCGAGAGCCAGGAAGAAGGAGAAGAAAGTAGTAGCGGCTGATGTTATGTAGATGGTGTGTTATTAGGGTTAAATAAGTTTCAAGTATTTCAATATTTACCCCTCTATCTTTCACTAGTTTATACTTAGTCCTTTAAACTTGTATTTTTTTTACATAAAAGCACATTATTAGTTTGTGTATATAAATATTTAACCCCTCTATCTTCACTAGTTTATATTTAGTTCTTAAACTTACAAATCTATGCATAAAAAGTATAAACTTAACATTATATATATAAATTTATATAGGTTCTATATGTATATATATATTTATGCACTATATTAGAAATTACCGATATCTCACCGATATATCACCGCGATAAACGATATCTCAGATATCGGTCCTTGACCGATAACCGATATTTTTCCGCATTAACTGCTTAGGGCTTCGGTACTTTTTATTTTCTTTGCAAGGTCGATTTCACACAATCTAGCGGTAATCCGGCTGTAAAGTCACTATCCCCAACCCAGACTACATAGAAATGCGCTACTTTCATTTAGTTTCTAGCTTTTTTTTTTTTTCCTTTTTTTTCCTTTTTCAACGAGATATGACAAGAAAATCTAACGATCTTAACTTATAACGGCATCCCTTATACTATTATTGACGGTTTCAATTTCCTCACTTTCCCTAGATGAGAACCCACTAGTAGACCGACAATTAGGTATATTTAAGATCAAAGGAACCTAGAACCGAATCAAGCCTACCAGCACATCCCAAACTAGACACAAGCTCAATTATATTATTCTCATATTATTATTATTTGAACCCGAACAAAAACCCGACTTTTCTATCATTTTCCGCTTTTTAGTTTGCAAACTTCTTATTTCAAATGATATTTTCTAATTTTCAATTTTTTTGGATTTTTGAAATTTTTTCATTTTTTTTGTATTTTTCGACTTTTTATGACTCAACTAAATATACTAACGACACTAAACGATAGTTTCCCATCCCCACACTTAAACTCTACATTGCCCTCAATGTAGGATGGAAACCGACTAAAAAAAACTAAAAAATAAATAAGAAATAAAAAGACTAAGGGCTAATTGGAAAGGACTTAGCTGTTTTAATTAGCGCGTATGCTCCGAAACTTTCGTCCAATCCAGCTCGATCGTATAGCATTTCGGTCGCGATCGGCTTTGACTCTGACTGGTACACTTAGTAAATGCCTGGGATCAGATAAGCAGCTCCAAAATCACCTAAATGGAGATTGAGTACGGGTGGTACATATTTAAACCTGCATAAACAAAAACAAGCAAAAACCAAAGCAGTACCGACTCTAAAAAAACGACTCAAAAACTACTAATTAAGACTCAATATACAAAAACTACAAACTACCGAAAATCCACTGAATAAATAAATTTAACAAACTCTACGAAACCTCCCCACACTTGAATTTAATCAGGAGGTTTTTCTTTGATCTGAACCTTATCTAACCCGTTTAATTCCACCCGATCCTCAAAAATATTTAAAAGTTTATTTGTGGAATTATAAAATATTTTAAAAATTTTGAACGGGTCAGACCACCAAAACTTAAACTTACCTGGCATTAACCGGATGCGCGGCAAGTAATGAGAAGACTGATCGTGCGTGAATTGTAATGTTTTCTTCTTTTCCATCTAGCACCAACCTTCGATCCTCTTCCGATGTCGATCCTTTCTCTTTCTTTTCTTTTCTCTCTCCCGTGGTTTTGTTGGTTTTTCAGTTTCACTTATTACTAACACCAGGGGCCAGTTGTGGTGCTCTTCCTCTTCCACCACTTCCATAAGATGATCCCCACATTTAGTCTCTTCGTATGGTATAGGTTCAAACATCTCCTTCGGTTCACCTTCAAGCAATGCCTCCAAGCATGCAATATCACCAATATGATCAAATTCTTCTACTTCTTCGTAAACCGGTAAACCTTTTAAGTCCTCGCTAAACTCATCAGCCTCCTCATCTTCATCAAACATCCAACCAGGGGAATCCCCCAATTCCACTTCTTCATCAATTACTTCTTTCTTCACTAACGACCTCTGATACGCCGACCATTCTTCTTCGTCTATCTCTCATCATCAGAGTCACTCCTGTAATTAATAATTGGAACCTGTGGAACCGGAGGTGGGACTTCGTCGTCCATTTTTGTCTCCGTTTCTGGAATGATCACTTCATCTGACCAATCCTCATATGGCAGCTCTTTCCCTTCCGCATCATATGTATAGCCAGTCGTTGGCTGATTTGGTTGGACTTTTTGCGCTTGTTCCTCTTCTTTCAATCTCCTAGCAATGTCATCTACTGTACGTTGAAGATCTAATAGAGCAGACTGTTGATCTAATAAAGCAGACTCTCGATTTTTATTTATTTGCTCTTGATTCTTAGCGAAATCAGTTAGGGATTTCTGCGTCGCCTGATTTTGCGTCATCATCTGAGCGAACATCTCCTCCATCCTACTCAAACTACCTCAAGCAACATCATCACCCCCATCAGAGTTGCTACCAGAATATTGATCATAATACTGACCCTCGTTATACTGTGGCTGCTGATACGGATCATCGTAATATGGCTGATTATCATAATAATTCAAAGAATACCCCTGTGAAAAATATGGTTGTGGCTGCACAAAAGGGTTAGCGTAACATTGTGTGCAGTACCTCGGGAAATATGGACAAAATATAGAGATGTGAGGTATACCACAATTCTGACACATAACTGACACTAAGACTCAAGATAAAGAAAAGACACAGACAATTAGACACCTACGACTCCAAAGAACAAACAAAGTGCACGTAATATGTCAAGTAAGTCCAAACAAAGTAATTAACGCAGTCGCCAAAGAGTCTCCGGCAACGGCGCCAAAAACTTGATGTGCACTAAGTGGTCTAATAAAAACAACTAAAATTAACCCTAAACTAGACACTCTAAGCTTTAAATTTATAAACTAAGACTCGATCTAAAACTAGAACCACACAACCGGCAAGTGTACCGATCAATGTAGTAAAGCTAAAGTAAGTCCGAGTATCGAACCCACGAGACTCTAAGGATTACGCTAAGACTCTATTTAGACTAAAACTGACACGACTCAACTATTTGTTTATTGATTGAGGGGCTTTCTAAAAATCCTAAATAAAAATATTAAAATAATGCTAAATAACTAGACACGAACTTGAACGAAGGCTTTGACCAGTGGCGATGAAGACTACCTAGGCTAGACGCAAGTTTAACTCGGTATGGATTTCTATTCGATAGTTTTGTGGTATGGAACCGGGATCTTTAGATGCTAAACCTATTAAGATACCAACTAAGCCCCTCAATCCCTCTCAAGGTGATTCTTGTGGCACTACCTAGGCTGTTATGATTACCGGTTTTTAGATTTCCTCACAGTCCTCTAACTTCTTGAAAGTGCTTAAATAATACGATCTACCTCACAGCGCGAAAGTCTAAGGCAACTATGGATTTTAATCTTGGTTTAATAGACAAGAGAATGTTTAAGGACTAGACCAATTTCTTAGACCTAGCTATAAACCAAACCGAGACCTATTAATAACCTCGAGCCTCACAGCGACAAGATTAGCAGAACACTTGATTTTATTAAATTACCGAATATTACTTCTAAGGTTAATTGTGCACTTTTCACCCTAAAGGATTAATGACTTATTACGTGATATAGACACTCACCTAAATCAAGAATCCTAGCACAACCCTATTATGTGATATAGACCGTCACCAAGGATTATACGAAGCAACAATCAGCAATAAAACAATATCAAGCATGCATATACACCAAGTTAAAATTCCATAGCCTTTACAATACAAGAAAATCCATAAACCACGCCAAAAACCGAATAAAAATCCAAACTTTATTTAAACTATTGTCATTAGCCTAGGTAGTATAGAAAATCTAGCCAAGAAACATAACGAACAAAGTCTCAAAAAATAATCAAACAAAGTCTAGAACAAGAATTCATCAAAGTTAAGACAAGAAACTAGAAAATAAAAGAAATTGTAAGGTAGAACCCGTAAATTCCTTGCTCCCCAAGCTTCTTGCTTCAACCCAACGATTCCGTGGCTCAAAACCTTGCCAAAGAAGCTCCAAGAATTCGTCCCCAACCTGACGTGCGTCCCTCCTTCTGTTCGTTGCCTCTGATCTCTCCAGCCGTGTATATATGCGGCTCCCCCCAATCGTTCCCCAATATAATGATGTAATATCTATTGCTATTGTTTTCGAAAAAAAAATGATATCTGGAACCTTCTGCCGCCTCCAATAAATCCACTTGGTGTCATCCAATACAAATTTGCGATCCTAGGCTTTGTTTAACAGATCCTGAATTATTGTTTGGGCCTGCTTCTTACAATAATCCAACAGCCCACAAAAAAGAACTAAAGGTGATGGCATGTATGGTAATTACTCAATTTCATCAAGGGTCTTTTGGAGATTTCAGCACTAATTTGAAGTCCTAGAATTAAATGTTGTAGACGTCCCTTCTCTAAATAAAATAATATATGCCAACAACAATAAATATATAGCAGGAGATAATAGAGATAGCGGGTTCGGCCCACTCGAAAAGAATAGCGACAATTTAATTCGGTCTCCTGGCATTCTACTCTGCCCAACTGGCTGGTCATCTCCATATTACTCGTTTTTGCTCCATTTGCACCAGATTCTGGCAAAACACAAAATAATATAATATACACTAAAAACTAAATAAAAACAAATAAAACCTATACATAAATTATACAATTTACACGGGACAAATATGTGTATTTTACCACTTATCATTCATCTTTCACGGCCCGCAAGGCCACTAGGCTAGGGCCTAGCTTGCCTGAGTCGAGGAGTAGGTTTGACATGAGACTGGGACACGAGGCGGCACCGGGTGCGACTTGGTGTCATTGGGTCGCGGCCTGCGATGGCCTGGCTTGACCTGGTCGTGCCCCACGAGAGCTATATATTTTGTTTTTATTTAATTTTTAATAATTCAAAGGTATTTTAGGGTTATTTTTCGTATACGGGGTGTATTTTAGGACGTATAGGAGTATTTTAATGGGTTTAGGAGAGTTGTTATATCCTCCCCACCTTGTTTTAGATCTCTTCCTAGAGGTCTACTGGAACAGGTGTGGATATTTCCTTTGCATCTCTAACTCGAGCTCCCAAGTGTACTCTGGTCCTCTCTTGGATTCCCATTTCACTTTGACCAGAACTAATCTCTTGTGTTTGAGATTCTTGATCTTTCTGTCTTCAATCTGCAGGGGTTTCTCTACAAACTTAAGTTTCTCATTTACCTCTATGTCCTTAAGAGGTACCATTAATGATTCATCTGCTAAACATTTCTTGAGATTTCATACACGAAATACATCATGTATTCCTGACATTTCCTCTGGCAGTTGTAGTTGGTAAGCTACTGGTCCTATTCTTCTAATAACCTCAAAAGGTCCAACATACCTGGGGCATAGTTTTCCCCTTTTTATAAATCTGACCACTCCTTTCCATGGAGAAACTTTTAAAAACACCTTATCTCCTACTTGGAACTCCAACGGTTTTCGTCTGTTATCAGCATAACTCTTTTGACGATCTCATGCTGCTTTTAGTCTTTCCTTGACTCGAGTAATCTTGTTCGTGGTTTCTTGTACTATCTCTGGTCCAGACAGTTGCTTTTCTCCAATTTCTACCCAACAGACTGGAGTTCGGCACTATCGTCCATAAAGTGCTTCAAATGGTGCAGCATTGATACTGGTATGATAGTTGTTACTGTAGGAAAATTCTATTAATGGTAAATGATCGTCCCAATTTCCTCCGAAATCAATTACACAAGCTCTAAGCATATCCTCCATTGTCTGAATTGTCCTTTCGCTTTGTCCGTCCATTTGAGGATGATAAGCAGTGCTTAGATTTAACTTGGTTCCCATTGCTTTTTGGAAACTAGTCCAAAAGTGAGAAGTAAAACGGCTATCTCTATCAGAAACAATAGATAAAGGAATTCCATGTAATGAAACTATTTCATTCACATATAACTTGGCTAATTGTTCCATATTGAAAGTTTATTTCATAGGTAAGAATTGAGCAGATTTGGTTAATCTGTCTACAATCACCCAAATTGTATCATTACCTTTTCGCGTCATGGGTAATATAGTAACAAAGTCCATTGTTATCAATTCCCATTTCCATACTGGCATTTCTAGTTGCTGTAATAAACCTAAGGGTTTCTGATGTTCAGCTTTAACCTGTGAACAGGTTAGACACTTAGCAACATAGGTTGTTATATCCTTTTTCATTCCTATCCATCAGAAATTCTTTCTTAAGTCTTGATACATTTTATCACTTCCGGGATGTATCGTATACTTAGACTTATGGGCTTCTTCTAAAATTCGGTGGCGTAGGTTTCCTTGTTTGGGTATCCAGATTCTTTACTTATGGAATCTCCAAATTCCTTTTGTTCCTTGTTCTAATTGCTTAATCATTCCTTTTAATCTTTCAGTATCATCCTTGATTACTGTTTCCTATATTTCTCTAATTTGCTCATTTAAATCTATCTGCAAATTTAGCTTAAGAGAGCGTACTCGTCTTGGCTTCTCATGATACTTTCGACTTAAAGCATCAACTACTACATTAGCCTTTCCTGCATGATACTGGATATCACAATCATAATCACTAAGAGTTTCCATCCATCGTCTTTGTCTCATATTTAACTCATTTTGCCCAAAAACATATCTTAGACTCTTATGATCGGTGAAAATAGTAAACTTGCTACCATACAGGTAGTGTCTCCAAATTTTAAGGGCAAAAATTATTGCTCCTAACTCTAGATCATGGGTTGTATAGTTTTCTTCATGATTCTTAAGTTGTCTAGAGGAATAGGCTATAACCTTTTGACGTTGCATCAACACACATCCATAACCTAACTTAGAAGCATCACAATAGACTATCAAGTCTTCAATTCCTTCTTGTAATGCGAGTATGGGTGCGTTGGTTAACTTTTTCTTAAGAATTCTAAAAGCTTCTTCCTGTTTTGGTCTGTCACGGCCCCCGACCCGGTTTGACCCGTTTCAGGAGCCGCGGGACAGAAATACTGCGGTATTTAATTAATTGAGTTTGACAGTGGAAGTTTTCATCAGGATCTTTTTAAAATGTAAATATTTCCCGATTATTTTATTTCACAACGCGGGATAAAACCCGGTAATTTACAATAGTTTGATTTTACAAAGAAATCTTTTATTTAACAAAACATGTTTCTTTTATTTTACACTGAGCCACTTCCTTGAGCTTGTAGTGCTATATGGCACTTTTCCTAATTCATAACAGGTCACCTGAAACATGTTTGAAAAAGGTTTTGTCAGCGGGAAATACTGAGTGAATCATTCTATTTTGCATAATGATGCATAGTTATCAATTACAGCATAAGAGCGATTACAATGGCTTTTATCTTATTTTTATCTGGCATTCTGTCACAATGGTGACATGTCACAATGGTGACGATGGTCATACCACTATTTAGATCAATGAACCTAAATAGTGATGATTATCCCTGTAGGTCAATGAACCTAACAGTGATTATCCCGAGTAGGTCAATGAACCTAACTGGGAGAAAATTAGTAATGTGCACAATACCCCACTAACCAGTAATTCAAGATATCCACGACTTAGTCCCTGTAATGTGGGCGGCACTTAAACATCCATTGGATATATTGATCGTCGGACAATGAATCGTAATAGCGATCGTGCTAATACCCTGATTGCGGCGTCGATTTAGTGCCTGTGTGTGTTAATTGTGGTAAACAGACAATATCTCAGCGTAGAATTGGAATTCTAACGTCGTTTCAACTCCCAGAATCAAGTCCCAAACTCATCTATTTATAGCCGAATTTTGACCCTTAGGCGGCCCGCGTGAGATGTAAGCTTATCCTTACGCGGCCCGCGTAACAACAACTTTCATGCATAGGGTTGCCACGTGTGGGACTAGCTCAGCTGAGTCGACGATTTCTGAAAATTCCTTGCTGCCAACGTTTTAAGTGGATAATCGTCAATAGGGTTTAACCCCCCCTGAGTTTTAGGGGCCCTAATCCTGATTCTGATTTTTCTGGAAATCTTAGGGTTTGTGCAGAATCACTTGGGTTTCTTAATTAGGGTTTCCTATTGGTCAATTAAAGTAATAATTAGTACTTTTTGATGAGAGTTGTTACATTCTCCCCACCTTAAGAAAAATCTCGTCCTCGAGATTTACCGGAATAATTGAGGATATTTTCACTTTATTTCTGATTCCAGCTCCCAAATGTATTCAGCTCCTCTCTTTGAATCTCATCTAATTTTGACTAAAACTAGTCGTTTATGTTTGAGAAACTTGATCTTTCGATCCTTAATTTGAAGTGGTTTCTCAACAAATTTCAGCTTTTCGTTTATCTCTATATCTCGCAGAGGTACTACCAGTGATTCGTTTGATAAACATTTCTTGGATACATGAAATACATCATGTATTCTAGCTAACTTTCCTGGTATTTGTAAACAATAAGTAACTGGTACTACGTACCTTTGACTTAGCTTTCCTTTCTTACTCCATTCTAAGGAGATACTTTCAATTACATTTTGTCTCCAATTCGAACTCCAACAGCTTTCATCTATTATCTATATAACTTTTCTGATGATATCATGTCGTCTTCATCCTTTCCTTTGTGATACTGAATATCACAGTTGTAGTCACTTAGGATTTTCATCCATCTCCTTTGCTTCATGTTTAACTCTTTTTGCCTAAATATATATCTTAAACTTTTATGATCTGTATGAATAGTAACTTACTTCCATACAGATAATGTCTCCAAATCTTAAGGCAAAAATTATGGTTCCTAATTCTAACTCATGAGTAGTATAGTTCCTTCGTTCTTTTTCAATTACCTTGATGCATACGCAATTACCTTTTTGCGTTGCATTAATACTTATCCAAATCCTAGCTTTAAAGTATCACCGTATACTTTAAAATTTTCTGTTCCTTCTAGTAAGGCAATTTGCTTTAAGATCCTAAAGGCTTCTTCATGTTTATATCCCTATTCAAACTTAACTGTTTTACAGATTAGCTTAGTTAATGGTATAACTATCTTAGAAAAATCCTTAATAAATCGTCTGTAGTATCCGACTAAACTTCTAATTTCCATTGTGGATTAGGGAACCTTTCATTTGGTAATATCTTATCAGGATTTACGTGAATACCTTCGGGATTCACCATATGACCTAAAATTGCACTTCTAGCAGCCAAAATTCATTCTTCGAAAATTTGGCGTAAAGCTTTTCTTTTCTTAACAAAGTTAAGAGTACATGCAAGTACTGACAATGTTCTTTCTGACTTTTGGAATAAATAAGTATATCATCTATTAAGACAATTACAAATTTATCCAAATATGGTTTACAGATCCTATTTATCATGTCCATGAATGCTGCAGGTGCATTCTTTAATTCGAAGGGAGGACTGTAAACTAGTAATGACCATACCTAGTTCTGAAAACAGTCTTAGGTACATCTTCCTCTGATACTTTTAATTGATAATATCCGGAACATAAGTTGATCTTAGAAAACTATCTATCTTCCTGGAATTGATCGAATAGATCATTAATTCTAAGTAATGGGTATCGATTCTTAATTGTAACTTTATTCAATTCTTTATAAGCAATACACATTCTTATTGAACCATCCTTTTTCTTAACAACCAATATTGTGCTAACCGATAAGGTTCCCTGGCTTATCGGTAAAATTCCTGGAATTAGATGAATCCTAAATTCTATCTCCCTATCTGGTGATAATCCAGGTAAATCTTCTGGAAATACATCTGGGTATTCTGAAATTACAGAAATTTCCTTAATTTCTTTATCTTTAGTATTAATGATTACTGAAATCATATATACTATTCCTTGCTTTCGTTCATAACTAACAACTTTCATTACTGATATGAACTTTATGATTTATCTGCTATAATCGTTATTACTTCCCCAGTGGTGCACAATTTCTATGGAATTCTTATCATAGATAATTCGAGCATAGTTGTTTACTAATCAATCCATTCTTAGCACAATCTTGATTTCAACTAATTTCATAGATAATAAGGTTGCAGAAAATTTATGACTTAAAAGTTCTATTTCTACGTTTTGCAGAACCTTATTTACTTTAACTGAATTCCCATCTGCCAATTCTACTGTAGAAATTTATCTAATGCTGGTTAACGGTAAGTTAAGAGTTTGGCAAAGTAAAGTTTTTATAAAACTTTGGTTTGCACCAGGGTCAAATAATACTTTTGTGTAAACGCTGTAAGCTAAGAACATACCGGCTATCATATCTGGAATCATCTCGGCTTCTTGAGTAGTCAGCTGAAAGGCTCTCGCATTCCTTTTTGCTCCTTCTGCCGGTTTGGCTTTATTGTCAAATGGTTTATTCAGTTTTGGACAATCTGGCCTAAGATGTCCAGCTTCTCCACAGTTGTAGCAGACTGAAAATTTCTTCCTCCTGCAGTCTTCTTCTTGATGCCCCGGAATTTTGCAAAAATTGCAATATCTTTTGCATCTTCCAAAATGCTTCCTTTTGCAGAAATCGCAAAATGTACTAGTAGAAGATTGCCCATTCCCTCCTTTCTTGAAATTGTTATAGTTACCTGAACGGAATTCTTGGGTAATCTTTTGGGCTACTTCCTTCCTTCTATTTTCTTCTCTTGTCCGTACTAGTTCGTCAGTCAGAGTATTGGCTAATTCTACTGCATCATCAATCGTATGAGGTTTCGCAGCCTTGACGATATTACGGATTTCGGAAATCAATCCCCAAATATAACGAGAGATAAGTACCGGCTCTGGCGAAGCCAGGGTTGGTACCACTCGAGCATATTCGAAGAATGTCGTAGTATACCCTCGACAATCTACATCCACCATCCGGTGGGTTAGAAACTTATTTGCCATTTGATCTTTTTCATATTCGGGACAGAATTTTCTTTCTACAAGACTCTTAAATTCTTCCCAGTTCATAGCATACGCCATCCTTCTTCCTTTTGCTTGTAACACCGTATTCCACCATTCTAGCGCCACTTCTTTGAAAAGGTTTGATACATACATAACCTGATCATCCTGAGCACATTTACTTATGGCAATTACTGCCTCGGTTTTCTCTAACCAACGCAGTGTCGCAGTCGCTCCTTCATTGCCTGCAAACTCAGTGGGTTTACAAGCAAGAAATTCTTTGTAAGTGCAACCAGGCGTTGCAACTTTCCTTTTCTTAGGGAGCGGAGCTTGCCGTGGTTCATTATCATGATTAACATGATTACCGCCTCCATTTACGCTATTACTGAAGTTATCTTCAGAAATACGTTTACTCGGAACAATTTGTTGCGGTTCAATTGGATTTTTAACAGCAGCAATGATTGATGGAATAGCATTGGCTATCCCTTGAGCAACTATTTCTGGAATAGCGTTGGCTATCCCTTGAGCAACGATATTTTCTATATCTTGCCTAGTCACATATTGATCCCCCGGTTGTTGCTCAGATTGATTAACCTCATTAACTGGTTCATTATTAGCGTTTTCCATCTGATATCTAATTTATAGATACATAATTAGTATAAAGAAAATAATCCAATGTCATAATTTAATTGCACATAATCACATAAACGAATATACAAACAAAAGTTGTAACTTTCTAAAATTTCCTTATATCTTGCTTCTATATACACCCGTTTTATTATTTATTTTACACATACCGATTTTACTATTACTATTATACAATCATAGTTTCATAATCCACTATCCTTTGTCAGGTGATATTCTAGTAACGGCATTCCTTCTCATCGTATTTCCAGGAGATCTGTCCCAAAATCTCTTGGATCCTATTCCCAGCATCCATTTTGTCAAAATGACGAAGTTCAGTCATATTCTCGTTACTTCTTGGTGAATTTGGTAAATGTTCTGAATTGATCTTAGGAAAAAGCTTATAGGGATGGTTTTGTAACAGTATTTCATTAGTCACCCATTCGTCTATTTGCGAGTGGATTGAAAGGTTTGGAATAGCTGATTCTAAATTCATTGGTAGTTGTGTTTCAAGAGAATGAATAAAATCATTTTCATTAACAGACTCAATAGTATCATCTGTTGCCATTATAAAATCTAGTTCTTCTTGAGATGGTAATCCCTCAATTTGCCTAGAACTTTCCCCAATTTTCATTTTCTTAGGCTTAGGTTTCTCGATAGGTAAAGCATTGAATTCTATAGGTTCTTCTATGTCTGGAATATACCTATTGAAATCTCTGGAAACTTCTATTCTTACTGGATAGAGATTTAAATTCTGAAGGGCTTCCGACAGATCACTCATGCTGTTTATGCAAGATACACACAGTTACTAAGTTTATATCAAATTTCATAGAAAACTTTTAAATATTATTTCATATTGGGTAACTATGAAACAACCGAATATGAAAACATACTAGGTTTTATTTGTAAATTTATTTACTGAATAAGGTTTCTAGACTTTAAATAATAAAAGTGCTAAAACTTTGAGTCAAATTATTTAAAGATTTATATTTACTACTACAGTAGCTAACATATAAAAATCCGCCCATACTGTTCAAAATTAGTCAGATAATAAAACATATAATCACAAAATAGCAATTAAATTAAGTATTTTCTAAATACTTAATTGGCTTAAATCAGTGGCTCGATAAGTGGCTCTGATACCACCTTTTTCTGTCACGGCCCCCGACCCGGTTTGACCCGTTTCAGGAGCCGCGGGACAGAAATACTGCGGTATTTAATTAATTGAGTTTGACAGCGGAAGTTTTCATCAGGATCTTTTTAAAATGTAAATATTTCCCGATTATTTTATTTCACAACGCGGGATAAAACCCGGTAATTTACAATAGTTTGATTTTACAAAGAAATCTTTTATTTTACAAAACATGTTTCTTTTATTTTATACTGAGCCACTTCCTTGAGCTTGTAGTGCTATACGGCACTTTTCCTGATTCATAACAGGTCACCTGAAACATGTTTGAAAAAGGTTTTGTCAGCGGGAAATACTGAGTGAATCATTCTATTTTGCATAATGATGCATAGTTATCAATTACAGCATAAGAGCGATTACAATGGCTTTTATCTTATTTTTATCTGGCATTCTGTCACAATGGTGACATGTCACAATGGTGACGATGGTCATACCACTATTTAGATCAATGAACCTAAATAGTGATGATTATCCCTGTAGGTCAATGAACCTAACAGTGATTATCCCGAGTAGGTCAATGAACCTAACTGGGAGAAAATTAGTAATGTGCACAAATACCCCACTAACCAGTAATTCAAGATATCCACGACTTAGTCCCTGTAATTATAACCTTGAAAATAATTTGAGGTATTGTAAAATAGTTGATAAAAAGAGAATGACTCACCTTGCAGATTTATACGGGCAGAGTTTTAGCCTACTGATTAGCCTTTTTAACCTAAATTTAATAACAAGCACACAATTCAGGGTTAGAAATCAATACAGCAATTACGATAACTCACGAGATCAAATTCTCACAACGAACGACAAAGTGCAATACTTAAACATCCATCGATTTAACGACGAATGACAAAGTATAACCCTAATGTGGGCGGCACTTAAACATCCATTGGATATATTGATCGTCGGACAATGAATCGTAATAGCGATCGTGCTAATACCCTGATTGCGGCGTCGATTTAGTGCATGTGTGTGTTAATTGTGGTAAACAGTAGAATTGGAATTCTAACGTCGTTTCAACTCCCAGAATCAAGTCCCAAACTCATCTATTTATAGCCGAATTTTGACCCTTAGGCGGCCCGCGTGAGATGTAAGCTTATCCTTACGCGGCCCGCGTAACAACAACTTTCATGCATAGGGTTGCCACGTGTGGGACTAGCTCAGCTGAGTCGACGATTTCTGAAAATTCCTTGCTGCCAACGTTTTAAGTGGATAATCGTCAATAGGGTTTAACCCCCCCTGAGTTTTAGGGGCCCTAATCCTGATTCTGATTTTTCTGAAAATCTTAGGGTTTGTGTAGAATCACTTGGGTTTCTTAATTAGGGTTTCCTATTGGTCAATTAAAGTAATAATTAGTACTTTTTGATGAGAGTTGTTACATGGTCCCCATTCAAACTTAACTGATTTGCAAGTCAGTTTTGTTAAGGGAATGGCTATTCTAGAAAAATCTTGAATAAAACGTCTATAATAACCTGCTAATCCAAGAAAACTTCTCACCTCTATCGGTGATACAGGTACTTTCCACTTAGTAATCGCCTCGATTTCTGTGGGATCCACATGAATTCCTTCATGATTAACTAGATGTCCAATGCACTTATTGTAACCAAAATTCGCATTTTGAAAACTTAGCATAAAGCTTTTCTTTTCTCAGCAAATTCAGAAGTATAAACAAATGCTTGGCATGATCTTCTTTACTCTTAGAGTAAATAAGAATATCATCTATAAAGACAATTATGAATTTATCCAGATATATTTTACATATTATGTTCATCATGTCCATAAATACGGTTGGGGCATTGGTTAAACCAAATGGCATGACTATAAATTCATAATAACCGTACCATGTTCTGAAAGCAGTTTTAGGAATTTCCTCTTCCTGTACTTTCAATTGATGATATCCTGAGCGTAAATCGATCTTAGAAAAGAATCGAGCTCCTTGAAGTTGATCGAACAGATCATCAATTCTCGGTAGTGGATACCGATTTTTAATCATAACCTTGTTCAATTCTCGGTAATCAATGCACATACGCATTGATCCGTCCTTCTTCTTGACAAACAAGATCGGTGCTCCCCATGGTGATGAACTCGGTTGTATGAATCCTTTCTCCAGAAGTTCATCCAACTATTTCTTCAGTTCTTGCATCTCTGCTGGGGCTAAACGGTAAGGTGCCTTGGCCATCGGTGCTGTTCCTGGTAGTAGGTGAATTCTGAATTCAACCTCTCTATCTGGGAGTAATCCAGGTAACTCTTCTGGGAAAACATCTGAGAATTGAGATACTACGGGAATATCTTTCAATTCTTTTCCTTTAGTGTTAATGATTATAGAAATTATATACACTAGTGATCATTTCCTTGCATAGCTGGCCGTTTTCATCACATATATGAATTTTGTGGACCTAGTTGGCTTATCTCCTTTAATTGTGATATTTTCACCCTTTGGTGAACTTACTTATACTGACTTTTGATCACATAGAATGCTGGCATGGTTGGCTACTAACCAATCCATTCCTAATACGATATCGAATCCAGCCAGATTCATTGGGTAAATGTTAGCAATAAAATTATGGTTTAAAATTTCTATTCTTGCTCCCTGCAAGATTTCAGTAATCTTAATGGATTCTCCATTTGTCGTTTCTACCAGACATTCTTGTTGAAGTTTAGTTAATGGTCGATTGAGAAATTTGCAGAAGGAATTATTAATAAAACTTTGGTTTGCACCAGAGTCAAATAATACTTTAGCAAAAATATCATTAACTAAAAACGTACCGGCAATCATTTCTGGAATCATATTGGCTTCTTCAGCAGTCACAACAAATGCTCTGGCATTCTTAGTAGTTTTGCTGTTTGTTGTTGGAGCTAGTTTCGGACAGTTCGATTTGATATGACCAGTCTCTCCATAGTTGAAGCATAGCTTATTGCTGGGTTTCTTCCTGCAGTCTTCTTCCTTGTGTCCAGACATTTTGCAGAAGTTGCAGTATATTGAACATTTCCCTGAATGCTTCTTCTTGCAGTACTTACAGTAAGGGGCAGAAGTAGAACCTGTATTCTTCCCGCGGTTGGAATTATCGTAGCAAAATTCCTGGGTAAGTCTTTGGGCTAGGTTCTTTCTTTGGTTTTCTTCTTGCGTACGTACCAATTCATCAATCAATGTATTGGCTAGTTCTACGGCTTCTTCTATGGTTTGTGGTCTAGCTGCCTTGACTACGTGTCTGATTTCACTAATTAATCCCCAGATATAACGGGAGATTAATACTCGTTTTGGTGAAGCTAGGGTTGGCACTATTCTAGCATATTCGAAGAATACGGTAGTGTAACCCTTGCAGTCTATTCCAGTCATTTTAAGATTTAAGAACTTATTAGCGGTTTGTTCTTTCTCATGAGGATGACAAAATTTCCTTTCAACTATGTTCTTAAAGTCAGTCCATTCCATATTACAAAATTTTATCACTTCCTCTAGACTGGAGAACAGTATTCCGCCATGCTAAGGTTGCATTCTTAAAAAGATTAGAAGCAAACATAATCTTATCTTTTTCTGCACATTTGCTTATTTTTAAGACTGCTTCTATCTTTTCTATCCAACTAGGGCTGCAATGGCTACTTCATTGCCAGAGAATTCTATTATTTTGCAAGACCAGAATTCTTTGTAAGAACAACCATATGACATGGTTCTTCTTCTTTTTGGAATAGATAATTGGAGTAGCGGTCCATTATTCACGCTATGGCTGGGTTCAGTAGGTGGTCATTTACTTCCACTGTTAGTTTTATTATTTTCTGCTTCTTTAACAGTCTTGATAATATATGGCATAGCGTCTATAAATCCATGTGCTACTATATGTTGGATGGCACTGTTATCTACTTGGTTTCCATTATTATCATTATTCTGGTTTTCCTGATTTACTTCGTTGTCCATCTGGATTATAAACATTTATCAAGTATTAATATCACAGAATGAGATTTAATGCAAACAATCAGGCAAACAAATTGATCAAAATCGTCGAACATTGCGACTTTTACTCTTTTCATATATATATATATATATATATATATATATATATATGTTACAATCTACGACTGAAATTTAAACACACTACTAGTTATGCATCGATAGATATTAGGCTATCTATTTTATATATAGATATTATTATTATTACTAGGGGTTGTTTATCCAGGATTGCATTTCTCACTCGTCGTATTTCCACACGAGCTTTTCTCCTATTTGTCGTATTCTTTCTCCTTCTTCCACTAATTCCTCACCAAATGTGCGGAGTTCCTGCACATTCTCTTCACTCATGGATGGTAGTGGTGCTGGTACTGGGTCACTGAGGTATAGGCTCTCCATATGGGAACGGGTTGTTTAATATTTCCTGAACATACTGATTGGCACTCCAATACGGATCTAAAGGATTAAGGTTGGTATACTGTGCTATGGGATTTGGTATCGGTTCTCCCTGTGGATAAAGTTCCTGATATTCCCTATGGTCATTTTCCCACGGATCATATGGCAGAGGGTTAGGTGCTGGGATCCTAGGTATCTCGTTAGGGTCAAATGCTGGTATGGGAAATTGGTTTCCTTGTGTCGCAACCCCCGTCCCCTAACAACCCGGGAACGGGCGGCCGCGGCCAGTTTCGGTGGTATTCGGGTGTTTATCATTTTGGCAGCGGAAATTACATCAGGATCGTAGTTAGGAAATATTTTATCAGAGTAAAATACCACACTTTTACAATACTAAATACATGGGAAATTCCCAAGTTTCAAGTACACACATTTTTATATGGATAAACCCTATTTTAAAAAAAAAACATCTCTTTATTTAGGTAACTTTTATTGCCACTTTTCCAAGCCTTCAGTGCTGTCCAGCTGGCTTCTATTTGGCTTTCACATTTTGTTACCTGAAACGCGTTTAAAAACATTTTGTCATTGGGAAATACTGGTGAGTGAATCCCAGTTTAATCAAGTTAAGTAAAACCATTGTATAGTATTGAGGGCGGTCGCGCAATTACATTTGTTTCCATCTACTTAATTACCACCCACGGTATCGTCAACCCGACTTGTGGTCATGTTACTCCTCGCAAGGTAGTAACAAATTTTGTATACAAAACCCCAACATACCGACGATAATTGTAGAATACAAATACTCAATCACTGCTTGATATATTATTAATTAAGTGAGGTTTTGTAAAAACAAGTTGTAAAAAGGAGATTACTCACATTGATGTCTTAGATTTCCTTTAAGGGTTTCCTGGTGATTATCTATTAGTTACACAAATGTACATGTGTTAGTATAATAACCCAATATTTACATTAGTAATACCCTCCCCGAACGTCGGGCAGAACCACGACAGCCATTACAGAACCCTAGATCAATCGGGCAGCGTATCTAATACGTAACCAGGGTTATAATACTTACAACAGGGCAGGACTTCGTTATTTAAGGGGGTATTATACCCAGAGATTATGCCTACTATGTGAAATTTCGAGAGAGAAAAAGAAATTGAACGATCGGAAGTGAAAGCTGATTGATCCTATTTATAGTTGTGATTTCCGACTTCGTCGCGCCCCGCGTAGCAATCCTCTAGGGCCTTCGCGGCCCGCGAGGCTAGCCAGGGTAGGCCCTAGCTTGGCTGACTCGCCACTAGGCTTGACATGAGTGGTGACACGTGTCGTCACCGGGCTTCTCCTCGTAGACAAGCTGTCGCGGCCCGGGTAGAAGACGACTAAGGTCTTCGCACCCCGCGACGACCCTTTGTAATTTGATTTTTTTTATTTTAATAATAGTAAACGTATTCGGGGTCCGTTTTCACATACGGGGTGTATTTTAGGACATATTGGGGTACTCTAAATATTTTTAGGGTGTCGGAAATTATTTTGGAGGGTTGTTATATCCTCCCCACCTTGTTTTAGAGCTCGTCCTCGAGGTCTACTGGAATAGGTGCGGGTATTTCCTTTGCATTTCTGATTCAAGCTCCTATGTGTATTCTGGTCTTCTATTGGAATCTCATTTCACTTTAACCAGAACTAATCTCTTGTGCTTGAGGTTCTTGACTTTTTTGTCTTCAATCTGTAGAGGTCTTTCTACAAATTTTAGTTGTTCATTTACCTCTATATCCTTAAGAGGCACTACGAGTGACTCATCAGCTAAGCATTTCTTGAGATTGCATACATGAAATACATCATGTATTCCTGCCATTTCCTCTGGCAGTTGTAGCTGATAGGCTACAGGTCCTATTCTTTTATTAATCTCAAAAGGTCCAACATACCTGGGGCTTAGCTTTCCGCTTTTGATGAATCGTACCACTCCCTTCCAAGGAGAGAATTTTAATAACACTTTGTCTCCTACCTGAAATTCCAATGGCTTTCGTCTGTTATCAGCATAACTCTTTTGTCGATCACGTGCTGCTTTCAATCATTCTTTGACTTGAATGATCTTGTCTGTTGTTTCTTGTACTATCTCAGGTCCAGATAATTGTTTTTCTCCAATTTCTGCCCAACAGACTGGGGTTCGGCACTTTCGTCCGTAAAGTGCTTCGAATGGTTCAGTATCGATACTTGTGAGATAACTGTTATTATAAGAAAATTCTATCAATGGTAAGTGATCGTCCCAATTACCTCCGAAATCAATTACACAAGCTCTAGCATGTCCTCCATTGTTTGAATTGTCCTTTCACTTTGTCCGTCTGTTTGAGGATGATAAGTTGTGCTTAGATTCAACTTGGTTCCCATTGCCTTTTGGAAACTTGCCCAAAAATGAGAGGTAAAACGACTATCTCTGTCAGAAACAATTGATAGAGGAATTCCATGTAATGAAACTATTTCATTTACATATAGTTTAGCTAATTGTTCCATGCTGAAAGTTTCCTTCATGGGTAGGAAATGGGCTGACTTGGTTAGCCTGTCTACAATCACCCAGATTGTGTCATTACCTTTTCTTGTTTTGGGTAATTTAGTAACAAAATTCATTGTTATTAATTCCCATTTCCAAACTGGCATTTCTAATTGTTGCAACAATACTGAGGGTTTCTGATGTTCAGCTTTGACTTGGGAACAGGTTAAACACTTTGCAAATAAGCTGCTATATCCTTTTTCATTCCTATCCACCAAAAATTCTTTCTTAAATCCTGATACATCTTATTATTTCTAGGATTCATCGTATACTTAGACTTATGGGCTTCTTCTAATATACGGTGGCGTAGGTTTCCTAATTTAGGTATCCACGTTCTTTTCTTATGGAATCTCTAAATTCCATATGTTCCTTGTTCTAATTCCTTAATCATTCCTTTCAATTTCTCAGTATCATCCTTGATTACTGATTCTTGTGACTTTCTAATCTGTTCATTTAAATCTACTTGCAGATTTAGTTTAAGTGAACGTACTCTTTTTGGTTTTTCGTGATACTTTCGACTTAAAGCATCAGCCACTACGTTTGCCTTTCCTTCATGGTACTGGATATTGCAATCATAATCACTAGGTATCTCCATCCAGCGTCTTTGTCTCATATTCAATTCCTTTTGCCCAAAAACATATCTTAAACTCTTATGATCAGTGAAAATGGTAAACTTACTACCGTAAAGATAATGTCTCCAAATTTTAAGGGCAAAAATTATGGCTCCTAATTCTAGATCATGGGTTGAATAATTTTCTTCATGATTCTTAACTTGTCTAGAGGCGTAAGCTATCACTTTTTGACGTTGCATTAATACACATCCATAACCTAACTTAGAAGCGTCACAATAGACTACAAAGTCTTCAGATCATTCTGGTAACGCTAGTATGGGTGCATGGGTTAATCTTTGCTTAAGAATTCTAAAGGCTTCTTCTTGTTTTAGTCCCCATTCAAACTTAACGGATTTACAGGTTAGCTTAGTTAAGGGAATGGCTATTCTAGAAAAATCTTGAATAAACCTTCAATAATAACCGGCCAATCCTAAGAAACTTCTAACCTCGGTTGGTGATTCAGGGGTTTTCCATTTAGTAATCGCCTCGATCTTGGTAGGATCTACATGAATTCCTTCATGATTGACTATATGCCCAAGAAACTGTACCTGTTCTAACCAAAATTCACATTTTGAAAATTTAGCATAAAGCTTTTCTTTTCTCAGTAAACTTAGAAGTGCGTGCAAATTCTTTGAATGTTCCTCTTTGATTTTATAATAAATAAGAATATCATCTATAAAGACAATTATGAATTTATCCAAATATGGCTTACATATTCGGTTCATCATGTCCACAAATGCAGCTGGGGCATTGGTTAGACCAAATGGCATGACAGAAAATTCATAATGGCCATACCTTGTTCTGAAAGCGGTCTTAGGAATGTCCTCTTCTTGTACCTTTAATTGATGATATCCTGATCGTAAATCAATTTTAGAGAAAAAATCGTGCTCCTTGCAACTGGTCGAACAAATCATCGATTCTTGGTAACGGATACCGATTCTTAATCATGACCTTGTTCAATTCACGGTAGTCAATGCACATACGCATTGATCCATCCTTCTTTTTAATGAATAAGATTGGTGCTCCCCATGGCGATGAGCTGGGCTGTATGAATCCTTTTTCCAACAATTCATCTAAGTGTTTCTTCAGTTCCTGCATTTCTGCGGGTGCCAAATGGTAAGGTGCTTTGGCAATTGGTAGGGCTGTAAACGAACCGAACGAACACGAACAAGACCTTGTTCGTGTTCGTTTGTTAAGAAATATACGTGTTTGCGAACAGTTCACGAACACTTATCAAACGAGATTTTATGTTCATGTTCGTTTGTTAAGGAAATGGAATTGTTCTTGTTTGTTTGTTAATTTTAGGCAACGAACAAAAACGAACGTTGACGAACATAAATGAGCACAAACTAATGTTCATGAACACAAATGGAAACAAACGAACATAAACAATCGTTCATAAACAGAATATATAATACACAAACACCTAATATTTATTTATTTTGTCAGAATTTTGAAGTATTTAAATAGATATAAAAACTAAAAACACTAATCAACTATCGAACATAAATAAACACGTTACCGAACGTTCACGAACATAAACAAACGAACACGACCTATGTTCATGTTTTTTCATTTAACTAAACGAACGAAATTTCTTGTTTGTGTTCGTTTGTTTAATCAGTCTTCTGTTTTCTTGTTTTTGCTTGTGAAGATGCTGTCGAGGCGTCGGGCATGCCACGTTTGTTCCTTTTCTTGTATTTATGTTAGTTTTTGCTGCATATTTGTTCCTTTTGTTCATTTACGCTCATTTAATCCTGAAAATACAAAAGGAAGACAAAAGCACACTTTTTCCAACATTAGGACTAAAAAGGGTTAGTTTTATGTCTCAAAGCTGCCCGATATAGGCAGAAGAGTTACGCAGATCCGAAGCGTAAAGCTTTTCACTTCGAAGTAGGTGACAAAGTATTGCTTAAAGTATCACCCTGGAAGGGAGTGATGCGATTTGGTAAGAAAGGCAAGCTAAGCCCGAGATACATAGGACCTTTTGAGGTTATCGAACGTGTCGGGTCAGTTGCCTACAAATTAAACTTACCGGAAGAGCTCAGTGGAATTCACAATGTGTTCCACATCTGCAATCTGAAGAAGTGTTTCGCTGATGAATCACTGGTAATACCCCATACAGATGTGCATATAGACGAGAGCTTAAAATTTGTTGAAAAACCTTTGTCGATTGAAGATCGACAGGTAAAGAAGCTTCGAAGGAAGCATGTACCTATTGTAAAGGTCAAATGGGATGCCCGAAGAGGTCCCGAATACACGTGGGAGGTTGAGTCCACGATGAAAGAAAAATACCCTTATTTGTTTCAGTAAATCTCGGGTCGAGATTTATTTTAAGGGGGTGAGGATGTAACACCTCGAAAATTCGTGTTAAATAAAATAACGGCACGTGTCGAGTAAGACAAAAAGCGTTATAAAATCGGATTTATAAAAGAATGTTTGACAGGATTTAAAAGTGTCGTCATGTTAACTTTTGCACCTCTGAACGACCTCGTTATAAATCCCAAGACTCAAATCATATTAAAACATCTAGTATATGTTCAAGTTCAGTAAATTATAGCAATGAATGATTCATAATTTAATTGGTGGACTCCTACGAAGAATTTCCTACGGTAACCCTTAGTTTTCGGTACTTTTATAAAGGATCCAAGCAAACAAATTCAAATGGTAGGGTATGTGACTGTTCAAAGCCATTTTGGGAGGTCCCTAAATGATAATTAAGGCCCCAAAGTCGGATAATGAGGTTGCCCTTTCGAAATACTGAAAGAATAACATTTTTGGTCCCTGATGAACGCTTGCGCACCGCAAGCATACAAGCCTTACGGTGCGCAAGCAGTGCCCAGTGAACAGAAAACCGGCTGCAGCCTGTTTTGCGCGATTTTGACCGATCTCACTTGTATTTCTCACTATTGGGCGACCCCTAAAATGTTCCTAGACCCCAGGGACACTTGTGGGACAATTGTGGTCACTTGTAGCCTTAGTTGTCAACATTTTATGGTGATTACAACTAGTATATAAGGCCTTCAAGTTTACAAACATTCTTGCACTCACTTCTGATCATCTCTGGAACTCCAAAGCAGATCCCAAGCCTTCCTAATCATCCATTAGACACTTGTAAGTATGTTTAACCTTTTCTAATTAAGTTTTAGCTTAGTTATAGCTTAAAAGTCAAACCGTCGTAATTAACGGTTGACTTTAAGATTAATCACAAATGGTCCAGTGATTAGTCGAATCAAAAGTACCTTTAAGTAGGTAATTATGTGGGTGATAAAACCTTAAAAGGGTTCCCCCTGATTACCACTCTAACCAGGTCAAAAGTCGGGTCAAACTTGCTAAGAAAAAGTCAACAGGATACTTAATCTCTAACTTATGCATAATTAGCAATGTAGATCATATACAACCTGTTTGATCATTGTTATAACTTGGTAATAAGTATAAGAACATGTCTAAACATGTTTAACCCGATAATTTCCTGTAAATACCCGGTGCGGAACCGAAAGTCACATAGTTTGACTTTCACTTTGACTTTCAGTTCTGACCCGTTTAGGCATGTTTTAGAAATGCCTCAGAGCTTAAATTGGACTAGGTTACATGTTAGTATAACCCTCTGTGATTATACACCTTGGTTCATTAGTTATCCAATTAATATGCATGTTTCCGTTAAATTGCTCATATGTTGACCATTATGCCCTTATTACTTTAAAACGTGATTTTTGGAAATGTAAAAGAGTAGAAACTTTAATTACTGATACATAAACTTGTATACAAAATTTGACATCAGTTTGATTTGTAGATTAAGAGTTATGCTCATTATCGCAAAATGAAAGCTTTATGTTAATTAAGTGGCGTAATTAGCGTATAGCCTAGTTATGCCTACTTTTTGATATCCAAATCTTTACCCACTGATGTAATATATTATTTTGGGATTTTTAAAGATTTTTAATTAATTTTAGGCTGAGCATAACTAGTAGTCGTAGGCTTAGTCCGGTAATTGTCGGTTTTGCCCTTACGGGCCATAAAATGAGTTTTACATATCTAAACGACTCCAAACCTTTTGCTACTGATTAGATATGTTAAATAAATTATTTTAAGCCTTCTGGAAGTATAAAAATATCAGCTTTATGTATCAAACCCGTAAACGGCTCATAATCGCCTTATTAAGCGTTTTTAACGCATAGTATGTATTAAAAACTATATTAAACATACCCGGGTTGATACCTACTGATATTATAGGAAAATTATGATATTTTAACAGTAAGCAAAAGTTGATTAACTCAGACTTCAGTTTTGAGCTTTTCGGCTTATGTGAAATTACCAAAATACCCCTACGGGGCATAGTTTGGTTATAATTGATAAATTTCACATATATATATTTTATCCTACTGATATAACTTAGTAAATTGAGGATATTTGCTGATTACATCAGACCTGTAACTCAGCTTGTTACTTAAACTCTTTTATAAACTTTTAAATGACCAAACTACCCCAACGGGGCCTAGTTTGTGTTTAAACACGTTTCGGGCATAATGAAAGACATCTTACTGATGTCACAACATATTTGAGGCATAACTAACTTAGGAAACCTGTCTATAGCTCTCGTGAATACCCGTCACGCTTATTACGCGTGCGGTTAGGTTTATGTAACAAGTTTACATAAATTAGCCGAAACGGGTCAAACCTTAACGGTTTTATCTCAAAATCCAGAATGTGAATAATAAACCCATATTAAACAAGTCTCTAAACTTGTCGGGTCTAAATCACATTCTATCCGGTCTTCGCTTAATCATGCGTACGAACCGTATCTTTGAAACTAGCCGGCCTAAGCTTAAGCTTAATTAAAGACCCGTTAGGATTCTAATAGGTTATTATAAAACCTTCGTTCCAGATTAGGAGTACCAGTAAAAGCTACGTGCATTTTGCTTATTGTGATTTATACATTGCTCAGGTAAATACTTTTAACTTATTTTCCCTATACGGGCTTGGGTTACGGTATATAGCATACCGCTTGATCGGGCATCAAATTCTCCACCGTTGAGTGGGTAGTTGAATAAATTTGATCGGCTCGTTTAAACAGTCTTGTTACTTAAAGCCTTTGGGGGGTTAATGACCATGTCCCGGATATCCTTGGCATCATTTTACGAAATGGCCACGACTTAAGCGCGGGGTGTAGGCGTACACCCGTCAGTGCACAAAAGAATATTGTGGTGTGTCTATTGATCTTTAACCCGGACTTGATCCGGGCTACTGAACGCACAAGGAACATGTAATTCGTTCACAAGATTATAATATTAAATAATTCTCCCAAGTTAAATAAAAATGTTTATGCCACGTGCATCCAAACCAATTTTTAATCATTTTCCAAAATGAGTCAGTTGATTGTATTTACCAGTGTAAACTGACGTATTTTCCCAAGAAGATTGAATGCAGGTACTAAGCGTAATTGGCTGGGATTTCTCCTTAGCATCATTAAAAGTCTCGCAAGCTTAAGATGCCGAAGTCTGTTGAACTATTGTTTCATATTTTATTTCCGATCCATCTGTGGATAAACATCCGAATATTGTGACATTAAATATTACAATATTAAATTCGGTTGTATTATATCTTTTAAATTGCTTCCGCTGTGCATATTAAATATTGTGTTGTTTGACTAATACGTTGCCAACCACGTCACGATACTCCCCCACCGGTGACACATGGAAATCGGGGTGTGACAGGTTGGTATCAGAGCCAACACTGAGTGAATTAAACACTAGCCTTTTGTGTTTAATCTCAGTTACACAATTGCACATTTCTAAACTTTCGAGTCTAGACCTATAACATAGGACAAATTCCACTTTGTTTGGTTTTTGTTTTGTCCTTTTATTTTTATACATTGTTGTTGTTATCTCATATTATAATGACAGGATTCGAAAATGCCGCCAAGATTCTTCAGGAGAAGGGGAAGAGGCAAAGGGCCAATCACCGCCCCCAATGACAACGAGGCAGGACCATCACATATGCGAGCTCCGTCTACTACCGAGAGTGACGACCCTCGGCAGAACAGGAGGAACTTGTTTGAACCAGCCAGACGATCGGTATCCCACAGCTCTACACCTCCCGTCCAAAATCCCTATGGGCCACAACCGGGGTATGAGCCCAATAACCCTCAACCGTCCTACATACCACTTCAGCGATCTTTATCGCATAATTCGTTTGGTGACCCCACACCCATCTTCCGAGGCCAATTTAACCCGGCCAATTACTTACCAGAACCCGTGGGTTTTAACCCACTGGGGCCAGACGATCACTTCTCCGGTGATAATGCGGATGACATGGACGAGGATACGGACCCCGTCGAACCTGCCAGTGGTACTCCAAACCACCCGATCGAGATTTCGGATGGATCTTCGTTTCACGAATCACCCTACGGTGGTCCAGACAGTTTCCAAGCCATGTTTACCAGGCACGAATGGTACTATACACCTCCTCACCATTCATCACCCTCGCATCATTCGTCGCCTCATCAACAACAGCAGCAACAGGATCCCTCTGTGGATTCAAGATTTGTGGCAGTCACGCCACCACCTCCACCGCCGCCAGTGCAGCCGGCACCTCCACAACCGCCAAGGCGAAGGAGAACCGGTGCCCGCATGTCTTCACGAGCAGGAGATTTTCATTTCAGCTCCCCTCGTCAATCCAGTGGCAGTCACTATCCGCCACATCAGGAGGACCCACAAATGGGTGGACCTTCTAACCCAGCTGTACCGCAGCCACCGCCGATGGGTTTTGATAACCCAATTCCCGCGTATACGGGTTCCATGGCGTATAACCCGTTTGAGCCGCCGGTCCACCACAACTATGGTTACGCGGAGGCCGACCCTTACATGGTAGCGGCAAATTACAACGCCCTGAACCCGGAAGGACCGTACGGAGCTCCATGGGGAGTAGGTTACCCAACACATGGGTACCAAATCCCTCCCAGACCTATTATACGGATGCAATCGCAGCCGCCTCGGTTTTCTCCCCCAGAACGGGAGGAAATTCTTCATAGGCTGGATCAGGTTGAGCGAGAAAATCGCCGCGACCGCCAGGAGAGACAAAGCTTTTTCCAAGGATTGGCGAGCTTGATCAAAGGGAAGGGCAAGAAGGATCGCTGAATCCTTCCAATTGTTGTATAAGCCCCTGCGTGGGTGTATTTGCTGTATTAATCCCCTACGTGGGTATGTATGTTTGTTTGTTTGCTTTGAGCCCCTGCGAGGGCCTATTTTTCCATAAACCCCTGCGAGGGTATGTTATTGTTAAAGTCCCTGCGTGGACTATTATGCTTGTTATTTAAGTCCCTACGTGGACTAGTTTGTTGCTTCACCCCTGCGTGGGTAAATGTTTGTTGAAAAGACCCGTTTAGGGCAGCGTGTAATATGTATAATTAATGGAATGTTTGTTTTATAAATTTCATGTTTGCCTTACGTGCATAAATAATTTATATATGAAATAAATAAATTAAAATCATTCCTGTTGAAATAATCTGCCTATTTAATTTTTAATAAGGATCTTAAAGAGTGAAACCTAGCCTTTGGGTCAGTATAAGACCGGGCCAAGATGGTAAGACCTGTTCAAAAGATTCAAATCCCTGTTAACATCTGAAAACATGTTAACACTCCTGGCAGATGTGATTCATTTAAAATCACACACGTTATTATTATATAAGGATCTTTTTAAAGATTCCAAACCCAACTTTATGATCTCCGAATCATGGGTTAAATCATCAATTAAGATGATCATAATTTGACCATACGTTGGTAAAATAGTGCCTACGGGCCTTGCTCATTTCTACATGAGCCAAAAGACAGTAGTAGCAATGACTCCCTGTCTGAAAAAGGTGATGAACTATATTTAAACCTTAAAAGCTTTGATTCTCTGAAATCATAGCTTATAATTTAAATTGTCCATGTGACTAGGCCTTATGTGCTATAAATAAAACTATTATTGTTTTATAATTAGGATAAGTTATATTAAAATCCTAAATAAATTTGATTAATAAATTAACCAAATATGGTCTCTGTTTACCATGGTTAATGAATTACCCTAAGGGGCAATTCCATAATAAACTCCCAAATAAAATATTGTCCTTGTTTTCTGCAACAGTTCAATTAAAATGGCTGACTCAGACGAAATAAATAGCCATCCAGTGGAGCAAAATGATAACGCCCAGATTACTCTAACGGGTGCTGAATTGAAAGCGATCATAGACGGCGCAGTTACACAGGCTTTGGAGAGGCAGTATGAAGATTATAGTGGGACTCGAAGTAGGACCCAATCTGCACCGCACTCAAAGCTCAAAACTCATTCTGAGGCGCATAGCAAGCGTCCTCCCAAAAAGGATATTCCCAAGAAAGATGGTGATGATCGTCAGTCCACAAACCACCGTAGTGAACCCTCCCTGATAGTCGTGCCAAAACAAACCCATAATAAGGGTTGCTCCTATAAGTATTTTGTATCTTGAAAACCCTGGATTTCACTGGGGAGAAGGGGGCCATTGACTGTATGACCTGGCTGGATGAGATGGATACGGTGGTGGACATCAGCGGATGCGCTGAGAAAGACGTGGTCAAGTTTGTGTCGCAGTCTTTTAAGGGTGAAGCTTTAGCATGGTGGAGATCTCTGATTCAAGCCACCGGGAAAATCCCAGTGTACAATATGTCGTGGGATCAATTTGTTGCCCTTATCAGGGAAAATTACTGCCCTCAGCATGAGGTGGAGAAGATAGAGTCTGATTTTCTATCCTTGGTGATGACAAACCTCGACTGTCAAGCTTACCTAACGAGCTTCAACACTATGTCTCAGTTGGTTCCATATTTAGTAACCCCGGAACCAAAACGGATAGCTCGTTTTATCGGTGGTTTAGCCCCCGAGATCAAGGCAAGCGTAAAAGCTTCTCGGCCAACTACTTTTAGATCAGTAGCTGACATCTCCTTATCCCTCACTCTGGATGCGGTCCGGCAGAGATCGCTGAGGAATAAGGAGGCTGAGAAGAGAAAGCGTGAAGATGATGGTTCACGAAAGTCGAACAAGAAGCACCGTGGGAGCGGTGACAACAAGAAAGGATCGGAGTCAAGGAAAGATGGGCATAATTCTGGTGAGAAGCCCAAATGCAAAATATGCAAGAAGCAGCACTATGGAAAGTGCAGACTTGAGTCGAACTCACAGACTCAGTCAAAAACCTATGCTTGTGGTATTTGCAAGTCCACGGATCACAAAACCTTGGATTGCAAGAAGATAAAAGACGCAACGTGCTACCGTTGCAATGAAAAGGGGCACATTAAGACCAACTGCCCTAAATACAACAAGAAGCCTGAAGAGGCCAAGAAGACTAATGCCAGAGTCTTCAGGATGGACGCGAAAGAGGCTGTGCACTACGATAATGTCATAACAGGTACTTTCCTTGTAAATGATGTCTTTGCAAGAGTACTTTTTGATTCAGGCGCAGATAAGTCTTTCGTAGATAACAAGTTTTGTAAATTGTTGAATTTACCTGTCAAAACCTTAAGCGTAAACTATGAGGTAGAGTTAGCAGATGGTACCATAGAAACCGTCTCAACTGTGTTAGATGGATGTGTTATATCCATTAAGAACCATTCTTTTCCTCTGTCTCTACTTCCATTTAAGTTGGCCGGTTTTGACATAGTTCTGGGTATGGACTGGTTATCTCATAACCAGGCCCAAATTGTCTGTAACATGAAGCAAGTGGTAATAAAGACTCCGTCTGGTAAACCACTTACCATTCGGGGAGATACCCAGTATGGGCTGCCTGAGCAAGTGACTATGCTCAAGGCTTCAAAATGTTTAAAGAGGGGTTGTGTCATCTACTTGGCATAAGTGATTATTGATGAGCCCAAACCAAAGATAGAAGACATCCCTGTCATCTCTAAATTCCCAAAAGTTTTTCCGGAAGAACTACCTGGTTTGCCACCAGATAGGCAAGTGGAATTCAGGATTGATATCATCCCCGGAGCAGCACCAGTTGCTAGAGCACCTTATAGGTTGGCGCCCACAGAGATGAAAGAATTGAGGACACAGCTAGACGAATTACTAGCCAAGGGTTTCATTAAGCCTAGTTCGTCTCCTTGGGGAGCGCCAGTCCTGTTTGTAAAGAAGAAGGATGGATCGATGCGTCTGTGCATCGACTATCGTGAGCTTAATAAGGTCACGATAAAGAATAGATATCCTTTGCCCAGGATCGACGATTTGTTCGATCAGTTACAAGGGGCAAGTTATTTCTCGAAGATTGACTTGAGGTCAGGCTACCATCAACTGAAGGTTAGAGATGAAGACGTGCATAAAACAGCATTTAGGACTCGTTATGGTCATTACGAGTTCCTAGTGATGCCTTTTGGGCTCACTAATGCACCGGCTGCGTTCATGGATCTCATGAACCGCGTTTGCAAGCCGCACTTAGATAAATTCGTCATCGTCTTCATTGACGACATTCTCATTTACTCTAAGAGCCAAGCTGATCATGAGAAACATCTTCGATGTATTCTCAAACTTTTACATCAAGAGAAACTCTATGCCAAATTCTCTAAGTGTGAATTTTGGCTACGAGAAGTCCAATTTCTTGGACATGTGGTCAGTGAGCGTGGTATCCAGGTGGATCCCGCTAAAGTTGAAGCTGTTATGAATTGGCAAGAGCCAAAGACGCCTACGGAGATTCGTAGCTTCCTGGGATTGGCAGGATATTACAGGCGTTTCATCGAAAATTTTTCAAGGATTGCTGCACCCCTAACTTCATTGACTAAGAAGAAAGTAAAGTTCGTTTGGGGCCCTAAGCAGCAAGAGTCCTTTGATATTTTGAAACAGAAGTTGAGCAACGCTCCTGTGCTGACATTACCTGAAGGCACTGAAGAATTCGTAGTTTATTGCGATGCTTCACACACCGGCATGGGGTGTGTGCTTATGCAGAAAGGCAAGGTTATTGCCTATGCATCACGACAGTTAAAGGTGCATGAAAAGAATTACACCACCCACGACTTGGAATTGGGTGCCGTTGTATTCGCACTAAAACTGTGGAGGCATTATCTTTATGGAATCAAGTGTGTGATCTATTCTGATCACAAGAGCCTCCAGCATCTGTTTAATCAGAAGGAATTAAACATGAGGCAACGCCGTTGGATGGAGACCTTGAATGATTATGATTGTGAAATCAAGTATCATCCCGGCAAAGCGAATATAGTCGCTGACGCCTTGAGCAGAAAGGAGAGGGTGAAACCCATCCGAATCAATGCCAAGCGCATGGAGATAAAGAATAATTTGATGGAAAGGTTGTTAGCTGCACAGAAGGAAGCTGTGTTGGAAGCTAACTATCCTAATGAAAAGCTAGGGGTAACTGAGGAGCAGCTAACTCTTAGCAAGGACGGAATTCTGAGATTGAATGGACGAATATGGGTTCCAAGTTATGGAGGACTTCGAGATGTCATCCTCCAGGAAGCCCATAGTTCCAAATACTCTGTTCATCCTGGAGCTGATAAAATGTACCAGGATCTAAGGGCAAATTATTGGTGGATAGGCTTGAAAAAGTCTGTAGCCGCCCATGTAGCAAAATGCTTGACATGTGCGCAAGTCAAAGCCGAGCATCAGAAACCGTCAGGTTTGCTACAACAGCCTGAACTTCCTAAGTGGAAGTGGGAAATGGTAACTATGGATTTTATTACCAAGTTACCTAAGACAAGGAAAGGCAATGATACAATATGGGTTATAGTTGATAGACTGACTAAGTCAGCACATTTCTTACCCATCAAGGAGACTTATAGCTCCGACATGTTAGCCCAGTTATACGTTGATAAGATTGTAGCCTTGCATGGCATACCTGTGTCTATTATCTCTGATAGAGATACTAGATACACGTCTCATTTTTGGAAGAGTTTCCAACAATCTTTGGGCACACGCTTGAATTTTAGTACGGCTTATCATCCTCAGACTGACGGTCAGAGTGAGCGTACTATTCAAACGTCGGAAGACATGCTACGTGCATGTGCGATCGATTTGGGTGGTAGTTGGGATAAGAACTTACCATTAATCGAATTCTCCTACAACAATAGCTACCACACCAGCATAAGGGCTGCGCCTTTTTAGGCATTATATGGTAGAAAGTGTAGATCGCCCGTGTGTTGGGCGGAAGTTGGAGATGTCCAGTTATCAGGACCAGAGATAGTCTTTGAAACGACGGACAAGGTTGTCCAGATTCGTGACCGTCTCAAAGCTGCCCGAGATAGGCAGAAGAGTTACGCAGATCCGAAGCGTAAAGCTTTTCACTTTGAAGTAGGTGATAAAGTATTGCTTAAAGTATCACCCTGGAAGGGAGTGATGCGATTTGGTAAGAAAGGCAAGCTAAGCCCGAGATACATAGGACCTTTTGAGGTTATCGAACGTGTCGGGTCAGTTGCCTATAAATTAAACTTACCGGAAGAGCTCAGTGGAATTCACAATGTGTTCCACATCTGCAATCTGAAGAAGTGTTTCGCTGATGAATCACTGGTAATACCCCACACAGATGTGCATATAGACGAGAGCTTAAAATTTGTTGAAAAACCTTTGTCGATTGAAGATCGACAGGTAAAGAAGCTTCGAAGGAAGCATGTACCTATTGTAAAGGTCAAATGGGATGCCCGAAGAGGTCCCGAATACACGTGGGAGGTTGAGTCCACGATGAAAGAAAAATACCCTTATTTGTTTCAGTAAATCTCGGGTCGAGATTTATTTTAAGGGGGTGAGGATGTAACACCTCGAAAATTCATGTTAAATAAAATAACGGAACGTGTCGAGTAAGACAAAAAGCGTTATAAACTCGGATTTATAAAAGAATGTTTGACAGGATTTAAAAGTGTCGTCATGTTAACTTTTGCACCTCTGAACGACCTCGTTATAAATCCCAAGACTCAAATCATATTAAAACATCTAGTATATGTTCAAGTTCAGTAAATTATAGCAATGAATGATTCATAATTTAATTGGTGGACTCCTACGAAGAATTTCCTACGGTAACCCTTAGTTTTCGGTACTTTTATAAAGGATCCAAGCAAACAAATTCAAATGGTAGGGTATGTGACTGTTCAAAGCCATTTTGGGAGGTCCCTAAATGATAATTGAGGCCCCAAAGTCGGATAATGAGGTTACCCTTTCGAAATACTGAAAGAACAACATTTTTGGTCCCTGTGAACGCTTGCGCACCGCAAGCATACAAGCCTTACGGTGCGCAAGCAGTGCCCAGCGAACAGAAAACCGGCTGCAGACTGTTTTGAGCGATTTTAACCGATCTCACTTGTATTTCTCACTATTGGGCGACCCCTAAAATGTTCCTAGACCCCAGGGACACTTGTGGGACAATTGTGGTCACTTGTAGCCTTAGTTGTCAACATTTTATGGTGATTACAACTAGTATATAAGGCCTTCAAGTTTACAAACATTCTTGCACTCACTTCTGATCATCTCTGGAACTCCAAAGCAGATCCTAAGCCTTCCTAATCATCCATTAGACACTTGTAAGTATGTTTAACCTTTTCTAATTAAGTTTTAGCTTAGTTATAGCTTAAAAGTCAAACCGTCGTAATTAACGGTTGACTTTAAGATTAATCACAAATGGTCCAGTGACTAGTCGAATCAAAAGTACCTTTAAGTAGGTAATTATGTGGGTGATAAAACCTTAAAAGGGTTCCCCCTGATTACCACTCTAACCAGGTCAAAAGTCGGGTCAAACTTGCTAAGAAAAAGTCAACAGGATACTTAAACTCTAATTTATGCATAATTAGCAATGTAGATCATATACAACCTGTTTGATCATTGTTATAACTTGGTAATAAGTATAAGAACATGTCTAAACATGTTCAACTCGACAATTTCCTGTAAATACCCGGTGCGGAACCGAAAGTCACATAGTTTGACTTTCACTTTGACTTTCAGTTCTGACCCGTTTAGGCATGTTTTAGAAATGCCTCAGAGCTTAAATTGGACTAGGTTACATGTTAGTATAACCCTCTGTGATTATACACCTTGGTTCATTAGTTATCCAATTAATATGCATGTTTCCGTTAATTGCTCATATGTTGACCATTATGCCCTTATTACTTTAAAACGTGATTTTTGGAAATGTAAAAGAGTAGAAACTTTAATTACTGATACATAAACTTGTATACAAAATTTGACATCAGTTTGATTTGTAGATTAAGAGTTATGCTCATTATCGCAAAATGAAAGCTTTATGTTAATTAAGTGGCGTAATTAGCGTATAGACTAGTTATGCCTACTTTTTGATATCCAAATCTTTACCCACTGATGTAATATATTATTTTGGGATTTTTAAAGATTTTTAATTAATTTTAGGCTGAGCATAACTAGTAGTCGTAGGCTTAGTCCGGTAATTGTCGGTTTTGCCCTTACGGGCCATAAAATGAGTTTTACATATCTAAACGACTCCAAACCTTTTGCTACTGATTAGATATGTTAAATAAATTATTTTAAGCCTTCTGGAAGTATAAAAATATCAGCTTTATGTATCGAACCCGTAAACGGCTCATAATCGCCTTATTAAGCGTTTTTAACGCATAGTATGTATTAAAGACTATATTAAACATACCTGGGTTGATACCTACTGATATTATAGGAAAATTATGATATTTTAACAGTAAGCAAAAGTTGATTAACTCAGACTTCAGTTTTGAGCTTTTCGGCTTATGTGAAATTACCAAAATACCCCTACGGGGCATAGTTTGGTTATAATTGATAAATTTCACATATATATATTTTATCCTACTGATATAACTTAGTAAATTGAGGATATTTGCTGATTACATCAGACCTATAACTCAGCTTGTTACTTAAACTCTTTTATAAACTTTTAAATGACCAAACTACCCCTACGGGGCCTAGTTTGTGTTTAAACACGTTTCGGGCATAATGAAAGACATCTTACTGATGTCACAACATATTTGAGGCATAATTAACTTAGGAAACCTGTCTATAGCTCTCGTGAATACCCGTCACGCTTATTACGCTTGCGGTTAGGTTTATGTAACAAGTTTACATAAATTAGCCGAAATGGGTCAAACCTTAACGGTTTTATCTCAAAATCCAGAATGTGAATAATAAACCCATATTAAAAAAGTATCTGAACTTGCCGGGTCTAAATCACATTCTATTCGGTCTTCGCTTAATCATGCGTACGAACCGTATCTTTGAAACTAGCCGGTCTAAGCTTAAGCTTAATTAAAGACCCGTTAGGATTCTAATAGGTTATTATAAAACCTTCGTTCCAGATTAGGAGTACCAGTAAAAGCTACGTGCATTTTGCTTATTGTGATTTATACATTGCTCAGGTAAATACTTTTAACTTATTTTCCCTATACGGGCTTGGGTTACGGTATATAGCATACCGCTTGATCGGGCATCAAATTCTCCACCGTTGAGTGGGTAGTTGAATAAATTTGATCGGCTCATTTAAACAGTCTTGTTACTTAAAGCCTTTGGGGGGTTAATGACCATGTCCCGGATATCCTTGTTTTGGGTAATTTAGTAACAAAATCCATTGTTATTAATTCCCATTTCCAAACTGGCATTTCTAATTGTTGCAACAATACTGAGGGTTTCTGATGTTCAGCTTTGACTTGGGAACAGGTTAAACACTTTGCAAATAAGCTGCTATATCCTTTTTCATTCCTATCCACCAAAAATTCTTTCTTAAATCCTGATACATCTTATTATTTCTAGGATTCATCGTATACTTAGACTTATGGGCTTCTTCTAATATACGGTGGCGTAGGTTTCCTAATTTAGGTATCCACGTTCTTTTCTTATGGAATCTCTAAATTCCATATGTTCCTTGTTCTAATTCCTTAATCATTCCTTTCAATTTCTCAGTATCATCCTTGATTACTGATTCTTGTGACTTTCTAATCTGTTCATTTAAATCTACTTGCAGATTTAGTTTAAGTGAACGTACTCTTTTTGGTTTTTCGTGATACTTTCGACTTAAAGCATCAGCCACTACGTTTGCCTTTCCTTCATGGTACTGGATATTGCAATCATAATCACTAGGTATCTCCATCCAGCGTCTTTGTCTCATATTCAATTCCTTTTGCCCAAAAACATATCTTAAACTCTTATGATCAGTGAAAATGGTAAACTTACTACCGTAAAGATAATGTCTCCAAATTTTAAGGGCAAAAATTATGGCTCCTAATTCTAGATCATGGGTTGAATAATTTTCTTCATGATTCTTAACTTGTCTAGAGGCGTAAGCTATCACTTTTTGACGTTGCATTAATACACATCCATAACCTAACTTAGAAGCGTCACAATAGACTACAAAGTCTTCAGATCATTCTGGTAACGCTAGTATGGGTGCATGGGTTAATCTTTGCTTAAGAATTCTAAAGGCTTCTTCTTGTTTTAGTCCCCATTCAAACTTAACGGATTTACATGTTAGCTTAGTTAAGGGAATGGCTATTCTAGAAAAATCTTGAATAAACCTTCAATAATAACCGGCCAATCCTAAGAAACTTCTAACCTCGGTTGGTGATTCAGGGGTTTTCCATTTAGTAATCGCCTCGATCTTGGTAGGATCTACATGAATTCCTTCATGATTGACTATATGCCCAAGAAACTGTACCTGTTCTAACCAAAATTCACATTTTGAAAATTTAGCATAAAGCTTTTCTTTTCTCAGTAAACTTAGAAGTGCGTGCAAATTCTTTGAATGTTCCTCTTTGATTTTATAATAAATAAGAATATCATCTATAAAGACAATTATGAATTTATCCAAATATGGCTTACATATTCGGTTCATCATGTCCACAAATGCAGCTGGGGCATTGGTTAGACCAAATGGCATGACAGAAAATTCATAATGGCCATACCTTGTTCTGAAAGCGGTCTTAGGAATGTCCTCTTCTTGTACCTTTAATTGATGATATCCTGATCGTAAATCAATTTTAGAGAAAAAATCGTGCTCCTTGCAACTGGTCGAACAAATCATCGATTCTTGGTCACGGATACAGATTCTTAATCATGACCTTGTTCAATTCACGGTAGTCAATGCACATACGCATTGATCCATCCTTCTTTTTAATGAATAAGATTGGTGCTCCCCATGGCGATGAGCTGGGCTGTATGAATCCTTTTTCCAACAATTCATCTAAGTGTTTCTTCAGTTCCTGCATTTCTGCGGGTGCCAAATGGTAAGGTGCTTTGGCAATTGGTAGGGCTGTAAACGAACCGAACGAACACGAACAAGACCTTGTTCGTGTTCGTTTGTTAAGAAATATACGTGTTTGCGAACAGTTCACGAACACTTATCAAACGAGATTTTATGTTCATGTTCGTTTGTTAAGGAAATGGAATTGTTCGTGTTTGTTTGTTAATTTTAGGCAACGAACAAAAACGAACGTTGACGAACATAAATGAGCACAAACTAATGTTCATGAACACAAATGGAAACAAACGAACATAAACAATCGTTCATAAACAGAATATATAATACACAGACACCTAATATTTATTTATTTTGTCAGAATTTTGAAGTATTTAAATAGATATAAAAACTAAAAACACTAATCAACTATCGAACATAAACAAACACGTTACCGAACGTTCACGAACATAAACGAACGAACACGACCTATGTTCATGTTTTTTCATTTAACTAAACGAACGAAATTTCTTGTTTGTGTTCGTTTGTTTAATAAACGAACGAACACAAACGAACTTCCAGCCGAACGGTTCACGAACTGTTCGCCGAATGTTTGGTTCGTTTACAGCCCTAGCAATTGGTGATGTTCCTGGTATCAAATAGATTCTGAATTCAACTTCTCTGTCTAGAGGTTGCCCTGGTAACTCTTTGAGAAATAAATCTGAAAACTGAGATACTACTGGAATATCCTTTAATTATTTTCCTTTAGTGTTAGTGATTATGGAAATCAAATACGCTAATGATCCTTTTCTTATATAACTTGTTGTTTTCATTACAGAGATGAATTTTGTGGATCTAGACAGTTTATCTCCTTTAATTGTGATCTTTTCACCTTTTGGTGAATTTACTTGGATTGACTTTTGATCACATAAAATACTGGCTTTATTGGCGATTAACCAATCCATTCCTAATACAACATCAAATCCTGCCAGATTCATTGGATAAAGGTTTGCAATAAATTTCTGATTTAGAATTTCTATTCTTGCTCCTGCAAGATTTCAGAAATCTTAATGGTTTCCCTATTTGTTATCTCTACTAGACATTGTTGTAGGAGTTTAGTTAATGGTTGATTGAGAAGTTTGCAAAAGGAAGTGTTAATAAAACTTTGGTTTGCACCAGAGTCAAATAATACTTTAGCAAAAACATCATTAACTAAAAACTTACCGGCGATCACATCCGGGATCATCTTTGCTTCTTCTGCAGTCAGAACAAATGCCCTAGCATTTTTATTATTCTTGGTGTTCGTGGCTGGAGCTAGTTTTGGATAATTCGGCTTAATGTGACCTTTTTCTCCACAGTTGAAGCACATTTCATTATTAGGTTTCTTCCTGCAATCTTCTTCCTTGTGTCCTGGTATTTTGCAGAAATTGCAGTAAGTGGAGCATTTTCCTGAATGCTTCTTCTTACAAGCTTTGCATTAAGGTGCAGAGGTAGAATCTACATTTTTCCCACGGTTGGAATTTCCATAACGAAATTCTTGGGTAAGCCTCTGAGCTAGGTTTCTCCTCTGATCCTCTTCTCGAGTACGTACTAATTCATCTTTGAAGGCTAGTTCTATAGCTTCTTCTATGGTTTGAGGTCTAGCTGCCTTGACTACATGCCTCATTTCACTGATTAATCCCCAGATATAACGGGAGATTAATACTGGTTCAGATGATGCAAGGGTTGGCACTATTGTAGCATATTCAAAGAATAACGTAGTATAACCCTTACTATCCATTTCAGTCATCCTAAGGTTTAGGAACTTGTTTGCTATTTGTTCTTTTTCATTGGGAGGGCAGAATTTCCTCTCTACCATATTTTTAAATTCCTCCTATTCCATATTGTAAACCCAATCACTTCCCCTAGACTGGAGGATAGTGTTCCACCATTCTAAGGCTGAGTTCTTAAACAGATTGGAAACAAACATTATCTTATCTTCTTCCGCGCATTTGCTTATTCTTAAGACTGCCTCAGTCTTTTCTATCCAGCGTAGAGATGCAACGGCCCCTTCATTGCCTGAGAATTCCATTGGTTTACAAGACCAGAATTCTTTATAAGAACAACCATAAGACATGGTTCTTCTTCTTTTGGGAATGGGCGCTTGAAGTATGGGTCCATCGTTCACGCTGTGTTCAGGTTCAGTGAATCATTTACTATCACGTTTACTTTTATTATCTGCTTCTTTAACCGTTTTGATAATATATGGCATTGCATCTATTATCCCTTGTGCCACTATGTGTTGGATGGCACTGTTATCCACTTGGTTCCCATTATCGTTGTTCGGGTTATCATTTTCCGGGTTATTATTACTCTGGTTATCATTATTCTGGTTTTCCTGGTTCACTTCGTTGTCCATCTAAATTTTAAACATTTGCCAATTATTAATATCACAGAATAATATTTAATGCAAACATTCACATAACACGCATATTGGTCAAAAGCGTCGAGCATTGCGACTTACTCTTTTTTATAATAGGCATCTAATACAAACTGATATTAGAATTTAAAATTACAATACTATTATGCATCACTAACCACAAAGTGGTCTATACTACGATAGATTTAAAAAAAAAAATTCATACACACATATTATATATATATATATATATTATATTATTATTATTATCACTATCACTGATATGGGTTCATCCAGAACTCCATATTACGCTCGTCGTACTTCCAGACGACTCGTTCTCCAACCTGCCTCATCCTCTCGCTATTTTCCAAAATCTCTTCTCCGAAAGTTCGGAGCTTTTGCACATTTTCTGCACTCATTGGGGGTGCAGGTGCTGGTACTGGCTCTGGGTACTGTGGCATGGATTCTTCCTGAGGGTAAGGATTCTCTAGGATTTCCCTAATGTATTCATCATTATCGTAGTAGGGATCTAGAGGGTCCAGACCTGGGTAAGCTGCTAGGTTTGGCATGGGTTCGTCCGTTAGGTGGTAGTGTTGCACATAATCCCTATGATCATCAAACCATGGGTCGTAGTCTGGGTAGAAGGGATTGGGTGTTGGTACCCTAGGTATCTCTTCTGGGTTAAGATCATGCATTTGGATTTCGTTTTCTGGGTTGTTTTCAATCTCCATTGGCTGTGTGGGAAACAAGGGTAATGGTTGAGGGGATATGTGTTGCTCCAGGTTTGGATCGGCAGCTGTGGTTGCTAAAATATGAAAGTTTGCTAAACTCCTATTAAGCATGTCTTGGGTGTGGGCATCGGTTTCTCTTTTAGCGGCTGTTAGAACTCGCTGCTGATGTAACTTTTTCATTCTCTTCCTACACTCATGTGCTCCCCTACTGAACCATCCTCTCTTTTTCTGAGGGAATGGCTCTTCAGACTGAGCCTTAAACACGAATATCCCATCTTCATTGTCAGCTGAATACCTTGAGAGGGCAGGCTGTGAAGAGGTGCCTTCACTTCTAGGTGAGCCGGACAACTGACGATAAGCGTCGGAGGGTCCTTGATCGCTCATACTGTAAACTAACAAATAGTCAAATAACACACAACAATAAAATACAGATATGCACGTATTTCCGTAATTAATTTCCTAACAATTTGAATAATATCTTGGTGTCAGTCGAACACTTCTGTGGCTGAATCAGTGGCTAAGCTCTGATACCACCTACTGTCGCAACCCCCGTCCCCTAACAACCCGGGAACGGGCGGCCGCGGCCAGTTTCGGTGGTATTCGGGTGTTTATCATTTTGGAAGCGAAAATTACATAAGGATCGTAGTTAGGAAATATTTTATCAGAGTAAAATACCACACTTTTACAATATTAAATACATGGGAAATTCCCGAGTTTCAAGTACAACCCTTTTTTTTAAAACATCTCTTTATTTAGGTAACTTTTATTGCCACTTTTCCAAGCCTTCAGTGCTGTCCAGCTGGCTTCTATTTGGCTTTCACATTTTGTTACCTGAAACGCGTTTAAAAACATTTTGTCAGTGGGAAATACTAGTGAGTGAATCCCAGTTTAATCAAGTTAAGTAAAACCATTGTACAGTATTGAGGGCGGTCGCGCAATTACATTTGTTTCCATCTACTTAATTACCACCCACGGTATTGTCAAGCCGACTTGTGGTCATGTTACTTCTCGCAAGGTAGTAACAAATTTTGTATACAAAACCCCAACATACCGACGATAATTGTAGAATACAAATACTCAATCACTGCTTAATATATTATTAATTAAGTGAGGTTTTGTAAAAAACAAGTTGTAAAAAGGAGATTACTCACATTGCTGTCTTAGATTTCCTTTAAGGGTTTCCTGGTGATTATCTATTAATTACACAAATGTACATGTGTTAGTATAATAACCCAATATTTACATTAGTAATACCCTCCCCGAGACGGCATTCCAATGACTACGTCGGGCAGAACCACGACAACCATTACGAAACCCTGGATCAGTCGGGCAGCGTATCTAATACGTAACCAGTGTTATAATACTTACAACGGGGCAGGACTTCGTTATTTAAGGGGATATTATACCCGGAGATTATGCCTACTATGTGAAATTTTGAGAGAGAAAAAGAAATTGAACGATCGGAAGTGAAAGCTGATCGATCCTATTTATAGTTGTGATCTCCGACTTCGTCGCGCCCCGCGTAGCAATCCTCCAGGGCCTTCGCGGCCCGCGAGACCAGCTAGGGTAGGCCCTATCTTGGCTGACTCGCCACTAGGCTTGACACGAGTGGTGACACGTGTCGTCACCGGGCTTCTCCTCGTAGACAAGCTGTCGCGACCTGCGTAGAAGACGACTAAGGTCTTCGCACCCCGCGACGACCCTTTGAAACTTGTTTTTATTTTATTTTAATAATAGTAGAGGTATTCGAGGTCCGTTTTCACATACGGGGTGTATTTTAGGACATATTGGGGTACTCTAAATATTTTTAGGGTGTCGGAAATTATTTTGGAGGGTTGTTATACCTTGGTTAAGTTCTATCTCCATTGGTTGGGTTGGAAATAAAGGCAATGGTTGTGGTGCAATTATTTGATCAAGGTTTGGATCTGCTGCAGTGGTAGCTAGTATTTGAAAATTTGCTAACCGTCTATTAACTATTTCTTGTGTTTGGGCATTTACTTCCCTATTGGCTGCTGCTAACACTCTTTGTTGTTGTAAGTTTCTCATTCGCTTTCTACTCTCATGTGCTCCCCGACTAAACCATCCTCTCTTTTTCTAAGGAAATGGTTCCTCGGATTGCGCCTTAAATATGAAGATTCCTTCTTCGGTGTCAGCAAAATACCCCGAAGGAGTAGGCTGTGATGAAGTTCCTTCATTCTTGGGAGAACTAGCTAGATGACGATAGGAGTCAGACGTACCTTGCTCACTCATACTGTAAACTAACAGATTGTCAAATAACACAAAACAATAATATACATGTATACACATAAACACATAGATTATTTCCTAACATAACCGATAAAATCATGGTGTCAGCAGAACACTTCTTTTGCTTAAACTAGTGGTTGTAGCTTTGATACCACTTCTCTGTCGCAACCCCTGATCCCTACCCCGGGAGCGGGTGATGTGCGTTAGGTGTGATATGTTTTTATGTATATTTTAAGCCCTTTTTAACACTTTAGCCAAGTTTTAAATTTATAAAACACGATATTTTACTAACACTAAACACACATATGGGCAAGTGCACCCATCGTGAGCGTAGTATAATGTAGGTAAGATACCGAGGTCGTCCAAGGACACAAGAGCTTTCAGTACCGGTTTATCCTCAATGTCTAATCAAATCAAAATTTTAGAAAATGTTTTAAACATGAAAAATAAAAACTAAAAATGCTGAAAAATAAAACAGATAGACAAGATGAATCACTTGGATCCGACTCGCCTTTAGTGTAACCTTTAATGATTTCCGCACTTTTGCACTTTTTAAGAGATTATCTTAGTTATAGTAGTAGGCCCCTCTTTTTAAGGTGACGTTACCCTCAACCCAGTAGTTTGAGTCAGCAATGATACAGTCCTAAAGGGTCGGAATATTGAAAGATAATTAATTAAGTTATTAATGCGTAATGTGGTAGGCCCCTCTTTTGAAGGTGACATTACCCTCGGCTAAGTGGTTTGAGTCAGCAGGGATACAATCCTAAGTAGCCGGGTTAATGTATTAATAGTAATTTACATATGAGGGGATCAAGCCATTCGCACCCCCGCCATCCAATACCAGTGGGTATTGAAGGAGGTCCTAGTAAGCTTGACCCAGGTCCTTGTAGGATCTATACACTGAACAAGGCAAGAACCTTACCAAACCATTCCCTTAACCCCCGACCAGGTAGCCAACATATCTCTATATAGACCGTAGAGATATGAATGGTGTAAATCTTTTATTTTATATAGACAGTAAAATAATGCCAAGACACCACGGACAAATGATAAGGAAGTTTCACCTTCAACATAAGAAACTAGTTATTAAAGCCATTAATACAAAACCAAATAAAAAGTGCGAAAAGATTAAAAATCAAAAGTATTACACTAAATGCTTGTCTTCACCAAGTGATGCAAGAGACTTAGGCAAACATGGCCTTTGATTGTCAAGAACTCTTACTATCAATCATGGATCCCGAGACTACTACACACACTCTATGATGGATTATGGATGATGGTGATGGATGTGTATGTTGTGATGGTGGTGGAGTGTGGGTGAAGTGGTAGAGAGGTGGTTTGCCAAGGGATGCCTTTGAAGTAAACTAAGCACCTCTATTTATAGCCTGCACAGAAGCCCGAACACGGCTCCGTGTCCATCCACTTTCTCTTTCTTCATTAATTGCAATTTGTCTGCATTAGCTCCACACGCCCCCGTGTCCGCTGGGCACGGCCCCGTGTGCAGAAGCGTATCTGTACTATCAAGATTTGCTTGGATTCTGCGAATCTTAGCATTGACCATGGCCCGTGTTAAGCTGGGCACACCCCCGTGTCAGGAATAGAAGCTTCTATAGCTTTGTCCTTTCTGCAGTCACCTGGCCACGCCCCCGTGTCCGCTGGGCACGGGGCCGTAGTCAGTCTTCTGTTTTCTTGTTTTTGCTTGTGAAGATGCTGTCGAGGCGTCGGGCATGCCATGTTTGTTCCTTTTCTTGTATTTATGTTAGTTTTTGCTGCATATTTGTTCCTTTTGTTCATTTACGCTCATTTAATCCTGAAAATACAAAAGGAAGACAAAAGCACACTTTTTCCAACATTAGTACTAAAAAGGGTTAGTTTTATGTCTCAAAGCTGCCCGATATAGGCAGAAGAGTTACGCAGATCCGAAGCGTAAAGCTTTTCACTTCGAAGTAGGTGACAAAGTATTGCTTAAAGTATCACCCTGGAAGGGAGTGATGCGATTTGGTAAGAAAGGCAAGCTAAGCCCGAGATACATAGGACCTTTTGAGGTTATCGAACGTGTCGGGTCAGTTGCCTATAAATTAAACTTACCGGAAGAGCTCAGTGGAATTCACAATGTGTTCCACATCTGCAATCTGAAGAAGTGTTTCGCTGATGAATCACTGGTAATACCCCATACAGATGTGCATATAGACGAGAGCTTAAAATTTGTTGAAAAACCTTTGTCGATTGAAGATCGGCAGGTAAAGAAGCTTCGAAGGAAGCATGTACCTATTGTAAAGGTCAAATGGGATGCCCGAAGAGGTCCCGAATACACGTGGGAGGTTGAGTCCACGATGAAAGAAAAATACCCTTATTTGTTTCAGTAAATCTCGGGTCGAGATTTATTTTAAGGGGGTGAGGATGTAACACCTCGAAAATTCGTGTTAAATAAAATAACGGCACGTGTCAAGTAAGACAAAAAGCGTTATAAACTCGGATTTATAAAAGAATGTTTGATAGGATTTGAAAGTGTCGTCATGTTAACTTTTGCACCTCTGAACGACCTCGTTATAAATCCCAAGACTCAAATCATATTAAAACATCTAGTATATGTTCAAGTTCAGTAAATTATAGCAATGAATGATTCATAATTTAATTGGTGGACTCCTATGAAGAATTTCCTACGGTAACCCTTAGTTTTCGGTACTTTTATAAAGGATCCAATCAAACAAATTCAAATGGTAGGGTATGTGACTATTCAAAGCCGTTTTGGGAGGTCCCTAAATGATAATTGAGGCCCCAAAGTCGGATAATGAGGTTGCCCTTTCGAAATACTGAAAGAATAACATTTTTGGTCCCTGATGAACGCTTGCGCACCGCAAGCATACAAGCCTTACGGTGCGCAAGCAGTGCCCAACGAACAGAAAACCGGCTGCAGCCTGTTTTGCGCGATTTTGACCGATCTCACTTGTATTTCTCACTATTGGGCGACCCCTAAAATGTTCCTAGACCCCAGGGACACTTGTGGGACAATTGTGGTCACTTGTAGCCTTAGTTGTCAACATTTTATGGTGATTACAACTAGTATATAAGGCCTTCAAGTTTAAAAACATTCTTGCACTCACTTCTGATCATCTCTGGAACTCCAAAGCAGATCCCAAGCCTTCCTAATCATCCATTAGACACTTGTAAGTATGTTTAACCTTTTCTAATTAAGTTTTAGCTTAGTTATAGCTTAAAAGTCAAACCGTCGTAATTAACGGTTGACTTTAAGATTAATCACAAATGGTCCGGTGATTAGTCGAATCAAAAGTACCTTTAAGTAGGTAATTATGTGGGTGATAAAACCTTAAAAGGGTTCCCCCTGATTACCACTCTAACCAGGTCAAAAGTCGGGTCAAACTTGCTAAGAAAAAGTCAACAGGATACTTAATCTCTAATTTATGCATAATTAGCAATGTAGATCATATACAACCTGTTTGATCATTGTTATAACTTGGTAATAAGTATAATAACATGTCTAAACATGTTTAACCCGACAATTTCCTGTAAATACCCGGTGCGGAACCGAAAGTCACATAGTTTGACTTTCACTTTGACTTTCAGTTCTGACCCGTTTAGGCATGTTTTAGAAATGACTCAGAGCTTAAATTGGACTAGGTTACATGTTAGTATAACCCTCTATGATTATACACCTTGGTTCATTAGTTATCCAATTAATATGCATGTTTCCGTTAAATTGCTCATATGTTGACCATTATGCCCTTATTACTTTAAAACGTGATTTTTGGAAATGTAAAAGAGTAGAAACTTTAATTACTGATACATAAACTTGTATACAAAATTTGACATCAGTTTGATTTGTAGATTAAGAGTTATGCTCATTATCGCAAAATGAAAGCTTTATGTTAATTAAGTGGCGTAATTAGCGTATAGCCTAGTTATGCCTACTTTTTGATATCCAAATCTTTACCCACTGATGTAATATATTATTTTGGGATTTTTAAAGATTTTTAATTAATTTTAGGCTGAGCATAACTAGTAGTCGTAGGCTTAGTCCGGTAATTGTCGGTTTTGCCCTAACGGGCCATAAAATGAGTTTTACATATCTAAACGACTCCAAACCTTTTGCTACTGATTAGATATGTTAAATAAATTATTTTAAGCCTTCTGGAAGTATAAAAATATCAGCTTTATGTACCGAACCCGTAAACGGCTCATAATCGCCTTATTAAGCGTTTTTAACGCATAGTATGTATTAAAAACTATATTAAACATACCCGGGTTGATACCTACTGATATTATAGGAAAATTATGATATTTTAATAGTAAGCAAAAGTTGATTAACTCAGACTTCAGTTTTGAGCTTTTCGGCTTATGTGAAATTACCAAAATACCCCTACGGGGCATAGTTTGGTTATAATTGATAAATTTCACATATATATATTTTATCCTACTGATATAACTTAGTAAATTGAGGATATTTGCTGATTACATCAGACCTGTAACTCAGCTTGTTACTTAAACTCTTTTATAAACTTTTAAATGACCAAACTACCCCTACGGGGCCTAGTTTGTGTTTAAACACGTTTCGGGCATAATGAAAGACATCTTACTGATGTCACAACATATTTGAGGCATAATTAACTTAGGAAACCTGTCTATAGCTCTCGTGAATACCCGTCACGCTTATTACGCGTGCGGTTAGGTTTATGTAACAAGTTTACATAAATTAGCCGAAACGGGTCAAACCTTAACGGTTTTATCTCAAAATCCAGAATGTGAATAATAAACCCATATTAAACAAGTCTATAAACTTGTCGGGTCTAAATCACATTCTATCCGGTCTTCGCTTAATCATGCGTACGAACCGTATCTTTGAAACTAGCCGGCCTAAGCTTAAGCTTAATTAAAGACCCGTTAGGATTCTAATAGGTTATTATAAAACCTTCGTTCCAGATTAGGAGTACCAGTAAAAGCTACGTGCATTTTTCTTATTGTGATTTATACATTGCTCAGGTAAATACTTTTAACTTATTTTCCCTATACGGGCTTGGGTTACGGTATATAGCATACCGCTTGATCGGGTATCAAATTCTCCACCGTTGAGTGGGTAGTTGAATAAATTTGATCGGCTCGTTTAAACAGTCTTGTTACTTAAAGCCTTTGGGGGGTTAATGACCATGTCCCGGATATCCTTGGCATCATTTTACGAAATGGCCACGACTTAAGCGCGGGGTGTAGGCGTACACCCGTCAGTGCACAAAAGAATATTGTGGTGTGTCTATTGATCTTTAACCCGGACTTGATCCGGGCTACTGAACGCACAAGGAACATGTAATTCGTTCACAAGATTATAATATTAAATAATTCTCCCAAGTTAAATAAAAATGTTTATGCCACGTGCATCCAAACCAATTTTTAATCATTTTCCAAAATGAGTCAGTTGATTGTATTTACCAGTGTAAACTGACGTATTTTCCCAAGAAGATTGAATGCATGTACTAAGCGTAATTGGCTGGGATTTCTCCTTAGCATCATTAAAAGTCTCGCAAGCTTAGGATGCCGAAGTCTGTTGAACTATTGTTTCATATTTTATTTCCGATCCATCTGTGGATAAACATCCGAATATTGTGACATTAAATATTACAATATTAAATTCGGTTGTATTATATCTTTTAAATTGCTTCCGCTGTGCATATTAAATATTGTGTTGTTTGACTAATACGTTGCCAACCACGTCACGATACTCCCCCACCGGTGACATGTGGAAATCGGGGTGTGACATCTGAGAAGACGTCTTCGCGCGAGATCTCGTGCGGTTGGGCTACTGCTCGCAGCTGGTGAGCAGGAGCAGGTGGTACCCACTGAAGCCCAGGGCTCAGGGGCAGCAGGAAATGCAATCATGGCGGACGATGAGCGACCTTTGAATGAATCGAATCAGTCCAGAGCGACAGGCCTGGAGCCGAGTATCCTTCAGCCTACTATAGATGCACCTACATTTGAAATTAGATATAGTATTATTAACATGGTGCAGAATTCAGTACAGTTTTTCGGGCGTGAGCATGAGGATCCCGGGAGGCATATCGCTGCTTTTCTCGCTATTTGTTCGACATTTAGGATTACGGGTGTTTCGGAGGATGTAATTCGGTTGAGGTTGTTTCCTTTCTTGTTGCGTGACAAAGCTAGAGCTTGGCTTATGTCACTTCCAGCTGGGTCCATCAGGACCTGGAATGGGTTGGCGGAGCTATTTATGCAAAAATATTTTCCACCTGAGAAAACAACCAAGCTACGGAACCGGATTGTGACCTTTCACCAGGACGAGGGAGAGTCGTTGCATGCAACCTGGGAGAGATTTAAAGATTTGTTGATTGATGTTCCACATCATGGCTTCTCCAAGAGACAGCTGGTCTTGACGTTCTATCAAAGGCTCAGTTATAACACGCAGGAGCGATTAGACATGAATGCAGGAGGCGATCTAGGAACAAAGACGCCGAATGAAGCGTATGATATCATTGAAAAAGCTGCGTTGAAGTCTAGCTCGCGTCGCGAAGGAGATAGAGGCCGGGAAACATCATCATCAGCACCTCGCGCAAGAGTTCACGCGGTGGACGATTAGACGGCCATTACTGCACAAATCTCGGCTCTTGTAGTGAAATTCGATAAGTCCCAGATGATCGCACAAGCTGGTTCGGGATGTGACCAGTGTGGAGTGTCACACGAGCCTGGTGCGTGCTTTCAGGGAGTCGTATATGAGAGCCACGAAGAAGTGGATTTTATGAGTAATCAGGTGAGGCCACAAAATAACCCGTACAGCAATACCTATAATCCCGGATGGAGGAATCACCCAAAATTTGGGTGGCAAGCGAATACAGGCAATCAAAACCTGTTGGGATTCACTCAGCGCGCTCCAGCGCCACCGCAGGCTCAGGCTCAGCAGTTCCAGCAATACAACCAACCTTACCAGCAGCGTCCATATTCGTATCAGAATCAGGGCACTGGGAGCAGTTCCCAGCAGCAGGCCCCTCAGTCTAGTTCCAAGCTGGAGGATATGATGGCTCAGCTTCTTACTAGCTCCTCGAGTGTGAATCAGTTGGCTGAAAAACGCTACCAACAGAGCGAGGATCGTTTTCTTTCCTATGAGGGAGAAATGAGGAGTCACAAAGCCTCGATTCAGAATATCGAGAACCAGGTTGGTCAGCTGGCTCAGATGATGTCTAAAAGACCCCCAGGTGGTCTTCCGGGCAATACAGAGCCAAACCCGGGTGGGCATGTGAATGCAATCATGACCAGGAGTGGAAAGACTACCGGACCCGTCATCTCGGACTCACCACCGATCACTGGAGCGGTCCCGACTGACACACCGGACGAGGTGCAAGCCAGGCTATGCCCAGCAAGTACAGCACAAGTCTAGGAGCCAGTCAAAGATTACACTCCTCCAATACCTTATCCAGGCAGGCTGAAGAAACAGAAGAACGACGAAAAATACGGTAAGTTCCTTGAGTTGTTTAAGCAACTACACATTAATATACCGTTTGTTGAAGCTTGGCCCAGATGCCAAAGTATGCGAAATTCCTCAAGGACATCCTCTCGAATAAACAGAAGCTCGAGGATATATCATGTGTGGTGATGAATGAGACTTGTTCTGCCGTTTTGCAAAACCGTCTGCCCACGAAAATGGGAGATCCGGGTAGTTTCACGCTCCCTTGTTTGATTGGAAACATGTCTGTTAGCCATGCTTTGGCTGACTTGGGAGCGAGTATCAACCTTATGCCTTATAAGGTTTTTACTAAACTGGATCTGGGTGAGCCGTCACCCACTAGGATGAGCATTCGGTTGGCAGATCGTTCAATCAAATATCCGCGTGGATTTGTTGAAAACATGCTTGTTAAAATTGATAAATTTGTTTTCCCCGTGGATTTTGTTATTCTTGACATGGACGAAGATTCAAGAGTGCCTTTGATACTTGGGCGTCCGTTCCTCAACACTGCAAGGACAATTGTTGATGTGGCAGCTGGCCAAATCATGCTCCGAGTAAATGACGAGCACGACACATTTGATATCAAAAGATCAATGCAGCATCCGCAAAGTCACGATGACATGCTTTATTATGTCGACATTGTCGATGCATGTGTGTGCTCTCATTTTCAAGGCACTGTTGACGAGATTGATTCGGACACACGTCTGTCGTGTGGGGAGCTGATTGGCATTACGCAGGAGGGCCACGATTTCGAGCAGCCAGTCTATCAGATTGGTGACGATGGTTCCCAGAGTCCGGAGCGGTTTCTAGAAATTGGCCATGTAGAAGAAGAGAAAGCAAAACCTTCGATAGAAGATCCGCCATCTTTGGAGTTGAAAGAACTCCCACCACATCTCGAGTATGCATTTCTTGACGAGGAGTGTCGCTTACCGGTCATCATTTCGGCATTATTGGAAAAGGATGAGAAGGATCAGCTTCTCGAGGTTCTGAGACTTCATAAGAGAGCCATTGCGTGGAAAATCATGGATATCAAGGGCATCAATCCTTCTTTTTGTACTCACAAGATTCTGATGGAAGACGAGTACAAACCGTGTGCACAGCATCAGAGGCGTTTAAATCCGAATATGCAGGACGTGGTGAAGAAAGAAGTGATTAAGTTGTTGGATGCCGGGATGATTTATCCTATATCTGACTCTGTGTGGGTGAGTCCAGTGCAGGTTGTACCTAAGAAAGGTGGTATGACTGTAGTTTCAAATGATAGGAATGAGTTAATTCCTACCCGTACCGTCACTGGGTGGCGAGTTTGCATTGATTACCGCAAACTCAACGACGCTACTCGTAAAGATCACTTCCCGCTTCCATTCATCGATCAGATGTTGGAACGTCTGTCGCGGAAGTTGTATTACTATTTCTTGGACGGGTTCTCTGGGTACTTCCAAATTCCTATTGCTCCTGAGGATCAGGAGAAGACTACCTTTACCTGCCCCTTCAGCACATTCGCCTACCGGCGGATGCCTTTTGGGTTGTGTAATGCACCGGCGACCTTCCAGAGATGCATGGTTGCAATTTTTCATGATATGATCGAGGATTCTATGGAGGTTTTCATGGATGACTTTTCGGTATTTGGGGATTCCTTCGATCATTGTTTGGAAAATTTGAAGAAGATGTTAAAGAGGTGCGAAGAGACGAATCTGGTCCTAAACTGGGAAAAGTGCCACTTTATGGTGAAGGAGGGCATAGTTCTGGGACATAAGATTTCTCGTGCTGGTATGGAGGTCGATCCAGCTAAAGTTGATGTTATTTCACTACTTCCGCCTCCCACCTCTGTGAGAGCGATACGGAGCTTTCTTGGTCATGCGGGGTTCTATAGGCGATTCATCAAGGATTTTTCAGAAATCGCTAGGCCCATGACCCGTTTGTTGGAGAAAGACGCTCCATTCGTATTCGAAGATGATTGCTTGAGGGTTTTTGACCTTCTCAAGCAAAAGTTGATTGAGGCCCCTATTTTGGTTGTACCTAACTGGAGTCTGCCATTCGAAATTATGTGCGACGCGAGTGATTACGCTATAGGGGCCGTTCTGGGTCAAAATAAAGAAAAGCACTTTCACCCGATCTATTATGCGAGCAAGACTCTTCACGATGCTCAGGAGAACTATACCACGATTGAAAAAGAGCTCTTGGCGGTTGTTTTTGCATTTGACAAATTTAGATCGTATTTGGTGCTTTCAAAAACCATTGTGTATACTGATCACGCAGCCATCAGATATCTTTTCAGCAAACAGGATGCTAAACCGCGTCTCATCAGATGGATCTTATTGTTGCAGGAATTTGATATCGAAATTCAAGATAAAAAGGATGCGTTGAATGTAGCGGCTGACCATCTATCTCGGTTAGAGCATGGAGACATCAAGGACACGCGTTGGGATTCAATCAATGACAATTTCCCACACGAGTCGTTGATGGGTGTTGAGATATACGATGAGTTACCTTGGTTTGCCGACTTTGCGAACTATCTTGCTTGTGGGATTCTGATTAAAGGGTTGACTCACCAGCAAAAGAGAAAATTCTTTTCGGATGTCAAGCACTACATTTGGAACGATCCTTTCTTATTTAGGGTTGGTGCTGATCAGGTGATCAGAAGATGCGTTTCAGGGAAAGAGGCGATCGGTATTCTGTGCCATTGTCATGAGGGACCTACCGGAGGCCACCATGGAGCCAATTTCACTGCCAAGAAGGTGCTGGATTCCGGGTTTTATTGGCCGACTATTTTTCATGACGCGCAGAGTTGGGTAAAAGCGTGCGATGCCTGCCAGAGGGCGACAAATATATCGGCACGTGATGAAATGCCTCAGAACTGGATACAAGTTTGTTAAGTCTTCGACATTTGGGTGATAGACTTCATGGGACCATTTCCCCCCTCACGAGGAAATAAGTACATCCTGGTCGCGGTTGACTATGTATCAAAGTGGGCGGAGGCGCAGGCCTTACCCACCAATGACGCCAGGGTGGTCGTGAGATTCTTGAAAAGTTTGTTCGCCCGGTTTGGCACTCCGAAAGCGCTTATCAGTGACAGAGGGACTCATTTCTGCAATACACAGCTTGAAAAAGCTTTGTCTCGCTACGGTGTACATCACCGTTTATCCACGCCCTATCATCCCCAGACGAGTGGGCAGGTGGAGGTTACAAACCGGGGGCTAAAACGAATCCTCGAGCGGTCTGTAGGTGCAAACCGAAAGGATTGGTCGGACAAACTAGACGAGGCGTTATGGGCTTTCCGTACAGCTTTCAAGACCCCTATTGGGACTACTCCCTTTAGGCTTGTATACGGAAAAGCGTGTCATTTGCCGGTGGAGTTGGAGCATAAAGCTATGTGGGCTCTAAAAACCGCAAATCTAGACCTAAAAACCGGAGGTGAAGCCCGGTTTCTCCAGATTCATGAATTGGAGGAGCTACGACAACAAGCTTATGAGAGCTCCGTTTTGTATAAAGAGCGCACAAAGAGATTGCACGATAAACGCTTGAAGGACCACAAACAATTCCAAGCGGGCGATCTTGTTCTTCTATACAACTCGCGGTTGCGCCTATTTCCAGGAAAACTTCATTCACGTTGGACAAGTCCATATACAGTAAAAGAAGTATTCTCATATGGGACTGTTGCAATAGAGAACTCGGAAGGCGTTATTTTCAAAGTGAATGGGCACCGCTTGAAGCTTTATGTTGCCAGGTCGATCGAGTCGGCGGTGGAGGTCATCGAGCTCCACACCCCGCACACATCATAAGTATGGGGAGGAGAGTCTACGCTACTGACTCGCGAATTAAAAATGTAGTAAGAGCGTCTTTGGCGCTATAAGGGTAAAATTGTCCTTTTTTGTGTTTTTGTAGTTTTAGCGTAATTTAGGTGTGTTTTGTAGTTTACGTTAGTTTGTACAATTTTTTTACGTGCCGAGCGAAGGTTCTATGTTGGGATATTGTTAAAACAGTTTGCGTGTTGAAAAAATGGCGAAAAACGGCCAAAACAGATGCTGAAAAGGCTGTCTGCAGAAAAAACTGATCTGCAGATATGGCACGCCCGTGCCACGGGCCGCACGCCCGTACGTTTGCGGGTTGGCCGGCATCTCGAGTCGCACCCCCGGTGCAATTTCAAGATCAGCATGCAAGGTTTAAACGTTGTCGTTGACGCACGACAGTGCGACTCGTCGAACGACCGTGCGAGTGGCAGGGGCAGTTTTGTCATTTGCACAGTATAAAAACCCCCATCTGCTGCCATTTCTCACAAGTCGCGAACCCTAATTCCTAGCAGCCGTTCCGGAGCGATTTTGCCTCAAATCGCACGGTTTCAAACATCGCTTCGCACGGTATGTTCTTTCTTATCGATTTCCTGTTTTATCTTTGTCTAGGTTAGATTCGTTTAATTCTTCAAGGCTTTTTAGGGTTCCCTTCATAAACACAAGCGAAACCCTAACCCTTGTTAGAATCGTACGTATCGTGAACAACCGGTTGATTCTCTGCACCCTGTTTGCATAAAAACTTGTTGATTTTCGAAAAATCTGGCTATTCAGAGCCGGGGTTAGAATCTGCAGAAATTACGGGTCGCACGGTCGTTTCCCCTGTGGCACGTCCGTGCATTTGCGGCTGTTCACGATGCTTTGATGTTGGTTCGGTGATGCACGGTGGTGCGGTTGACTGCACGCCGTGCGTAAACGACAAATGCCGGCCACCCATGCTGATTACCGGTGACGCACGACCATGCGTCTAGTCGCACGTCCGTGCGACATGCCCAGTTCAGCGAAGACAGAACCTTCATAACTTTGTGTTCTGCTGTTCCAAATTAATTTTTTTATGTTTCTCCTGTTCTTAATATCATTCCTCATTACAGATGGATCATCCCTTCTTGCAATTCAATGAAAACAACGAGAGAGAGGCTCTTTGTATCCCAAAACGTGACGCTTTATGGAATAGGCGAGGGCAGTTTGGCATCCCCGGTGGCTAGATTGGGATGTTATGAGAGATCTAAATCAGCGCGAACGTTTAGAAAACATGCTTACTATTCCGCTTTCGCACTTGGTCGATATCAACCACCCCATCTATCGTGAGCTCACGATAGAATTCTTCGCCTCTTATTCATAGGAAAAGCCCAGAGCTTATAAAACTCCAAACTTTCGCTGGAAGGAAAGGGTGCATTTCAGATTGGGCAGACGTTGGCATCATTGGTCGATGGGTAGATTGGGTCGGAGACTTGGGATATACACAAATGAAGACATGGATTCAGAGTTCTTCACAGATGAGTTCACCTTCCCTAGTGACGAAGCGCGGGCCGCGTTTTGGGCTCAAAATGCAGTTGGTGACCCATACGATCCAAGGGTGTCAAAAGCTTCACGATTGAGAGACCCTCTGCATCGAGTGATGCATCATATATTCAGCCATACCGTCTGCGGGCGCATGGACAGTCTAGGGAACTGTCCAACACCTGATCTGATATTTCTTCATGCGCTGGTTGACGGGGTACACATCAACCTAGCAGCAAGGATGGCAGAATATTTTGTGAACAGTTCTGGGAGAACACCCAATAGTCAGATTCACGGCGGTCAGTATGTGACCAAAATTGCCTACAATTTAGGGTTGATGACTGATGAGGTACTTCAGGGTCTCACTCATGTGACCGATGGTTTATATGTTGATATCCGGTCATTGAAGGCGATGGGGTTGATTGCTGAAACGGATCGTGGGGATCGATTGAAGGGTTTAAACAACAAGGTCTGTGACCCGTTGCCTCCGGCTGAGGAGGAGGATGAGGACGAAGAGATGGGAGAGCAGCATGAGCCACACACGCCACCACATTCACCACAGCATCATGGATACCACCAGCACCAGGATTGGCCAGAGGGGATCCCGTCTTACCCTGAGTTTTACCAGCAGTTCCAACAAATGCAGGTTAGCCAGGAGCAGCAAAGGATTCATATAGAGCAGATAAGGGCTAGTCAGGACCAGATCAGGGCGAACCAGGACTTTCTGAGCCAGGGGGTGCAAGCTGGGTTCTCATATCTTTTCGAGGGTCTTCATAATGCCTTCCCAAACTATTTCAGGGAGCCCCCACAGTTCCCATACGGGAACCCACCTGGTTATGGAGATGCAGGCCCATCCTACACGAGAGATGATGCTGGTGACGATGACTAGGAGACGGTGGAGTTGATCCTTGGTGGTTTTATTATTTCAGTACTTTGTTTATCGGGTGTTCATTTTGGTTGTTATTTCAAACACCCCCGGTTATGTACTCTTTATTTTCAGACACTTTAGTTTTTGTCTTGTCTTTTGTTTGGATTTTAGTACTTCCATTTATGTAAATTATGGTTTATTTGGTTTATTTGTTTCTGTTCTGTTTTGCTGTACCTTGTGACATACTTGCAGATTTTGGCTATCAAGTCTTGGACCGGAACACATCACAGATACAGCTTGGAAGTCTCGTTGCATCAAAATCATCTTCAGGGGAGTATTATTCTCCTTTATCTCTATATTTCGGGTTTCGCATTGGGGACAATGCGAAGTTCAAGTGTGGGGAGGGGTTTAACTTTGTTAACTTTGTTTGTCCTAAAAAAAAATCAGAAAAATCATTCAAAAATATCTGTATTTTGTATATATTATTTTTAGTAAATAAACCGGTTGGTTGTGTTTTAGAAAGCTTCGGACATGATAAAAACTCGACAAGCAAAATAAATTTTGAAAAAGAAAACCGGAAAGCGTGACAAACAAAGAAAGACTTGCATGATGATTTTCACACTTTTACCCATTCCTTCCGATTATGTGAGCATATTTGAGCCGTAAAATTGTTATATGATTGTTCATTTCGGAGTAGGAGTGAGCCGGATGTCTTGTGTAATTTAGAACTTGTCACTAGCATGCTTGTTAAGACCATGAACTTGCTGAATTGTGTAGAAGTGATAGAGGCACTTAGATTACCACTTTGTTGTTAGCCTTGTTCTTTGTGTTGTGTTTCCCGTAAACCTTACATTACCTTTTGGATTAACCATGTCGAGCCTTCCCGTTTACCTTTGTTTACCCAACATAATCGCCCACTTAGCCAAATTTAGCCTTTTTTTATGTTTTAAACCTTTTAGTGTTGAAACTCGGTCAAAATAATCGTTTAACTAGCGCTTGTTATAGTTTATTATTCATTGTATAAATCCAATAAAAAAAACAGAAAATAAAACACCCTAAAATAGGGTGAAGTCGACAAAAATCGAGCAATTTGAATGCTAAATTGATGAAATTTCGTTGATGCGCTCGATATCGCAAAAGTCGCCTTTTTAAGGCATATGTATGTATAGTTTTATTGTATTGCGCTTGTTAAACATATTACCGAGTTTTAACCATTTCGCCACTTTAAATATCCATTTCCATACCCTTCGCCCAAGCCTAACGTTACACCCCGTAAAGACCTCTTGATTTACACTTTTTCGCATGTTAGTTGGTGGAGACGAGATCTTATGACAAGCTTATGATGTTACACATTTCATTGACGAGGCATTGAGTGTTTGCACATACACATTTTATGTATGTTTCACAAATAAAACCGAGTGTGTGTGAACATTGTGAGTTGTGTGAAGATTAGCATGTTAAGTCAATTGAAAGTGAAGTCACGGCTTTTTGGTTATCTACATATATTTGCATATGCTTGTTTGGTTTGATTCATTTGATGTTGTATTTCGAAAAACTGGCTAACCGTTTGTAGTTGTTCCAATAAATAGTTTGTAAATTTTCGTTCTTGTTAGCTTCTATCTTTTATTGCATTTTAGTTTAGCTTGCTTGAGGACAAGCAAGGTTCAAGTGTGGGGAGATTTGATATTCACTAATTTATACATATTTTAGTCCCCCATTTTATTCCCATTTTATGCATTTTCGGCCGTAAAACCGTCACTCGGATACTTAATCAAGTATACTTTTGTTTACAGGCCTAAAACAGCATGCCAGACAAGATGATAGTGAAAACGAGGACTTTCCGGACGAAACGACAAAGCTGCGAACATTCTGTGGAAAATTCTGACCTGGGCGTTTGGCACGATCGTGCATTGAGTGGAACGACCGTGCATATCCGACAAAACAGCCCCGCCCGGCAGTGAACGAGGGTGCAATCTGGAGTGCAAGTCAATCCCAGAGACGAACGGTCGTGCGGATGGTTGCACCCCATGCGGATCCGATATCCAACACAAGCCCGGCGATGCACTGCCCGTTCAAGAGTTTGTGCAACACTTAACTGGAAACGCACGTCCGTGCCACCAGACGAACGGTCGTGCGAGATCAAAGATGGTCAAGATAAGATGATGTCATGCGGTATGGTGAACAGTAACTCCAATAATGCATAAAGTGAACGGTCGTGCCAATAAAGTGCACGACCGTGCGAGATCGAAATAATATAAAAAACATGCAGAAACATTCTGCTCGGAACTCTGGAATTTTTGGAGCTTCACAGGCGATTTTACAGGCTCCGGAGGCTTTGCTTTTGACCCGGATTCAAGCCACATTGTGCCGTTTAGCTCCATTACTATCCGGATTCTTAATCTAGTGCTTGTTTATGGTTTGGTTTTCTAATCTTTCCATAATTTTGTTAATGTTTCAAGCTTTTAGATTAATGTTTATGTATTATTGTAGCCTTTGGGCAAAAACACAACAATCCCTTGCTTAATTATAGCCATTAGTATGTTAACTTTGTTTGTAATGACACTTGGAAGTATTTTCTATGTTAATCTTTGATGATTAGTTTGCAACCTTGTTATTGTTGTTGATTTCTTGATTATAAGTAATTATGTTGGATGATTAATATTTGGTTAGTTGAGATAGTTGAAAAATGAAGCTTAATTAATCTTGTATTAGTGAACTTTAAACTTGGTTAACTAGTTTAGCTTGGTTAAAATGTGTGCATCATAATACTAGAAATGGTTAGTGATTTAATAAAATGTAATTATTGTTAATCAAGAAAGCTTTCCGTCACGTAAGGACCTTAACGGGTTAAATGGTGTTGTTATGAATTCTTGCCATGATTTGTTAGCTTAGTTAGTAGTTTAGGCCAAAATTGCTATCTTGGTGAATTTATGTGTAAGATTCATAAAATGAACTCGGTTGTGATTTAATCTAGTTTATGCTTGTCTCGGTGGTTGCATTGTGTTTATCGAATGTCACTTTCCTTGTTTAAGTGAGGTTAGAAAACGCCTAACGGATGACTAACTTATTTTTAAGAGATTTTCATAGACATTTATCAATTGCACGTTAAAGAACAATTTTAGGTGGTTAAAGTGTGTTTATCGTTTTAGCTTTCCGAATGATTGTCATGTTAGGATTCCCGAAAGGGATACTAATTGTCTTAAAAATGAAGAATTGTCCAAATGTTTCTAGTGCCAAAACCGACTTAGTTTGCATGCTGTGGTTGTGTATAAAGCAAGGCTACTTATCTATTTTCTTATTTGATATTTACTATGTTTTATTAAGTATTGGTTTATGCTTACTTTAGTTTTTAGAAAATCACAAAACTTATCTTTCTTCCGTTAATTTAATGACAAAGGTCTAGTATTATTCCTCCGCCCATTTCTTTGGATCGATACTTGGTTCTTGCCGATACTTTACTACATATATGACGGGGTATACTTGCCTCTTTCGTGTGTGTTTTGATGTAGAAGTAAAAATCACTTTTATAAATTTAAAACCAAATCGTGTGTAATTTCATTATAAAAATATGTGTATATGCGCACACGTCAGGTGTTTGTTTTGTGGGTTTAGAAACGAAAAGGTTTAGGCTCAAAGGGGTTAACTAGGGGGATTTTGGGTAGGTTAAAAGAAAAAGAAAAATAATGGTGTTGAAAAGAAAAAGGGTTAGTCCTAATGCCTCCATCATTTACTTACTTGGGTTTAAGTTGGTAAGGACCGGGAATGTATCGTCATGGCAAGTTCTAGAGTCGTAAGAAACCAAGCGGCTATTCACACAAGAAACGAAAAATGAGCATTTAGTTTAAAGCTGTTTATTTGTATGCTCAATAAAGTCTCAAAACTCACTTTTTGTGGGAATGGGTTTATAATGTGATTAAGTATATATAATCAAATTTTAACTAGATTTGTCATGCCTTTTCATAATTTTCTTATGTTGGTTCTTCTTATTACGACGCTATCAGTTGTAAATTTGTAAAAATATAACCTTTTTAGAACTTGTTATTCCTAAATTAAACCAAGACAAGTAAAAAAATGAAAAGCTTTTTGAAAAAATTTGGGGTGATTAGCGGTTCCAATAGAGTTTTGTGTAAGGCTTGTTATTAGGACTCGCAAAATTCAAGGCTTTAGCATCTCCCCCCCCCCCCCCCCCCCACACACACTTAAATTACACATTGTCCTCAAAATAAGTTTTTAGGTTGATTGAATGTGTAAAAAGGTGTTTAAAAACAAAAATTTATGTTACTGGGCGTCTGGACACGGGCCCGTGTTAATCCGGGCAAGGCCCCGTGTTCAGATTGTCAGTATCATAATTAACAGAAGGCTGGGCACGGGGGCATGTTCAGTGAACACGGCCCCGTGTCCAGTTACCTGAACTGGGCATTTTCTGCAGAACCTTGGGCACGGGGCATGTTGGGCTGAGCACGGCCCCGTGCTGAACTTGCTGTAATGAAGAAATATTGTCGGGAGGCTCTGTTTTTGTGCATGGGGTGTGGGTTCAAGTTTCCCTTAGTAACATCCATCATGCCGAGTGTGTTTTATTCATTACAACATCATCCAAACACCATTTTAATACTTAACAACCATCATTCATTAAAGAGTGAGTTACATAAGATCCTAAGAAATAAAAGCATAAACTAAATCTGGATAAGTAGGTCATGAAACACAAGAAATCTAAAACCACAGAGAAGTTCTAGCCTATAATTTATTTTAAGAGCAAAATTTCCGAAAAAGCTAATTTTCTCGGTTGAAAGTGACTTGAAGAACTTCTCATCTGGGAAGGGCCCTTCATACATCGGTGAGCCATTCTTCTATCTCCCGAGGGAGAAGGAAGGCGGGCTCATTGGCGTCCTCATTATGAGGGGGTGTGACTTCCACCGGAACCTTTTGTAAGTTGTCAAGAGGAGGTTCCGTGGGGATGTCATCCCACCCGGTGGGGTTAATTACTCCTTGAGCTAAGTTCCAATCTTCTTAGGGAAGGATTGGTTCCATGGGAGGTGTCACAAGAATGTTCAACCTCTGGTGCAAGAGATTGATTTCTTGGAAAATTTTTTCTAGCCCCACCGTGAGATAATTGATACGGTCAATTAGGACTTCTTCTACGGATGTCATTTCGTCGAGAACTTCTTGTAGTGCCATCACATAGCGCACAAGAGTTACTTCGATTGAAGGCCTTCATTCCCTACGACTGTTCCTTGAATGTGCTGAAGAGGTTCCACTATTCTGGCTCGACATTCTATGAAAAACAAGTCGAAAAGAATTCAATTTAATGAAACAGTACCTCGGACACGGCCCCGTGCTCGCTGAGCACGGCCCCGTGGCCACCTCTCTGCAGATTTGTGAAACAAGGAATCTTGGAGTTTTAAATTATTTTTCTGACTTTTGAAGCATTTTTAAGCAGAAATAACTTAAAACAGTGTTGTAAAACTTATTTTTGACAAGATTCCATGAATAAAAACCTAACAAATATCACAATAAAGCTTGAAACTATGGAGATTTCAAACTCTAATGGAGGTTTTGAGGAGAAAATGAAGAAGAAGGCAAGAGACAAAAGTAGAAAAGACAAGATGGTTGTTGAGAAACTTCTTTAGAACATACCTAGTATGGTATATGTGAAGATCCCACCAGATCTCTGTCTTTGGAATGGGCCCAAGAGTGCAGAAATCTTGCTGCATTTATAGAAAACGACAGCACGCTGGACAGGGCCCCGTGTGCAGACAAAATCCTGACACTTTTTGTCCGTATTCTGACCAAAAGTTAGACGGGAATCTTTTGGTGCACACGGGGGCGTGCTGACCTGGACACGGCCCTGTGGCTAGAAGTTTTTATGAAGTTTTGTCTATTTCAAGGAGTATATTCGGATCGGGTGGTTCCTTACTGGACGGAACAACACCGAAGTGCCTGAGATACCTAAGTTGCCCTAGTTTTAGACAAGAACGCAAGAGGTTATCGGAAAGGGTAATTCCTAAGCTAAACACCGGTGGGCAAGACCAACCTTTATTTCCCTTATCTGGGCTCTCATTAAAGAAGGTATATGTCGAATCGCTCAGGTCTATGTATGCATTGGCGGAAACCGATGGAGAGTCCTTCACGGCACAATCGACATAGGGACGACTATCACTCAAGTCCTCGCAAGAGTTAGAGGTGATTTCGGGAGCAACGATGTTGTTATAATCCGAATGCGATCTCAATAATTCTCCTTGATCGTCATCTTGAGATGAATTAGTTATATCCATCTAAAGTTCTTTTATCCATCGGAGAATTAGTTCTTCCATTTGAAATGATTCTTCAAGAATCATTTCATCTAGAATGGGACGATTAAGAGCATTCGAGGGAGAGATAGGGATTATTTTTACTTTCGCCCATCTTAAGGCTACAGGAAAACAATGGGTCTATATAGTGGGGATTGTAATTTAAAAAATAACATTTTAAATCTTCATCAGTTCAGCCACATATTTTACACCACATACCATAAGAGGAGCGAAAGTAAAAAACATCAGTATCGCTCATGTTTGTGTCAGAAATTACCAACCGTCGGGATCTTACAGTTCTGTTTTTAGTATCTGAAACTTGGGCACGGGGGCGTGTTTAGTGGGCACGGCCCCGTGTTCAGCTACTGTCTGACTTAAAACAGGATTGCCAGTACCAAAGATTGGACACGGGGCGTGTTCAGCGGGCACGGCCACGTGCTAAGCTCTGCAGAAGCTGAAAAATTAAGAAAAAATCCTAAAAAAAACAGAAAAATAAGAAAAACGATTAGGCCGTTGATTCCTAACTTTCTTAAAATCCTTGTGTCCCCGGCAACGGCGCCAAAAACTTAATGTGCGTTAGATGTCATATGTTTTTATGTATATTTTAAGCCTTTTTAACACTTTAGTCAACTTTTAAATTTATAAAACACGATATTTTACTAACACTAAACACACATATGGGCAAGTGCACCCATCGTGAGCGTAGTATAGTGTTGGTAAGATACCGAGGTCGTCCAAGGACACAAGAGTTTTTAGTACCGGTTTATCCTCAATGTCTAATCAAATCAAAATTTTAGAAAAAGTTTCAAACATGAAAATAAAAACTAAAAATGCTGAAAAATAAAAATAAAAATAAAACAGATAGACAAGATGAATCACTTGGATCCGACTCACCTTTAGTGTAACATTTGATGATTTCCGCACTTTTGCACTTTTTAAGAGATTATCTTAGTTATCGTAGTATGCCCCTCTTTTGAAGGTGACGTTACCCTCAACCCAGTAATTTGAGTCAGCAAGGATACAATCCTAAAGGGTCGGAATATTGAAAGATAATTAATTAATTTATTAATGCGTAATGTGGTAGACCCCTCTTTTGAAGGTGATGTTACCCTCGGCTAAGTGGTTTCAGTCAGCAGGTATACAATCCCAAGTAGTCGGGTTAATGTATTAATAGTAATTTACATATGAGGGGATCAAGCCATTCGCACCCCCGCCATCCAATACCAGTGGGTATTGAAGGAGGTCCTAGTAAGCTTGACCCAGGTCCTTGCAGGATCTATACACTGAACAAGGCAAGAACCTTACCAAACCATTCCCTTAACCCCCGACCAGGTAGCCAACATATCTCTATATAGATCGTAGAGATATGAATGGTGTAAATCTTTTATTTTATATAGATAGTAAAATAATGCCAAGACACCACGGACAAATGATAAGGAAGTTTCACCTTCAACATAAGAAACTAGTTATTAAAGTCCTTAATACAAAACCAAATAAAAAGTGCGAAAAGATTAAAAATCAAAACTATTACACTAAATGCTTGTCTTCACCAAGTGATGTAAGAGACTTAGGCAAACATGGCCTTTCATTGTCAAGAACTCTTACTATCAATCTTGGATCCCGAGACTACTACACACACTCTATGATGGATGATGGATGATAGTGGTGGATGTGTGTGTTGTGATGGTGGTGGAGTGTGGGTGAAGTGGTAGAGAGGTGGTTTGCCAAGGGACGTCTTTGAAGTGAACCAAGCACCTCTATTTATAGCCTGCACAGAAGCCCGGACACGACCCCGTGTCCATTGGGCATGGCCCCGTGTCCATCCACTTTCTCTTTCTTCATTAATTGCAATTTGTCTGCATTAGCTCCACACACCCCCATGTCCGCTGGGCACGGCCCCGTGTACAGAAGCGTATCTGTACTATCAAGATTTGCTTGGATTCTGTGAATCTTAGCATTGACCACGGCCCGTGTTGAGCTGGGCACGCCCCTGTGGCAGGAATAGAAGCTTCTATAGCTTTGTCCTTTCTGCAGACACCTGGCCACGCCCCCGTGTCCGCTGGGCACGGGGCCATGGTCAGCCTTCAGCCTTCTGTTTTCTTGTTTTTGCTTGTGAAGATGTTGTCGAGGGGTCGGGCATGCTACGTTTGTTCCTTTTCTTGTATTTATGTTAGATTTTGCTGCATATTTATTCCTTTTGTTCATTTACGCTCATTAATCCTGAAAACACAAAAGGAAGACAAAAGCACACTTTTTCCAACATTAGTACTAAAAAAGGGTTAGTTTTATGACTCATTTGATGTAATTTATATGTTGCATTTTACACACATCAGCGGGCGGTCGCGAGATACAGATTAGTGGTATCGGTGTTTATTAATTTGGCAGCGGAAATCATCAGGACCGTAGTTAGGAAATAGTTTATCAGAGTTAAAACACCACACTTTTATAAATAATAAATACATGGGGAAAAACCCAAGTTTCCATTACAATACGTTTATAGGGATAAACTTTGATTTATTGAAATAAAACTTCTTTCTTTATTTAGGTAACTTTTATAGCCACTTTTCCAAGCCTTCAGTGCTCTCCAGCTGGATTCTATTAGCTTCACATTAAGTTACCTGAAATGCGTTTTAAAAAGTTTTATCAGCAAGAAATACTGGCGAGTGCATCTCAGTTTAATCAAAACAAGCTTTTAGATCTTTATAGTATTGAGAGTGATTACAATGTTTTTATCTACCCAATTACGACCCACGGTACTGTCAATCCTGACTTGTGGTCATGCTACTACTCACAGTGTAGTAACAAGTATTGTATACAAAACCCCAACATACCGACAATAATTATAGAATACATAGACTCAATCACTGTTATCATAATTTAAAATAATTGAGGTTTTGGTAAAACAGTTTGGTAGAAAAAGAGAATGACTCACTTTGCTATTTTAGATAATACTATCGCTTTCTGGTGACTTTCTGGTTATAATCTATTAAATTTAAACAATGCACACGTGTTAGTAAGATAGCCCAATTTACATTAGCCATACACCCGAGACAGAACTCCAACGAATGAGTCAAGTAGAGCCTTCACATGTGTTACGGAGCCCTGGATCAATCGGGTATAGTAACTAATACGTAACCGGGGTTATAATACTTACAGCGAGGCAGAGCTTCACTTTTTAGGGGTATTATTCCCGAGAGTTTTAGCTTATAATAGTTGAGAGAGAGAAAGAAATTTTGAACAAGATCTAACTGAGGCATCGGCCTCCTTATATAGGATGGACATAGGGCGGCTTGCGGCCCGCGACGCCCCCTTGTTCATCTTTCGTGGCCTGCGAGGCCACTAGGCTAGGGCCTAGCTTGGCTGAGTCGAGGAGTATGTTTGACACGAGACTGGGACACGTGGTCGCACCGGGTGCGGCCTGGTGTCATTGGGTCGCGGCCCGCGATGGCCTGGCTTGACCTGGTCGCTCCCTGCGAGAGCTATATATTTTTGTTTTTATTTAATTTTTAATAATACAAAGGAATTTTAGGGTTATTTTTCGTATACGTGGTGTATTTTAGGACGTATAGGAGTATTTTAATGGTTTTAGGAGAGTTGTTATATGATAGATAAAGATCTTGCAATGAAAGCCAATGCAAAAAATGCGGAAAAGTTGCATAATTCATTTTTGTTTCTGTTTGGCACCTTCAATCTTCGTTGCTTCATTAAAATTAACAAACCATCCATGTATATTGTAAGTTAAATCCACAATCAATGTATAGAGCTGCAGCAACAAACCATTCTCTTACGGAATCTTATTGAACGTGAACAAACCATCCATTTGGCTTGAAAAGCATATAGGTATATAAGTTAAAATCATTACCATAGGTGAACCCTCCAGAAGAAATCACAGGCTGATACATAAAAATACGTATATTTCCAGACAATTCCTAACAACTGTCCGTGTGGGTTGTCGCCATAACCCTGCCGATGTTCGTCTGTTAACTACCGGATGGAGTACTTTCGTGGTCTAATCATATCATTCACTACATGGGTTGTCTCCAGTGGCTTTGTGATGGGAACCACATATTCATGTGTCGCATTTTGGAAAGATGACCGAATACAGATCTGATATTGAAATTTGTGAGCCTTCAAATAATTCTCAGACAATTCCTAACAACTGTCCATGTGAACGTTAGGATTTGTTGGGTTGTTTGTAGCTAGGGTTCAGAATGCATGAAGCATATTATATAAATTTTTAGATGGTGTTTATAAGGTTTAATTGCCTTGTGTAACTTTGATTGACATCTATATACGGAATGAGATTCTTCAAGAACTGGAAAACGAGAAAATACGGACCGAGATTCTTCAAGAAGAAGAAAAGGAGAAAATACGGAACTAGATTCTTCCGCTAATTAGTCAACAGTCATTACTTCTTAATGAACTCGAACTCACGAAATGATGGGTAATGTAAGGAGAAGCGTTGAGATTCAAGTATTTAGATGCCATGATGAGCAGTTGGTCGATGACATGATAGATAAGATGCGGAAATATTGCATAATTCATTTAGTTTCTGTTTGGCACCTTCAATCTCCGTTGCATTCTCATACGTGAACAAACCATCCATGTATGTTGCAAGTTAAATCCACAATCAATGTATAGAGCTGCAGCAATAGATTCAACAATATCGCTGATATGGAATTGGAGAACCGTTGTTTCTAATCATATCAACTATTCACTATAAGTTTTTACTCGCTTTTCCTATTTGGTAGGCACTAGTTGTCAATACAGAAAACTTAACAAGAGAAGTAATGACTGCGACATGGCGTCAAAATCCTTGAATCCCAACGCTTCTCCTTACATTACTCATCATTTCCTGAGTTCGAGTTCATTAAGAAGTAATAACTGCTGACTAATTGCAAGAATGTCTATGGCCCGTATAAAGTTATACGGGTCGTATACAACCTTTATAATTTTTTATTCGATCGTATACTCAACATACGAGCATTGTTTTATGTCTTGTATACTGGTCGTATAACGTTATACAACCCGTATATAATTAATCAACTTTCTTTTTTTAATTAGTATATGTGGGATTGACAAAAAACGCCGTAACGTTGTGGATTTAGAACTACGAACTTGGTTTGAGTTAGTTAATAACCACCATTGTTGAGGTTCCTGTTCTCAAGTTCACAACGAAGGTTCTGAAAATTGAAGGAAAATGCCTTTGTTATGGTTTGGGGAGAATATTCTGGAAATTGAAGGAAAAGGAGAACTAGAATATCGATATAGTTGCTGTAAAAGCTCACATTTTACATAACAAGAAACCTTGAACACAAGTGTTCTTTTTGAGCTTGATGGATGTCCATTATCTCAAGGCTTTTCCTTACATTACTGATTTGTATTTGGAAACTAAGGTTACCATATCCATTATCCCCTTGGTAGTTGTTACCATATCTATCCATTATACCCTAGATTTCATTACCGTGGATTGCATTCTTAAACTTGATAGCAGCAATACGGTGATATTAGAACATTGTACACTACATGTAAACACGGGGGCTTTGTGATGATATGTTGCAGATTGGGAAGCACATATTCGTGTGTTGCAGTTTGGAAAGATGACCGAATAGAGATCTGAATAACCGATACAACCCATTTGTAACCCAACTCTAATTGACGAACATGAATGTGTGAAATGGGATTTATTTAAAAGTAAAAAGAAAACTGAAACCAGTTTTCCTTGATAGCAGAAACCGTTCGATTTGATGGTTCTGAACACAACATAGATTGCCAGATCGAATGGTCGTTAAAACAAGATTATAAGGGTGTGTGTATAGAAAGGGACAAGCAAAAGAGAATACGTCAATGATTAATCCAAGATTGCACTTGAAACCAAGTACTTTACATAACAAGAAACCTTGAACACAAGTTTTCTTTTTGAGCTTGATGGATGTCCATTATCTCAACGCTTCTCCTTACATTACTGATCTGGAATTGGAGAACCGTTATGTATTTACTTACTGATTGTGGAAAACATTTTTTTGAAATCGAAGGAAAGAGTAAAAAGGATGAAATGAGGCGTGTTAACGTAAATGCAATACTTACAATTAACCAACATACATTGATGGTGGATTTAACTTGCAACATACAACAAAGCTTCATGCAGCCGAAACCGCTTTGTTAATTTTAATAAAGCAACGAAGATTGAAGGTGCCAAACAAAAATTAAATGAATTATGCAACATATCCATATCCCCTTGGTAGTTGTTACCATATTCATTGAGGCCCAATTGACGAATACGAATGTCTTAAATGGGATTTATTAAAAGTAAAAAGAAAACTGAAACCAGTTTTCCTTGATAGCAGAAGCCGTTCGTTTTGATGGTTCTAATCATTACTCAGAAGTTAATGACGCAGACTCTTGATAATCATTGCGAACTTGAGAATAGGAAGCTCAAACAAACCACCAAACTAGGACATCAACATCAATTGATGTCCAATTGACGAACACGAATGTGTGAAATGGGATTTATTTCAAAGTAAAAAGAAAACTGAAACCAGTTTATCTGAGTTTTCTTTCTCTTTGATGAAATGAGATTTATTTCAAAGTAAAAAAGAAAACTGAAACCCGTTTGCCTTGATAGTTAAAAGTCTTCCATGCTTGCTTTATGTTTATCAAATGGTCGTTTGTGTGAGTTTTCTTTCTCTTTAATGAAATGGGATTTGTTTCAAAGAAAAAAAGAAAACTGAAACCCGTTTTCCTTGATAGCAGAAGCGAGTTCGATTTAATGGTTCTGAACAATATATAGACTGCCAGATCGAAACCCAAACGTGTGAATATTAACTCATAAAAAAGATTCCTATCTATACGGGTCGTATACCATTATACGGTCCGTATAAAGATATCGTATACGTTGTATACGACCAGTTTTTGTTTTAACATGGTGTATATGAGTCGTATAAGGTTATACGGCCCGTTTAGAATAAGATAAACTAACAAAGGCTACGCCCTCATGCTTTGTCAGTTCATTTTATTCTATATGGGTCGTATAACCTTATACAGCCCGTATACACCATGTTAAAATTACCATGTGTTAATATTAACACCCATAAACAAAATCTCAAACCAAAGTGTATCGGTGGTTACTGGTTTCTGGTGAACTGAATGGCGGGTGCGCGGTGGATGTTTAAAGTGGCACAAGATGGTGGCGGCTGTGTTTAGGGTTTATTGTGATGATGCTAAATCGTAGAGAGAGAAAGATTGATGTTTGAGGTTGTCGGCTGAGTATTTTATGAAAATAGGGTTTGGTCACATGATGTCCTGTCAACAGAAGTCATGTTTAGCGGCTGAGTATTTTGTGTGGGCCTGTTACATTTTGAGGGTGTTGGAATTAATTTGTGGCCCAATATAAAGCAACAGTTATCTCAATACAAAGATCCACATAACTTTCACAATTCAAATCCAGTATCATTTTAAGTTGAAAAGTATGGGCCAATGTAGTTTTAATTCATAACTCTACATTGTTTGAATTATTAACGCTAGTCAATTATAAGCCCACTTTAACAAGTGATTTGAATTATTTCAAATTATATCAAGCCCACTTTCATTTATATTTAATTCAGCCCATTATTGCTTAGCATTTCAAAAGCCCAGTTTCATTTAAAATTCAAAAGCGGAGCCCATTCATTTAAGAAGCCCATTTTGTGTTTAAATTTTATAAGTCCGTCAAAGCTTAACCCAAAGTCCATATCCGAAACCCAATTATTTGACAAAGCCCGTTGCCTTTTCTTATTTGGGATTCATTTTTAATCTAGTTGGCCGTGATCCAAAGGCGTGTTTGTTTGAAAGTTGAACTTTTTAAACTTATGAACTTTTTAAACTTAGTAATTTTTTCGCAAGTTCATATTTCGGATAAAATGGCAACCAACCCATGGGATTGGTCAAAGAACGCAAACCCTCTACAACAAGGTCATTCTTTGACATGGGCTCAAATAAGTTTAGGACTTCCATTCTCAGATGATCCTCCTCCAGAGAACCCAGAGATGTATTTTGGAAATTGTGGTGGCATCAGTAGTGCAACACCACAAAGTAAACATAAAATGGCAAGAAATCTGTATGGTTGGATTCCAGATTCACATGCGGATAATACTTATACGCAAAAGGGTTTAGCACCATCTTGGGTTCAGTCTCTTATGCCGTCAAATAACCTTCCACAACCAAAAATCGAAAACTGGGCTAAACCTACTGTCAATTGTGATCGGACCGTACAGTTGGGGAATGATGGTCAAACAAGAACAATGTATTATGCTGAAATTGTAAAGAACATCAATGATGGTGAATCTTCGGGAAATGATGACAGTTCGGGATACGGCGGGAGTTCAGATAAAAAATGTTCAAGTTTAAGCGCAGATCGATTGGAAGGTCTATTGAGAGAGGTTGTTGATTCTGAGGCAGATGGATTAATGTCTGAGGGTGATTACAATCAGGTAAGTGTCGAAAACTCTATCTGTTCTAAGTGTGTTAAATGCAATAAATGTTCTGAATTAGAAGGTAAACTGTCTGAGTTAGAAAGTAAATTTGAATGGACATTTAACTACAATCAACACTTGATTTTCGACCTTTCAAAATGCATAGAAGCTAACATGGTTTTTAAAACAACACAAAAAGGAATTTAAAACCATCATTGGGACCTTAAAGAAAGACGTTTCTGAGTTAACGAAAACTATTTCGAGAAAGCAGACAACCATTAACAATTACATTAACATGCTCGAGGAAATGAAAAACTAATTAGTCTGTGCAAAGTGTGAAAGTGATGCGATCCAACATAAGTTGGATAGCTATTCCAACTCACGATGTGTGTGTTGGATCACATCGTAGACATACAAAAGAAGAAAGGTAATGTCAAATGCATTGGGTATCAAAAGTGTCCTCCGCCGATTAGACACAATTATACCAAGCTGCCTGATGATGAGGATATGCCTCATTTCGAGCCATCGGTTTCTTTAGACTTTGAGGAATTCGCAACTGGGCTCGAATTCAAAAAGGACATAGCATCCAATCAAGCTCAATCAGCTGACGTCAAAGATTCCACAACCGCACAGAATCAGGATCCTCCAGTCATTGTTGAGGATTGTGATAGTTCGGATGATGAGTCGAATGAGGATGAACCTAAGCAATCAAACACGACGAAAAAAGAGGCAAACATACCTCTCGAGAATCACATTCTCTATGACCCTCCAGCAAAAGCGTGTGTTTGCTCCTGTTAAGAATGTTGAAACTCATGTTGAGACCTGTGAAAGGGCAAACTTGCTTTATACGTTGATTGGTTCTGACAAAGTTTGCTCAAACAAAGATTTTCCCATTAAAAATGTTAATCAATCCTTGATTGATAAAGTGTTTGAGGATTCAACTAGTAAGTTTTTGGGAAAGTCGAGCCCAAGATTTGTAGTAACTCAGTGTGCTCCTATCCCAAAAGCTGAAGTTCGGAAACAACATGGAAATAAAAAACTTCCAGATTAACAAAATCACGCTAATCAAGGAAAGAAAAAAGGAAAAAGGGCTCAGAACAAGAAGAAGATTCAAGAGATAAACTTCGTCAAGTCTCAAGGGACTGAGAAAATTGAATCTTTTGAAAATAAATCCAACACGAATTTTGTTAAACAAGTTCATATTTTGAAAAGAAACAGTCAGAACAACTACACACAACACACAAACTGTTGTGATATAGGACCAAGTACCTCGAGATTACGAAGTTCATTATCAAGTTATCACCGTCATGTTACTTCGAGGTTTGTTGAGCGGATATCCTGCTTTGAATGCGGTGAGTATGGACACATTGTCAGAAACTGTCCATATCTCACGAAAGGAAAGGAAAAAGTTGATCCCCCCTATGGAAACTCTTACTGATCACAATCTGTTTCACCGAAACAAGACTTTCGGTTGCAAAAAGAAAGAAAATTGAAACATAGAAGAAAACAATGAAAGGAAGTTGAAAAGGTGTTAAAACCTAAAGTTTTCCAAACACAGTCTGTTAAACCAAATGTTAAAAATGAAAAACAACAACAGATTTGGAAACTAAAATCGATAACTGTTTCAGGGGGAGCTCAATCAATTCCGAATCATCGAGAAATCAAGTTCACAGTCCTTGATTATACCGGACGACCCAAGTCAACTAAGGCTTAGGTCCCTCTCTCTAACTGATCTTTAAGTAAGTGTGCAGGATGTTCCAGGAGGAGCTATTGATAGTCGTAGGATTGTTGATAGTTGAGCATCCAGACACTTGATCGGCGACATGAGGCTCCGACACAATGTTAAATCCAGGAGAATATTGTTGCCTTTGGTAGAGAGAAAAGAAGATAAAATGTCTGGTGAAGGAATGATAATGAATGAAGTTGAAAACTTTGACAAGATGGAAAATGTGAAAAAAAAATTGATTGTTGTGGCTTTGATCGGGTCAAGAAGATATATTCCAACGAAATGTATGCGCCTGCAGCACGTCTGAAACTGTTTGAAGATTCAAGGGTTGTTCTTCCCACAAGAAGTTTAAGTCCTCACAAGATGAACGTGCAGTGTACATTTCTCACAAGATTTTTTTTTTGTTATTTAAAAAAAACGTTTTCTTACGTTTTAAACTGAAGCGAGTCATTTTAATTTTTGAAGTGGGATTTTTCTTGTTCATAACGGCTTGAAGTGGGTATTCGAATTCAGTGTGTATAAACAATAATGCACAAAATTTTAAATGAAGCTTTGAAGCCAACTTAATATAGTTTTTGGAGTTAAAAGAAGATAAATATATTTGACAATCACCATTCTCAATTTGTAGACAATGATTTTGATTAGTCAATAACGTACCCTCACAATAATTAAATTTCAACTTATATCGATTATTAATTTATATTACATGCTTTTATCAAATCATCTACTACCGAATGTGCTAGTAAACGTTTTATTTTCTTTTTGTGTTTTATTAATTTTAATAAATAAGAGTAGTTAATTATATTATAAAAACATTTTTATATAATAGCAATACTAATATAAATAGAAATAAAAAAATGAGAGAACTAAAATACAAAATAAATAAAAAATATAAAATCAATTTTTTTTCAAAACAAGTTCTGAAACTTTTTTTTTATTTAATAAATATCTTTTTATTAATTTGTAACAATGTTTAAAAAAGCGGAAACGGGCATTGAAGCGTTTTTCCTTAGCCTCACGAAGCGTAAACCTCGAAGCAGGTCAGGGCGTAAGCCTCAAAACATATTAGTATATATATATATATATATATATATATATCATAAAAATCACAAATTAACATAAAACACACTTTAGCAATAACACAAACATCATAAATAGTTCAACAAACAAGGTTTAACATAAAACAAACACCATAAGATAGAAATAGTTCGAACAACTTAAATTAGTAACGTTATGACATCTAAATATCATGGAACTTGTTTTCCTCCGCATCATCAACCTCAATTTTTCTTCTAGCGTATTTAGATCATCATTGTCATCTTCACAAACCGAATTAATAACTCTTTTCCTTTTCCTCCTAGATGATGAACTCTCACCTTCTTCCTCATTTGACCCACCAACTCCACCCATGCCATCTTCATCCCCACTCGGGTTGGCTATACACTCATCATCCGAAAAAACATCATCGACAACAATCGGGTCTTCATCATCTTTTAGATTTGACTTCTTTATAAACTTTTTCTTCAATCTCCTATTGTACATAACGTACACCAACTTAGTCTCCTGCGTGAAGAATCATATGTGATTTTGTTCTACGTAATATGTTAGGCTGTTAGCGATTAGGTTTTTTTATTCTAATAGATGTTTTTTAAGTTAATTATTGGGTTAGGCCACCAATTAAGCCCAATAAATACTAAATGGGTCTAAAATAAGGTCTAGAAAACCTAAAATTTTTCAATTTTCATAAAGCCTCACCGCCTCGGACAGCCTCTGTTGGCTCATGTGGATCCCACCTTAAGAACAGATGATTGAAAGCCAAAATAGTCTACAATCAACTGATCCTTCATAACAACGCTTGAAGACATTCTCATCCCAATGGCAAAGGCATCAAACAACTGCTTATTCATAAAGGTCTGCTACAAGCTAAAGTCTGCTGATTCACAAGGTCTGCCAAAGTAAACCACTGATGAAGACTAAAGTCTGCTGGAAGCAAAGGTCTGATCACCCTTTGATTAAAGAAGACAAGGTCTGATGAAGAAGGTTTACTGAGGCTCAACAGAGGATAAGGCTCATCAGATGTTGAATAAACATATGATATACACTAGTGTTGTGAATGTAACAGTGTTTAGCTATAGCAGATGTTAGAGTTAGTTACATGTTGTTAGATGTCGTTGTCTAGGTGACATCAGCCTAGATTCCCTAGTGGTTTGCATTGTACTATAAATAGAACAGTGCATGTATTGTTCTATTTATCACTTCATCACCTTGACATTTTATACGAGCAAATTGAGTAATCTCAGGCTGAGGGGGAGTTTGTATTCATGCATACGTGAATCATTGTAATTTCAATCGTTCAGTTTAAAGTATTCATGATGAGAGCAAATCTCTCATTGTTTGTGAATTAAAGTTTATCTTCATTCCGCTGCATTATTTCCATATTTGTTATCATCTTCATTGATCATCTTAAACTTTTGCAAACAATTCAAACTCAGATCCTAACAGTTGTTATCAGAGCATAGGTCAATCAAATTCGATTTAACAATCGATTTGATATAAAAGATCAGCTCAATTCATTGATATCGTTTGTTCGTAGGAAGTTGAAAAACAGAGTTAAACGTTTAATCACGTTCAAAGTAGTTTAAACGAAGCTTTGTAAAACAACCAAAATGTCTCAAAACACACAAGATCCTCATAACACTGGCACCCTGTATAAACCACCTATGCTTGCCATATCTGAGTATAATATCTGGCAACGTAGGATGGGTCATGTACTTGCACAGCAGAACATCGAATGCTGGAAATCGGTTATCTTCGGACCACATGTTCCGATGGTGCTGAGTGCAGAAGATCCAAAGGTCCAAGTACCTAAGAAACCTGAAAATTACTCCGAGCAGGATTTTCGGAAAATCGAGTTAGATGCTAAAGCATTCAGTATAGTTGCTATAGCACTACCCAATGATATCTATGCCGGCCTGTTACATTGTAACAGTGCAAAGGAGTTATGGGATGCACTAAAAGAACAATTAGGCGGTACAGAAGAGGTAATTGAGAACAACAGAAAGGTTTTGAACCAATAATATGAAACGTTTTGTCATGTCAAGGGAAAGTCATTAACCCAACAGTTTGAAAGGTTTAGTTATCTGATTAGTGAATTAAACTGGTAAATGTAGAGTATGCTAATTCAACTTTGAATAGTAGATTTCTTAGATCACTACCAGAAAATGGGAAACTATAGCCTTTGTTACTAGAAACTCTGTTGGTTTTAAGGAGATGAGTTTGACTCAGCTTCATGGTAGGCTCTTGACTTATAAGAGAGAGCTTAACCAGAAAAAGAAGCTACAAGAGTCAGGAAAAATGGCTGATGACTACTCTTTTGGTCGTACAACACTTTTTGGTCAGGAAGAAACATCTGGTAGTAGTAAGGATCAGAGTTATGATCATTTTATTGACATAACATCTGGTGAAGCATTCAACTCTGATTCTTACTCACCCAACTATGCTTTCACAGCTAATGGGGAAAACCAGATCTCTGACAACTTGTCCTTTGAATTAAATGATCTTCAATATTTTGATCCCACAGATCTGGAAGAGATAGGCATTTTACACCAACTTGCCTTGTTGAGTGTGGGAACAAGCAAGTTTTACAAAAGAAATGGTAGGAAGTTTCCAGGGTTGCATGGGAACTTAAAAGTTGGGTTGGATAAATCAAAGATTAAGTGTGATAAGTGTAATAGGCTTGGTCACTTTGCTAGGGAATGTAGGACCTAAACCAGTGGTCCCATAGTTACACATCCCATTCCTAGACCTCAAAACACCCAAAACAGTGTCCATTATTCCCAATATACCCCTGCACCACAGATGCAAAACACTGCTTATTTTGCACACCCTGTAAACATTGTTCCTGTCAAGTATGTCCAAACCACTGTTCCTCAAATCCAATATGTTCAAGCCCCTGCACCTCAGGTCCAAGTGAAACCTGCACCACAAGCTGCATAAAAATATGCTCAGGCAGAAGCCAGTCAACAGAGTTTCTTTACACAAGGCTTTGTTGATTGGAGCAGCTTACCTGAGGATTTGACTAATGAAAATTTTGCTCTAGTTGCTAATTCTGATAAGAAACCTGATGAATTTTGTTTTATGTGCATTCTTGTATGGAAAGATTCAGGAAGAGGTATATGTTTGTCAACCTCCTGGTTTTGAAGATGCCATTTATCCTGATCATGTCTACAAGCTCAATAAAGCATTGTATGGCTTGAAACAAGCACCTAGAGCCTAGTATGAAACTCTTTCCACCTTTCTAATGTCATAGGGTTTACAAGGGGTAAAATTCACAAAACACTGTTTTTAAAATGGAAAGGAAAGGATCTGATGATTGTCCAAATTTATATTGATGACATCATCTTTGGATCCACATGTACCTTCATGTGTGAAGAGTCCAGAAAACTCATGACAGATGAGTTTGAGATGAGTGCCATGGGTGAACTCCAATGCTTTCTTGGTCTCCAAGTTAAGCAGTTGCAAAATGGAACATTCATTTATCAAAGCAAATATGTAAAAGAACTTTTAACCAAATTTGAGATGAATGATTGTAAACCATGTAGTACACCCATGGTAACCACAAAGCTTGTCAGTACTGATGAAAAGGATGAATTGGTTGATCAAACATTGTATAGAAGCATGATTGGGTCTTTATTGTACCTAACTGCATCTAGGCCAGACATCATGTTTGCAACATGTGTTTGTGCAAGATCATAGTCAGCACCTAGGAAGTCTAATCACATTGCTGTAAAAAGAATATTCAGATACATAAAAGGTGCTCCCACACTTGGTATCTAGTATCCTGCTAATGGGAATATCAAGCTTTCTAGTTTTTCAGATAGTGTTTTTGCTGGATGTAACACCACAAGGAAGTCCACATCAAGAGGGTGTCAATTTCTAAGCAATTACTTAGTATCTTAGCAAAGCAAAAAGCAAGCAGTTGTTTCCACATCCACTGCTGAAGCAGAATACATTGCTGTTGCAAGCTGTATAGCCTAACTTTTGTGGCTTCAAAATCAACTGCTGGATTTTGGTGTAACTATCTAAAGACTCCTCTCATGTTAGTCAAGCAGCTGAAAACATCATTAAAAATCCAGTCTCCCATTCAACCACCAAACACATTGACATCAGACATTACTTTAAGAGGGATTGCTATAAAAAAATTTGATTTCTCTGCATCATGTTCCAACTAAGGATCAGCTGGCAGATGTGTTAACAAAAGCTTTAGACACAACTACCTTTGAAAGCTTGATCTCTAGAATTGGCATGCTAAACATGGATTAAAAGGCAAAACTTTGTTTTCCATGAATAAATAGCATTAAAATGTTTTCAGAAAATCGAAAATCCATCCTTAAATGAAAATTTTTCATAAATCCTTAAAAGTTTATCCATAACCACTGTTTTCAAACCTCTGATTGGCAAAAAAATTTATCCACTGCTGAAAGGTATCCTCTGTTTTCCTTTTACCACTGCTTGGACCACTGTTGATCAAACAGCTGTTGGTCTCGACCACTGATGTCTATCCGCTAATAGACTAAAATCAGCCACTGTTATTGTCCAACAGTGGTTTCCAAACAATTGTCCTCCATTATCCCAATAGTGCCACGTGGACAGATGTTAGCCATCAGATCTTTGTAACTGCTGCCATATCAGCATTCACTTTTTCACTTTATAAAACTCTTTTTCATCTCCAAACAGAGCTTTACTGCCGTCTCGAATTCAAAATTCACAAAAGAGGTTTCCATCTTCTTCTTCAAACCTTACTCTAATTTATTCCTCGACCATGGATCTGACAGTCAAATATCCCCACAACTATCTTCCCATTTTTGAGAAAACAAACAAAAATACTTCATTTCATTCAATAATTGACGTTCTCACGTCATCAAAATACAAAGCAATTTTTACCGCAAATGCTCCAATCTATCCGGACACACTCCGATATTTTTGGGCCAATGCTGAAATCCAATCACAAAAGAAATTGCCCTATGCTATCGCTTCTAAGGTCGGAGAAACACTTGTTCAAATTTCCCCATCTTCCATATCAACAACATTTGGATTGAAAGATCAGGCATGTAAGACCTCTTTTGAAAAACATGAACTTCATGGAATTCATTGAGATAGGGTATCATGATCAATTAACCCGGGTCACCATTTTTAAACCAAAATTCCCTGCTGAAATGAAATTCTTTTTCCATAGCCTAGTCATTTGTCTTTCTACTAAGACCACTGCTTTTAATGAAATACCACTTAAAATTCAGTACTTGAGGTATGCTATTTCAACAAACTCTGATTTCAACTACTCCCAAGCACTTTTTCTGATTTGGTCACAAATGTGAAGAATGTTCAAAAGGGGGCTAATAATTCCTTTTTAATGTACCCAAGACTATTAAGCTACTACCTATAAAAACAAGTTTCACAAAAAGATTTTCAACAAGGTGTAGCTTTTCAAATAAATAGTCTTACAAGTGAAACTTTTACTCGCCTTATGGCTAAAGAGTCAAAGACTTCCAAAACACAAGCAAAGGGGGGTGAACCTGTTTTAGATGAGTCCACATCTGTTGCTCAAACCTCTGTTGTTGAGCCCACTACTCATGGTGATCATGACACCACAACCGGTGTTGTGAAACCCACACCAGCCAAATCCAAAAAGAAACCTGCCAAATCCAAAAAGCCCACCAAAACCAAACAAAATAAAACGGGTCCTCTGGAAGATGAGATCCCAGAGGTTAACCCAGTGACAACACAAATGTCACTTGAAACCACTGCTGCTACTTCCTTACAGCAGTTGGAAAGATCTCAACCCATCCAAACTCCTCATGAATCCTCACAAAAGGATCATGTTGTAAGCACAAGGACACCACATCATGAAGCAGACCTTTCATTTGAAAGTATGCTTAAAAGCCTCTCTCCCAGGGCAATGTCGCTTTCTACACCACAACCCTCTCCCCAAATTCCACCAACAATAATACCTCTGTTTGAAGCAATTGAAATTCAGACTCAAAATAGTCCCTCTCACTCACACATTAATGAGAGTATAACCTAAAAAATGACTGTGTCTGAACCAATTCAATCTGCTATCCCACAAACAATTGAGGAGGTTACACCCATTGAGTTTCACGAAACTCTTGGTGGTAGTTCAAGTGGAGCAACCACTACAACTATTGAATCCATTGACTTACAGTTAGATAGTTATTTCATACTTTAGACTCCCTTGAAGGCAACCATTGTTGAGGCTGCAACTGTAACCTCTGCTCTAGTGGGAAGTCCCCAAAACCAAGAAAAAGGGGCATTTATTTATGATGATTTGGAGTCTTATCCTATTATCAAAACAAATACAACCACCACAGGTGGGAATTCAGATGATCCTATTAAATTAGGTGATGAATTAAGGTATAAAGATTTGACGGATATAATGACCACCATTGAAACATTTGTTGTTGATATGAAAGAAATGATGAAGCAGATAATGGAGCTTTCTAAAAGTCAGTCTAGCACTCAACAAATTGCCAATGAGCTATGAAATTCTATGCAACACATCCTTCAAGCTCAGAGGAATTTGGCTGAAATCAACCACAACACTCATATGGAACTTATAAGGAACATGGTTGATGCTAGGTGTAAAGACACACAAGCAGACATTAAGGCCATCAAAGAATATTTAGTCAAAATTACTAGCTGTGCCCCTACAACAGTCCTTTATAATGATGAAGATGATGATGCCAAAAGGGGGGAGAAAGATACACTGAGAAAGTTGCCACCTGATTCAAAAGCTAAACCAAAAGCAAAGGTGCAACAAAAGCCAGAGTCTGCTCAACAAAAATCTTCTTCAAAACCTTCAGAGGCTAGAAAAAGCAAAGGGATTGATGAGACCCTAAACAAGAAAGCTGAAGAGATAGCTTTAGAAAAAAAAGAAGAAGAAAGATACAAAGAAAAGCAAAGCTTCCAGTTTTGTAAAGAAAGAACATGCAGAGCAGGGGAAAAAGGAAGATATTGGTACTTCAAACAGAAGAAAGTCTACTACAAAAGTCAGACCACCAATTGTCACCCCTCTGCTAAATCTAAACCCAAACCTTCACCACAAAAACCACCACAAAAGAAGCAGAAAATAGCTTCAACACCATCATCACCAGCTCACCCAACAGATGCTGATACAACAAATGTATCAGCAGATTTTAACCTATCCTCTGCCATGATCATTTTCACCACACCACACCACCAACAACCCAACCACCTCCAATGTAGGATCAGTTTTGACCTCTCGAGTGAGTCAATCAGAGCTAGTGCTTACTGAAAATGTGGCGGAAACACATTTTCAGCATGATACAAAGAAAAACGTAACAGAAATGAGTAGAAACAGAAGATTCACACTTAAAATACTTTTTCTTCACTTGATAACGCTTGTCGTACAGTCAGCAGTTCGACGTTGAGTTCATAAAAACGTTACAAATGAAGACCACATCAGGGGTATTTATAGAGAACCTGGTCCGCTCATATGACATGTTCACAAAAGCGATCCAGACTTCAAAGCTGGTTCGCTTATATGAACACATGTCCATAAAAGCGGACCTCAAACTTGAAAAGCATAAAATTACATTTTAACCCCCTGTACTAATACAAAATGACCTATCTGGACCCTATACATTATACTAGTATTACAAAGACGCAGGCTTTAGACATTGTGCATCAACAAACTCCCCCTTGGATGAAGCCGCAGTCTTTGTCTTGAATGTAGGCCTTCAGATAGCTTTGAATTTCTCTTCTCTCGGTTTCTTTTTAATCAACTTCTCTTGCTCTACCTCTTCTTGCATTCGTCTTTCACGTTCTTTTGCATCAATCACTACAAATTCAGACGAACTAGAAGAACTAGTAGTGTCTTTATCAACGTCGTCACCTTCAACATTATCTACAACTTTTTCTTTTTCTTTTTGAACATCCGAAGTAACTGTTTTCACAACACTATCAACAAAATATGCTTCTGTTGTAAACAAATCTGTCTCAATTACAATATTTTCAGCACCAGTCATTTCTTGTTCATTTTCAACATTCATCTCAGAAATATTTTCATCAGTTTCATCAATTAACATTGTTTGCTTTTTCTTCTTTTGTATCTTCTTTGGTTTTGAAGAAGAACCTTCACCTTCAGCTACAGGAGTGGCAATTCTACGTCTGCGTCCCGACTCCTTTACATACCACACATTCTTGGTTGATTGGAAATTCTCAAGTATCTTCAACTCTACAGCATACAACGCCTCTTTCATTTCTTCTTGATTTCTCCAATTTTGATTATTTTCCGGATCAGGATCCACATAGTTCACATCTCTAAGTAATCCAAAGTTTTCAATCACTAGATCAGGCTCTGGATGATTAGGATGATACTGTATCAGATTCTTCAAAGAAATATTAGACATGTGAGTTTGAACAAGAAGATCACCCTGAATTTCTCTATCAATTCCAGGATATGCACGATCAATCATCATTTGTACAAAACGCGGATACCTCCAGGTTCTAACACTTGACGTGAGATTCTCCACCATATAATGAAAAACTATGTGTGAAAAGTTGTATTTTTTATTCAACACCAACGCTGTCAACATATTCATTTGGTAATCTCTCATTTGATCGAAACTGCCCTTTGTGTGGCTCAATGAAATAAGAATACAATGAATTAAGAACTTGAAAGATTTTTGAAACTTTGACTTCAAGTAGTTTCCGGTGTTCAAAGCACCTCTGTATCCCAATCTTAGCATACATCCCTTCACCAAACGTTCCGGAAATCTTGTGGGGTAGTTATCTTTATCAGGAAAGTCCATAACTTCTCGAACTAATTCTTCAGTCACCAGAATAGTCTCCAACTTTCCATTCACTTCAACCACTGACGATATCACCTTGCTTGCCTCATCATACTTTGCGTTTGTCCAAAATCGACTAATATGTGATCTATACAAAGGTCTTTGGTCAAACATTGCTTTCTTCACTGGAATACGATTCATATAATCCAAGATGCTGCTGAACTCTGACAATAAAGGACACTTCTCCACGTCTAAATCAATGCAACTGTTGTGTACTGGATCAAATAACATGTTTGGCGATGCCTACACAACAACAACAGAAATCAAGACTTAGAAAAATATCTCATGTTTATTACTGACTAAAAATGAACCTGCATATTTACATTAAAAACGAACCAATATCTCACAACCCTATAGGCAAACCACTATACTAACTAAAAAGCAAACCTACTTAAAAAAATTGCACAAAAACATCCCTAGCCATATAAACGAAACAGTAATTTTCTACCACAAAAGCTGACCTAAGATGGTACATATGAGCGGTTCAGCAAATGACGTATAAGCGGTTCAGCAACTGACAGACATATGAGCGGTTCAGGCAAATGACAAATAAGCGGTTCAGCAACTGACATATGAGCGGTTCAGGCAAATGACAAATGAGTGGTTCAGCCGATGACAAATAAGCGATTCAGATTTGTTTGTTCGAAAAAGCGATCCAGGTTCAACAACTTGTAAAAACTGCCTAAAACCTAAAATTGATTTCAAAATCACAATCTACACATAATTCCGAGACTAGAGGTATCTTTTGATTTTGTTATACTTGCTTAAAACACCCTAGATCTGAAACCTAAACTATGTATCATCTACAACATACGTCTATCACTCAAATTACTGCAATTAATCATGTAAAACAACACTTAATATCATCATACGACACTAAAACAACAATCATTTCAACCAAATATGACATTCAAAGGCTTAAAACACTATCAGTTTACACAAACATACCGACTGACATGATTTCACTTCAAAAGAGATAAAATTTCAAAAGAACTTACCTTGCCCATGATGTAATCAGTAGAGATCTATCAAAAACAGGTGAAAACAAGGCTCAATCAGCAAGAAATCACAAAGAACACGGAGGATCGCTTGAATCGCCCAGAGAAGATGACTTATAAGCGAACCAAAACATGACAGAAAAAGCGAACCTCAAATCTATTTAAATGGGGTCTGGACCGCTTATATGACATATCCTATGAGCGGACCACAATGTTACCTTGACAGAAAAGCGGTCCTCAAACTTGTCATAAGAGCGAACCTCAATGTTACATTTTCAAGAAATTTATTTATAATTCATTTTTCAAATTTTTCGATTTTACATACTGACACCCAGTTGACCAAGTCCAAGTTAATGACCCTGGACAGCTGTTTGACCTACCAAGTCCAAGTTAATGGCCCTGGATGATCAGTTTTATGAAGTACTCTGTCATTTTGTTTAAAAAAAAAACAGTTCAAATTAATGAACTTTTCAACGTTTCAAACATTTGCACATTTTATCTTTCAAACATCATACCAATTCTTTGTTTGCAATCACAGCTTACCCAACCCTCATCAGACACTAACATGATCTGCACACAGGCTTTGATCTTCCGATTCCCAATGTCAGTTGTCGAAACTAAAAGAGAAAAGAAAATCTTTTTGGGTTTTAAGCTGTACAAATTTAAAACTATACACACAATCTTTTTGTGAGCATGTCAAGGGATTATATCAGCTGCCGACGAAATACAAGTACCGTTAAGCTGTTATTTCATTTTAAGCATTAAACAATTCACATAGATTGCCGATATACTGATCCTTTTAAATTCTCACAAAACTTTCAATCTGTTCGGGATACAGAATTAGTGTTTTAGAACTTAAACATCTACATGTGTCCCACCTCAGTATATACTCCCGTATCCAGACCCCAGTATTCAGTCTTACAGGTGAGTATACCTAGATAATATCTGTAAAGGGTTAAATGCGAGGGCCGTGAGAGCTCAGGTCGATCTTTCGATACGCAGAGAGATGACGGCTTCGACTTTTGGTGGGTCCCCTTTGGGGATCTTCTTTTCAACAGCACATGATTAACCATTTTGCAATGTGTTATCATTTTTTATGCTGAGGGGAGGCTTATATTTCAAAGCAGCGTAAAGTATTCTCCGGGGGCTAGGCCATTGCTTCCGCAAAATCAGAAGTCCCGGGATAATACCCCAGATATTACTAAGCATAAAGACCTAGTATCTCAGAATACGGGACCCTTCAAACAGGATTTCAGGGGTTACCTATATATCCTGGAGGTGTTCCCCACGTAGATGCAAGTAAATTTTATGTTTATATCCCAAACTGATCTACTGATTTTGTGAAAACCTATCGGCACATCTTTAGTGAGATTGCTTAATTGCATTTTATACATTCCAATTCTTTAGCGTACTGCACTTGTCTAGCTGATGTACTATCATTTCCCTTTTATACACAAACTCATTTTTACTTTTTCAAATGTTTTTGGTTTTTGTAGATTTTATCATGTTTTTGTATTTTTCTGCAAACTTTCTCCCCCTAAAAAGAAAAACATATTTTTGTGTTTTTGTTTTTATCAAAAAGCAGAAAATAAACTGTACAAAGAAACTTGACAACACGATATGGTTCACGTCAGATCGCCGCCCAACTCGGCTTCACATTCAATAACCCTCCCAGATTGCAGATTTTTCATCCCATTCAATTTCAAAAGATAATAAAATCTCTTTTTGTCAAACGGTTTCGTATAAAAATCAGCTTTCTGATCATCGGTGCCCACATGTTCAATCCGTATTAATTTCTTTTCGTGACAATCTCGAATAAAATGGTGACGAATTTCAATGTGTTTTGTTTTCGAATGATGAACCGGATTTTTAGTAACATTTATGGCCGCTTCATTGTCCACAAATATCGGAGTATCCAAGAATTGCAGACCGAAGTCGCGCATCTGCTGTTGGATCCAGAGGATCTGCGAACAACAGCTAGAGGCTGAGACGTACTCAGCCTCACACGTGGAGAGCGCAACTGCAGTTTGCTTCTTGCACTGCCAGGTAACGAGTCGAGTTCCGAAGAACTGGCACCCAGCAGTGGTGGACTTTGCGTTCTGTTTACAGCTACCAAAATCTGAATCAGCGAAACCGGATAATGTAAAATCACCCAAACGAGGATACCACAAGCCGATGCTTGGGCAACCCTTCAAATACCGTAAGATGCGTTTAACGATCGTCAGGTGTGATTGCTTCGGATTCGACTGATATCGTGCACACAGACATGTCGGATACATGATGTCGGGACGGGAAGCTGTGAGATACATTAAAGACCCAATGATCGATCGGTATACTGTTTCATCCATCTTCACTCCCTGTTCATCCGGACAAATACCATGGTTCTGTGCGAGGGGGGTTGATGCAGGACTGCAATCTGTCATATCAAACTTGTCTAGCACATCCTTTACATACTTTGACTGGTGAATGAAGATTCAATCGGGCATTTGTTCTACCTGCAGCCCGAGAAAGAACTTCATCTCCCCCATTGAACTCATTTCGAACTTCTTCTTCATTACTCTCTCAAACTCTTTACACAAATCGTCGTTGGTGGAACCGAAAATTATATCATCAACGTAAATCTGCACAATTAGCAAGTGGATGGCTTCTTCTTTTGTGAACAAGGTGCTGTCTACTGTTCCTCTTGTGAACCCGTTGTCCAGCAAGTAGGTCGAAAGAGTCTCATACCAGGCTCTCGGGGCCTGGTGTAGACCGTATAATGCTTTATCCAATAAGTACACCTTGTCTTTGTTCAGTGGATCTGTAAACCCCGGTGGTTGTCCCACATAAACTTCTTCTCGAATCTTGCTATACAGGAATGCTGATTTAACATCAAGTTGATAGACTTTGAAATCTTTCCAAGATGCAAAGGCTAAAAAGATGCGAATTGCTTCAAGCCTTGCAACCGGTGCGTAAACTTCATCATACTCTATTCCCTCCTGCTGGCTAAAGCCTTGAACCACTAAACGTGCTTTGTTCCTCACCACGACTCCTCTATCATCTCTTTTACATTTGAACACCCATTTTGTCTTTATCAACTTCTGATTCTTTGGCAGATCAACAAGTCTCCAGACGCCCAATTTCTCAAACTGTTGTAGTTCCTCCTGCATAGCATTCACCCAACTGTCTTCGGTCAATGCTTCTTTGTAGGTCCTGGGCTCTATCTGCGAAATAAAACATTTGAATGAGACTTCTTTCTGCATATCAGCAATATCTGAATAAAAACATGTAAAAGCTTGGTCTATCTGATGTCTCGTCTTGACACCACTCTGTAGATCGCCGATAATTTGTTCTGAAGGATGGTAAGATAGGGTCCGTGGCATCACAGTATCAGGCACTACAACTTCCGATTCCAGATTTGAAATGTCGAGATCAACGATTTGATCCACAGCCTCTTCAGATGTCTCATTTGGTTCCTCGTCAAAGGTAGGAGAGGGTTCCTCCTCTGAGTCGTCAGAAACATCAAATGACGGAGCTGGTTCCTCTGGTTCCTCTGGTGGTATATGAATGGTTCCACTTGGTCCGGCTTCATCATCATGAGTACCCACGGTGGGCGTAGGAACATCTAGCGGTCTAGATTCTGGCTCTTGCAAGTGACTTTGCTGATACAAGTACATGAGAGCAAGTTCCTCCTCACTTGGCTCGGATGGCAGATGAAACGATTCCCAGAGTTTGTCGTAATCAAATAGGAATCTTTGTCCGGGAAGTTGTTGCGATGGCGTGTGCTTCTGACAATCCACATGATGAACCTGAATCACTTTCCCCAGACACGGTACAAACACCCTTTTTAACGGGCTAGCGTATCCTATGAAAAATCCTTCATTCGCTTTCGCTCCGAATTTACCATCAGCATCTATGAAAGTACACGGAGAGCCAAAAGGTTCTAAGAACTCAAGATTTGGCTTATATCGATGCAACAACTCGAAACAAGTCTTTTTATATTTCTTCACTGTCAGAACTCTATTCAGTGTATAGCAAGCAGCTGAAACTGCTTCACTCCAGAAGAAAATCGGAAGCTTTGAATCTGCTAACATAGTACGTGCAGTCTCGATCAGGGTTCTATTCTTTCGTTCAGCCACACCGTTCTGTTGTGGTGTATACGGCGCACTGAATTCATGTAGTATCCCCTTCTCGTTGCAGTACTCGTACATTTTGTTATTCTTGAACTCCGTTCCGTTATCAGTCCGAATTCTTCTGATCGGCAACTTGTACACTGTTTCCATCTTTTTGAATAAAACCATCAAAGTATCGAATGTTTCGTCCTTCTTTTCCAAACAAACAACCCATGAAAACCTTGTATAATCATCCGTAACCACCAAACAATAAGAATCTCCACTGATGCTTTTGACGTTGACCGGCCCGAAGAGATCCATATGCAATCTCTCGAGAGGTAACCGGATTGTATTGAGTATCTTCGACGGATGAGACTTCCGTACCTGTTTACCTTTCTTACACGCAACACAATCATCAGGTAAATGAAAATTCTTAACATTCACACCTTCTACCAAATTGTTGTGCACAAGAAAATTCATTTTACGAACATGTATATGACCCATTTTCCTGTGCCACATAATTGACTCTTTCTCAGTTGCTTTAGATTTTGTTACAAAACATTGTTTTTGAGGAATTGTTGGTGTTGCATTGCTCATATCTAAAATGTAAAGATCATTAACCCTAGGAGCACGCAACAGCACCAACTCATCAGGGACTTTAAACCCTGGTTTTAAAACCAAACACTCTGTTTTTGTAAAATGTACGCTAAAGTCTTTGTCGCAAATTTGTGAAATACTTAACAAATTGTTCGTTAATTCAACAATATAATTCACTTTGTCAAAAGATATAATGCCGTTTGTGAGCTTTCCCTGACCAACAATTCTGCCACCTTGGTTACCAGCAAATCCAACATAGCTTCCATTAATTGCTTTGACATCATATAATAGTGCTAAAGATCCCGTCATATGTCTCGACGCTCCGCTGTCCATTATCCACCTTGATACCACAGACTTGGGCAGCTCCTGCAATTAGCACACAAACACATCAGTTAAACAATGATGCCCACGACTTTTTAACTTCCGACACTGAACCAAAAACTACATTGCATTTCTCAGTTGTTTTAGGAAAGTTAAATGTGACATTTGACTCAATTTCCTTTTTATCTTGTTTCACTTTGTTATGAAGTTTGGGAAATTCCGACAAAAACTGATCAAGTTCAGACTCAAACACATCAACATCATCTTTCACAAACTGTGACTCATTTTTCAACACATTTTCCATATTTTTTATCTCAACAGATAGTTTAGATTTTGCGACCCATGATTGATTTTCAAAAGTTTTTGCTTTAGGGTAAAATTTCGAAGTCTTACTTTCTCACACTGCTTTGCCATGTGGCCAACTTCATTGCAGCGATAACACACACGCTTATCATATTCTACAAAAGTGGTTGTGACAGTTTCCACTTTTAGCTTTTGCGCTGCATTGAAGTCGTCCACAGCCTTTTGACTAAAAATATAGTCTTTTTCAATTTCAGTGCTAGGACCAACAACAAACACATCATCCAACCTATCTTTTGGCTTGACCAACTTCTTAGTCATTTTCTTCTCAAAACCAAGACCTTTATTCTTTAACTGGTTTTTCTTGTTTTGGTTTTTACCCACCCCCTCTACCTTTTCTGGACTAGTAGGACATGATGAACCAACTGACTTATTCAGTTTTGAAAAGAAATCATTTTTCTTTAACTCATTTACGCTCAGCTCAATCAGCTTAAACACTTTCTGAACATTCTCAAATTTAACATTCTGAAGCGGAAACTCGGTGTTGGAATAAAGTTTGTCAGATCCAACCATAGTGTAAGCCACCATAATTGAATCATCATCCTCACTTTTATCCGTTTTTGTCAAATAACGATCTAAAAAGTTTCCGTCCTCCTCAGATTCACTACCAGACTCCACTGATTTTGCCTTCTCAGATTTCCCACTATCATCGTCCAACACCTGATCAATAACATTTTTGATTACCTAGGATTCGTTGTCAGTGTCAGACGCAGTGAAAGTGATATCAATGTTATCAGGTAAATCATTCTCAAAGGTTTTTAATTTGATGTTTAATGCAGCTTAAACCCCATCTGGATATTTTTGTGTATAATGATTCCACATTGGGGGTGGAACACTGTTGTAGGCAGGTGAAACATGTGGTTGTTGTGGCACTATTTGCTCTAACACATACGATGATGCCACATAACTCATCAATTTCTGATCAATTCTATCATTCTCAATTTTAGTCAACTCAAGCTCTTTTCTCAAAGATGCGATTGTATCTAAATGAAAGTTGACTTCTCTTTGTTTATCAAATAAAGTTGATTGTGCCAACTTTGTTTCTTTATCATTTTCAATACTCTTTTTTTGGATCATTTTTATCGACCTAGACAATGTGTCGTATGCCTCTTTTACCTGCTCTAAGTCAAATTTCACCAAATCTGCATGTTGTTTCAATTCCTGATACTTGGTGTCTTTTTCAAGACACCCCGTGCATAGTTGTGAACAACTTAGACACGGTGTATCGGGGATTAAAATCTTTTCAACTATAATCTCATCCTCACAAACAACTTTACCAACAAGATTTGACTCCGACTCAGACGACTTGACCACGTTGACCTCTAAGACTCCAGTATCCTCTCCTAGACCTGACCCTTTATCAACTGACTCCTGGATGTCTGAATCTACCTCTTTTAACTTGCTCATCAGCGCTTTATCTGCAATCTCCTTTAGAGCTTCTTCAGTCATTTCTTTGGAAACATCGATCACCTCCTCGACTGCTTCTTTCTCTGCTTCAAATCTTGAACACGTTCCAGTTCTTGGCTCTTTAAAATAATCTGCAAAAGAATCAAAAACTTTAGGAGGCAGAATAGATTTCATTGTATAAACAAATTCCTCCTGCCGTGATTGAAAGTTGAGAGCTTCATTCACTGATTCCTCAGCTTTTGCAGAACTATCTGTAAAAACCTCTTTAACAACCTCCGGAACCACCTGATCAGCAATTTCCATAACCTCTTCGATCACAATTTCAGTAAGAGAATCAACCATCTTAGTAACTTCTTCCTCAACCACCTCAGAATCAGACTCAACTACACTCTCAGAAACTACTTCACCGACATTCTTAGTAACCACCTCATTGCTACCCTTCGATTCTGCTACTGTCTCAGTAATCTCAACTACCTCAGCCATCATTGCTTGATCATCCTTTCCTGGAATATACTTGTCCCAACTAAACCCAGACACAACCTTCTCATCATCTTGGTTTACGATAAGTGCCTTTTCTGGTTTGTTCTCAATCTGAGGTCTCTGAACTGCAGATTGTTGATTTGGTCGATGATATATAGCTTGTCTGTAATAATCGTTTGTAAACGGGTTCTGATGATTCTGCACTTCACGGTTCGGACATTCGCGCTTGAAATGACCTCGTTCTTTGCACTTAAAACAAGTCACCTTTGACTTATCGAACCCTAATTTCTGATCAGGACCTGACAAACTGCTTCTACCCGTGATCTCCATAAAACGTTGAGCTCTTCTGACCAGACTAGCCATGCACCACTTTATATCTATCAGTTCCAGTTCTTCCGGATCGATCTGATCGTAATCCTCTTTAGTCATATCAGGATTACCGATTCTACCAGCAACCAAACCTTCATAAGCTTCCAGAACTGATGCCAAAACCGCAATGTGCTGCTTGGCTGCATTCTCGGTGATTTCATTCCCATTCTTGATGTTAACCGCAATGTTACACTGCACACCTGATACAAACGTCTGTTGATTTGACCCTGTAGAACTTTGAGAAGAATTCTGCTCAGTGACTTTGGCATTCGGCTCGTAGTTGGCAAACGGAGTCGACTGACTTGACTGATAGGCATTTGGAGCAGCAGATGAAGTGTTGTCTGCACTAAATCCGGTTTGAATCTTCGGACTCTGAACATTAGTAGCTGCCGGACTATTCTTGTAATACAAAGACACATCCTGTGGCATATTCGCTGAATTCATCTTTTTGATTTTCACCAATTCCAACTCATAAGCTTCAATTTTCTCTATAAACACGCTCAAACTATAGTTCACAAAATCTGAACTATTTTTCAACATCATCAAGTATGTTCCCCATTCCTCATACGGAAGTGCATCACATAACTTGTCTATCCACTCCTCATTCGTCTTTTCGATATTCAACCTTCTTTATCTCCTCTTTTGTCCTCAGATTTGCATCTGAAGAATTCGGTTTACTTGACTTTGTTGTCAAGTGAAACGATTCATCAGCACTCTTATTTGTTGTACCCGAGGACAAAATCCTTTCGAGATACTCTCGAGCTTTCTGTTTCATCTTCTCGTCTAAAGACCACCACGAAGATTTCCACTTGTTTTCAGAGTTGATTCCTTTCTAAACACACAGTGATACAACCCGTTGAAACTGAAGAGCTTGCTCTTTATCTGCTGGAGAGTAGCGAATCTTGTGAACGAATAAACATTCGATGTCTTTAGCTGAGCAATTAACTAACCACATCGGGTCATAAACATGAATATCCCTCAGCTCTCCACCAGCTCTATACGTGATTATTGCCTCAGTTGTTCTACAACTGTAAACCCATTCAATAAAGCCTTTATAAAAATCCTGCTCCATTTCTGGCATTGGAATTGTCTTCATTGTACGTGGAGGCTTCACATTCAGAATAACTTCTACAGCTCCAGTTTCTGGATTAACACTCTGAACACGCCTTGGTCGATGTGGCTTCCATTTTCGAAATGGCTTCAATTGTTCATATTTGATGTAGCCCCACATCGCAGTATCATTCTTTCTCACCTTGTACTCCAAGACTCTCACCTTTGCTAATTCATCAACATCCCACCACGGTAATGACATTATATCATATAACCGTGCAAAATACTGGACGCCATATTCTCTTCGAATAGCATAAGCATTAACTTGTGGAAGAAAACCCCAACTAATGATATCACCAAGCGAAACATTTCGATCTCGTTGGAAGAACTTCAGTGGCCTCTTGTATTTTCTTTCATGAGAATCTTTAAACCATTTAGAACGATCAATTTCTTTAGCTTTTGATATTTCTTGAGCGATCCACCACAGAACTTTGGAGCGAACCAGAATTTTGACAGCAAAAACGAACTGAAAATCTTCGATTACTCCTAAACGGCTAGGAATTTGGATCTGAAACTTGGTAGGGTTTTAGATCAGGTCTATGCGCACAACATATCCAAAAATCAGACGAAACGGACCATGAAAACCCGTTCAATTTGACGTTTTTTAAAAAAAACGTAAGAAATGAGTAGAAGATGAAGAAATCGATGAAATCGGATCTGAATTACTTCTGAAATCGCTGAAATCTGTACGAAAACGATGTGTTTGATCAAGCAATCGAGCTCCTAGCTCTGATACCACTTGTAGGACCAGTTTTGACACCGTTCCATGAAATTCAGCCCTCGATCTCTTCTTAAATCTCTACCACCAAGTGACAATATCTCTCGATAAGCTGCTTTGTCGATTCACCTTTAATTCCCGTGAATATATCAAATTCTTTCTTTATCAGTGCTTTCTTACTCTTGATCATCGACGCACTGCCTTTGAATTTCTTTTCCAAAGCTTGCCATATCGACTGTGCACTATCATCGTGCTGTAGCAAAACTAGAATATCCTCTTTTATAGCTTGCTGTAAGATGCTAACCATCTTCTTTTCTGCTTTGAACTCGACCTGTTCCGCATCTGTAAGACTGGCAATGGTCTTCAACATATTTATCCCGTCTACCGGAGGAACATACTTTCTTTCTATCTTGATCCAGCACTCTAGATGATTTGCCTGCACCCAGTTTTTGAATCTCCCGGACCATCCTGAATATTCATCCAAACTCATCAATTTTGGAGGCTTCTGCATCGTTCCAAGTTCGTTTTCCAGATTGACATTCTGCATGATGTTAGCAGGACTCTGAGTAACTCCACCACTACCCGCAAACATGTTGTAAAAATCTTGGCTTTCCATTTTCAGTTGCAATGAAGAAATGTTAAACAGTTCTGAATAAGCGAACCACAGAAGTAACAATCAGCGAACCACAACTGTAACTAAGAGCGAACCAAAAATTTTCTCTAAGAGCGAACCAGAATGTTGTACCAAAAGCGAACCAGGCAGTTCACTTTCGAACGAATCCCAAATGATATTTGGAGCGAACCAGAAAGTTGTTCAAGCGGACCAGGTAATTCACTTTCGAGCGAACCACAAATGACAAATGAGCGGACTAGACAGTTTCACTAAGAGCGAACCAGAACTGACACTGGAGCGGACCAGAGAGTTGCACTAAGAGCGAACCAGAACTGACACTGGAGCGGACCAGAGAGTTGCACTAAGAGCGAACCAAAACTGAACTTTGGAGCGGACCAGAAAATTGCACTAAGAGCGGACCAGACATAAACTTTGAAGCGGATCAGAAACAGCTTAAAATGTACGTTGGAGCGATCCAGAAGAGCGAACCAAAAGCATGACGTAAGCGCGAACCATATTCACGAGGGTTTTTGAGTCACTTTTATGCCGTATTTTGATCCAAATCTTTCAAGGGTTTGTTATTAGTGTATATTACACCTGTTATCCAAATTTCAGTCCATTTCCACCGTTCAAACAGTCCAGATCTACAAAAGTCCGTGTAAAACTCTTCGTATCTAGCAAACTAACTCGCAACTGGCTCTGATACCAATTGTAGGATCAGTTTTGACCTCTCGAGTGAGTCAATCAGAGCTAGTGCTTACTGAAAATGTGGCGGAAACACATTTTCAGCATGATACAAAGAAAAACGTAACAGAAATGAGTAGAAACAGAAGATTCACACTTAAAATACTTTTTCTTCACTTGATAATGCTTGTCGTACAGTCAGCAGTTCGACGTTGAGTTCATAAAAACGTTACAAATGAAGACCACATCAGGGGTATTTATAGAGAACCTGGTCCGCTCATATGACATGTTCACTAAAGCGATCCAGACTTCAAAGCTGGTTCGCTTATATGAACACATGTCCATAAAAGCGGACCTCAAACTTGAAAAGCATAAAATTACATTTTAACCCCCTGTACTAATACAAAATGACCTATCTGGACCCTATACATTATACTAGTATTACAAAGACGCAGGCTTTAGACATTGTGCATCAACATCCAACACCCCAAAAATTCCCTTCACACCCACCTTCACTACCTAAACGTTATCCATCACCACAAATCAAGACCACACGCAAGAGAAAAACTCATGTTACGTTGGAAGATGATGAGGAGATTAAATCACCAATCCCCTTTTCATATGCCCCCATTCAAACCATTCCATCCTCATCGCTTCCACCTAAAAACCCCACTTCCTCCCTTCCAATTGCTACACTACTGTCACACCCCAACCGATGACGGAATCATCGGGGCGTGGCACTAGGCGAATCAGATTGCTCAAGAGAATCCATAACAACTATAAAGTGACAATATTGATTACATTTGTTATCCCATACTAACAAACAATACAATCACATAAGTTATCACGGATTTCTTGTCCTCTCGAACAACACAAATCCGACAACCTAGATTTTAGGTGAGTTTCTAGACTTCCTAGCTTGATTTGATGTAGACTGCGACTAAACCTGCAACATACGTTAAAACAACGTCAATACAAAAGTATTGGCGAGTATACAAGTTTTGATAGTAGCGAAAAGTAGATAAAAAGTGATGCGAATTACCAAATACATAAACGAGATCCTCAACATACATGCATATAAGACCGATACTACCAGCTAAGTCACTCGAGCTGCGATTGCGATTGCTATTCATCCTAACTAGACCCCGTCGGGTGCTATAGTACTATACTAGTTAAGGCAGGACCTCGCGAGTATAAGACCTAACACATATGTAACTAGCATCATGTGTAAATATGCATAACAGTTATTCGCAAGTGATAAGCAGTTTGATTGAATAATTCATTTTGATAAACTCGATTTAATAGGAACGTATGTTACACCCAAAATGCGATAAAAAAGGGTTCGAGTATACTCACAGTCGGTGTTCGGCAAGTAACCACAACGTGGTTGGGTTGAAGGGAGCGCGTCTGAGATCACCCTGATTACAGATCGATAGCGTGAGCCTTGAATTGTGTGCTAAACGAAGCAAGGTGTCAATGGATCGGACAGTACTCCAAATTGTTGAAGTTAAAGTTAGGTGTGGAACGCGAGGTGAAATCCGATCGGATGGGCTGTCCGTTCGGATGGCCTGTCCGATCAGATGGTCTGTCCGTTCGGAGGGCCTGTCCGTTCGGATGGCCTGTCCGATCGGATGGCCTGTCCGATTGGATGACAGCTTGTCCGATCGGATGACTGTCCGATCGGACGGCAATCCGTCCAAACAATCCCATCGTCCTTGGCACTTGACTAACTTTGAAGGTTTTTGGCGGCTTTGATCAAGACGGCGTTGTGTCGTGCTAACCAAAAGAAACCCCATCTCGAACCAAGGGACCCGATCGGACGGAATCACCCAATCAGACCAGTTTACTGATTCGTGATGGTCATTCTTGGTCAACCCGAAATCGGTCGTCTTTTTGTTAGAAACCAGATCTTGAACCAACACGTCACTAAGAATGGGTAGAAGGTCAGTACAAGCTCCAATTCTATCGGTCTTGTGTGCATTGAGTATAAAAGAGTTGTAAGAAAGTTGGAAAAATATCTTTCAATCCTTTTATTCATGATTATATGTAGGTTTGTGTGAAAATGTTTCTTATTCTTGTGGAAATCGTTCGGATCTGAGTTGTTCTTGGTGGAATGAGGCCAACACTTGAAGTTCATAAGAACTTTGTGATGACATCACCCTAGAACACCTCAAATCCATTGATTTCACGGTTAAAAGTTAAGATTTAGGAGAGAAAATGATGAAGAAGTGCGTATAGATCATAGAAGTACAAGATTTGAGTTGGAAACTTACAAGAATTGCGAGAAATCGAGAGAAACTGACCCCAAGGCGTGCTGGTCGAGTGAGAACTCCACATCAGGGAAAATGATGAGAGTGGGGGGGGGTATTTATAGGTAAGAGATGAGTGAAGGTGATGTGGAGGGTTGGATCGGATGGGCTGTCTGTTCGGATGGCCTGTCCGTTCGGATGGGCTGTCCGTTTAGATGGGTTGTCCGATCGGATGGGCCATTGAAGCACCATTCGATCAAACGCCTCCGGCGAGCTAAGTTTTGGCGTTCCGTTTCGATCGTTAAGCGTTGCGATAGTTTGATTACCCATTTTCATCCTCCTTTTCGTATATTTATTATAATTAGTCACATAGGGTCGTATACATATCCATATTTCAAAGTTGCGATACAATAACTAGGTTTCGTTTTGAATATGCGTTTTCTGCGACGCATCACGGCTATTGAGGAGGGTAGAATAGGTCCTCACTCAACATCATCGTGGGCGTTAGTGTGTGTGATACGATGTGTTACAGCGATAATGTATGCGTACTATGCGAAAATACTGTGGAATAGCGAGGTATGCGATATAGCTACATTATGATCCGAATCTCTGGTGCTAGGCGTAACGAGTATAGCGAGTGGTGACAACGCGCGAACGTGCAGGTTGTTACAGTCTCCCCTGCTTCAGGAAATTTCATCCCGAAATTATTCCGCAAGAAGGGTTGCGAGAATTGATGTGAGTGGGAGTAGCGATTAAGAGCGTCAAAATAAGTGAGCGAGCGATCGATCGAAATTCGACGAGCGAGAGTGTTGCGATGACCGGTGATAGCAGCGAGTAGGGTGGCTTGTATAACACGAGACGGTAACACACACAAAAAGTGATTACAAGGCGTCTTAGTTTTTTTTTTTTTTTTTTGAAAAGTTTATTAATTCGAAAAGGGTTGAAGAAACTTGTTTATGAAAAATCTTCCCATAGCGTAGTGTTAAACTGTTTCGATGTTCACACCAACGCTATGAGTGGAATTTTATCGGGTTACTAAAAGATTTAGGGGTGCTTGAAACTCGTTTTGCGAATTTTTCTCGTCACGTGGCAATAACTTGACACACCATCGTTACAAGATAATCTCGTTTTGCACAAAGGTTTTGATAAATTTTTAGAAAAACATTAGGAAAAGGCGTTTGTAAGAAAAGCTCAATTTAAAATTTGTGCAAACAAGGCCTTTTAATAATACCAAAAATTTAAATTTAAGGTCGGCCCCGCATGGCACTTTTCCACGAAAGATCGACAATATGGTTAAAACACTTATATATAGGAAGTACTAGCGGCGTATCCACCATGTTTTAGCCATATGGCTTCTGTCTCGTGAGGCAGTGTCATACGTGTCAACATAGTATAGAAAAATTTGCGATGACTTGACCCAAACGGGAAAGGGTTGGATCAAGTCTTGAAAGGCGAACTGAGTGATGAATTCGTTTTCAACTCAGTTTAGTGACACGACGAGTGTGACAAGCGATAAGCAGTACGCGATAATTGATGGCAAAAAACAAACGTAAGAAGCGAAGACTACGGCGACAAGCAAAAAGCGATGAGCGGTGAGCGACGAGCGATAAGCGACGAGCGGTGGCGACAAACGTCGAGCGATAGGCGGCGATCGATGCTTTGCAAGCGATGGGAATATGCGCTTTGATTAGATTACGCAACACCACGAATAGTAACCCCACATGGTCTTTTTCCACGAAAGTCTGTTGATACGGCTAAAACACCACCATGTTTGAGCCCTATTAGTTTCGTCTCGTGAAGCGAGGTCATGTGTGCTAACACGACACAGATAACACAGATAACACAATTAGCGATAGGCGATAGCGATAAGCGATAAGAGTATTGAAGCGATGAGATAGGTGCGAGAAGCGTCAAAGCGAAAAGCGACGAGTGATGTGCGATACTCGTCAAGCCATCCACGATACGCGATTCACAGCAGGCGGTACACTGTAAATGGTAAGCGATGGAGAGATACACATAAAATATGCGATTAAGCAAAAACACCATAAGCGATAGCGATCCATATAATAAGCGATTGAGATTGCAATTACACAATTAAGCGATAGCGCGAGACACATAATAAACGATTGTGATTTGCGAGATAGATTCTAGCGATAATGCGATTGCGAGCGTGTTGACTTACGAAAAGTCTTTGCGAGTACACGCTTGAGTTGCGATTAGATTGTTACGCCTTGCGATATATAATTTAGTGTGTCGAAAATAACTACAATAGTATAATAGGTCTACGTTCCAACTCCACATGGCACTTTCTTCACAATACTCCGGTTAGCATGGCGAAACACCGTCATGTTTCAATCATACGCCTTTGTTCCGTAAATAGATGTCACACTTCGTCAGACATGGCCAAGACGCTTATATATAGGAAGTACCAGCGGTGTATCTACCACGCTTAACCATGCCCTGAACATTCGAGGCGTCATTGAAATTCACTACGATCTCCGTGCATTAACCAAGATAATCCCGTGTACACCCGCGATTAGTTGATTCTTGCACGTATATCGTACCTTATCTCAAAAACGCAAAATAGGGATAAAAATGCATTATATAGTACATAGTGCCAGCATATAGATTGTGCGAGAGTATAAGAGTGAAATAGAATCCACATGCGTCGAAAGAGAGAATAAGTTTCCACACATAAAAGAAATTGACGGCGAAAAGTCGTATTATTACAACAACATTAGAAGCAAAATGACGTTGCCGTGGAAGACTGCTGCGGAGACTGCGGTTGTTGCTGATATTCCACAAGGCTGCGGTCCCGTGTGACAGTGTTGCGTAAGATGACCATACCAGTTGCAATTTGCGCAATAGCGACAGTTAGCTTCTGGCGGGTGATGATACGTACACGTGAAACACAGGGGATGAGCTCCGTTGTAGGCACGTTTCAAGTGAACTGGAGCTGCTCGGAGAGGTTCTGGTTGCGACAGTCCAGTTGTTGAAGAGTCTGGGCTCATGGTCTTTTGTTTACGGCTGGGCAGAGCTTCCTGAGATGATGCAGTGTCGTCGACGGATTCATCTGATGATTCGCTGGAGGCATCGTCGGAGGAATCTTCAGAAGAATCATCAGTAGAATCATTGGAAGAATCGCCGGATGAATCGATGACGATTGCTTGATGAGCTTGTTTGACAGGATACTTGGAGAAGAATCCGTCCAAGACTCGTTTGTCGTTGATTTTTGCGGCCAAGCGGTAGGCTTCTTCGATGGTGGCAGGTCTTGCAGCTTCGACAAAGTCACCCACACACTCAGGCAAGCCGCGAATGTACTTCGTGATGGCTTTCTCTGAAGTGTTAACTTGACTTGGGCAAGTTGTGCTAAGCTGTTTGAACCTTGCGGTGTAGCCAGCATTGTCACCTTCGACTTGCTTGATTTCCCAAAATTCGTCTTCTAGCTTTTGGACTTCGTGGGGTGGGCAGTACTCTTCCTTCATGAGCTCTTTCAGCTCATTCCAAGAGAGAGCGTAAGCTGCAGAGATCCCATGTTTGTTACGTTCAGCTGTCCACCAGTCGAGTGCTTGCGATTGAAATACTCCGGTAGCGTAAGTAGTACGGAAACTATCGGGACACCCACTCTGGCGAAGGGTAACTTCGATAGAATTGAACCACTGGAGTAGTTGGGACACACCTCCTTCACCCGTGAACTTCATCGGGTCACAGGCTCTAAAGTGCTTGTAGAGGAAAGCAGATTGCGGCGTTTCCGTCTTAGAGTCTTCCGAGGTTCGAGAGTTGCTGAGAGAGTGCACTTGAGCGACAATCTGAGGAATGACCTTGGCCACTTCCCTGGCCACAAGCAGGCAATCCTCTTCTCAGCGCTTCGTTTGGCTCTTCTCCTAGCTGTTCGTCTCGAGGTAGAGTTGTTGGAAGGCATCTGGACAGAGAGACTTGGAGTGAGATTCAATCATAATGATTTTTTAGTTTTGCGATGCGATTGAGCGCGATTAAAACTTGTTGCAGGTAGTATAATAGTAATGCGAAGTCACATAGGAGACACAAGATTCCTAAGTTCTCACACAATTATTTGTTTGTATTTAGATATAGTTGTAGTTTACACTTATACACATACATATCATTGTAGATTGCGCGAGGACGCGGTAGAGAAGGAGAGAGCGAGAGAGTAAGCGAGTAATTAGACATTAGTTTTGTTGCGAACATTCGGGTTTTCGTTTTAGATTGCGATGGCTGTGCAGGTTGTGCGTTTTGTAAAGCGGGGAGCGAAAATCGATAAATCGGGAAATCAATAAAGCGTAAAGTTTTAAATTGTAAACACACAGCGTAAATAGGTTCCATAAAGTGTAAAATCGGCGAGTCGTATGCTAGGAAAATAGATAGAGTGCCTCGGGTGTTAAGGCATCGACTGCCCAAGGTAACCCAACTATACCCAACAAGTCCATGCACGCGCGTTGCCCTAGAAGACTTATGCTTCCACTGGGATGCAGCTCATGGCATTCGTCTTCCTAGTCATCGCGTGGCTCGAGTTATCGTGATAGTCAAGTCCTTGGTAAGAGCTTTTGAATACCATTTTATAGAGAGTGGAACGGCTTATTACGATACGGGTTTCACCCCTGACTTAATAACTTCGCTCCTAGTTGTGGTTGTGCTCTTCGAATAAATTCGGGAGTTCCACTAGATTTTGAAATGGAGACTTTCGTTGAGTTATGGATGTCACTCCTAGCTCAATGAAAAGTTCTCGTGCTAGAAAATGCGCTGAGTGAGCGATCTCATCGAGAGTTCTTGGTTTTCACACCTGGTCTCGACTGGATCACTCGATTTCGTTATGCGAGTATTTTCGAAAACGTGTGCATTGTGTCAGCCTTAGGAAAGGCTTCTTCGTGTGAAGCTGTAGTACGCGGTGTTCACACAAAGTTGTAGTTTTTTAGCAATTTCGATCGAGAGTATCAAGTGGGCTCATACAAACCCTACTGGGTTCGTACGAGTCGGCCTGTTGGTACTTAGACTATAGACTAGGTCAATTTCTAAGACGTCGACCCGGACTAGGTCGAGTCACAAAATTTTACCTAATTCCCTATAGTTATGGCTCTGATACCAATCTGTCACACCCCAACCGATGGCGGAATCATCGGGGCGCGGCACTAGGCGAATTAGTTTGCTCAAGAGAATCCATAACAACTATAAAGCGACAATATTGATTACATTTGTTATCCCATACTAACAAACAATACAATCACATAAGTTATCACGGATTTCTTGTCCTCTCGAACAATACAAATCCGACAACCTAGATTTTAGGTGAGTTTCTAGACTTCCTAGCTTGATTTGATGTAGACTGCGACTAAACCTGCAACATACGTTAAAACAACGTCAATACAAAAGTATTGGCGAGTATACAAGTTTTGATAGTAGCGAAAAGTAGATAAAAAGTGCTGCGAATTACCAAATACATAAACGAGATCCTCAACATACATGCATATAAGACAGATACTACCAGCTAAGTCACTCGAGCTGCGATTGCGATTGCTATTCATCCTAACTAGACCCCGTCGGGTGCTATAGTACTATACTAATTAAGGCGGGACCTCGCGAGTATAAGTCCTAACACATATGTAACTAGCATCACGTGTAAATATGCATAACAGTTATTCGCAAGTGATAAGCAGTTTGATTGAATAATTCGTTTTGATAAACTCGATTAAATAGGAACGTATGTTACACCCAAAATGCGATAAAAAGGGGTTCGAGTATACTCACAGTCGGTGTTCGGCAAGCAACCACAACTTGGTTGGGTTGAAGGGAGCGCGTCTGAGATCACCCTGATTACAGATCGATAGCATGAGCGTTGAATTGTGTGCTAAACGAAGCAAGGTGTCAATGGATCGGACAGTACTCCAAATTGTTGAAGTTAAAGTCAGGTGTGGAACGCGAGGTGAAATCCGATCGGATGGGCTGTCCGTTCGGATGGCCTGTCCGATCAGATGGGTTGTCCGTTTGGATGGTCTGTCCGTTCGGATGGCCTGTCCGTTCGGATGGCCTGTCCGATTGGATGACAGCTTGTCCGATCGGATGCCTGTCCGATCGGATGACTGTCCGATCGGACAGCAATCCGTCCAAACAATCCCGTCGTCCTTGGCACTTGACTAACTTTGAAGGTTTTTGGCGGCTTTAATCAAGACGGCGTTGTGTCGTGCTAACCAAAAGAAACCCCATCTCGAACCAAGGGACCCGATCGGACGGAATCACCCAATCAGACCAGTTTACTGATTCGTGATGGTCGTTCTTGGTCAACCCGAAATCGGTCGTCTCTTTGTTAGAAACCAGATCTTGAACCAACACGTCACTAAGAATGGGTAGAAGGTCGGTACAAGCTCCGATTCTATCAGTCTTGTGTGCATTGAGTGTAAAAGAGTTGAAAGAAAGTTGGAAAACTATCTTTCAATCCTTTTATTCATGATTATATGTAGGTTTGTGTGAAAATGTTGTTTATTCTTGTGGAAATCCTTCAGATCTGAGCTGTTCTTGGTGGAATGAGGCCAACACTTGAAGTTCATAAGAACTTTGTGATGACATCAACCTAGAACACCTCAAATCCATTGATTTCACGGTTAAAAGTTAAGATTTAGGAGAGAAAATGATGAAGAAGTGTGTGTAGATCATAGAAGTACAAGATTTGAGTTGGAAACTTACAAGAATTGCGAGAAATCGAGAGAAACTGACCCCAAGGATTGCTGGTCGAGTGAGAGCTCCACATCAGGGAAAATGATGAGAGTGGGGGGGGGGGGGGGTATTTATAGGTAAGAGAAGAGTGAAGGTGATGTGGTGGGTTGGATCGGATGGGCTGTCCGTTCGGATGGCCTGTCCGTTCGGATGGGCTGTCCGTTCGGATGGGCCATTGAAGCGCCATTCGATCAAACGCCTCCGGCGAGCTAAGTTTTGGCGTTCCGTTTCGATCGTTAAGCGTTGCGATAGTTTGATTACCCATTTTCATCCTCCTTTTCGTATATTTATTATAATTAGTCACATAGGGTCGTATACATATCCATATTTCAAAGTTGCGATACAATAACCGGGTTTCGTTTCGAATATGCGTTCTCTGCGACGCATCACGGTTATTGAGGAGGGTAGAATAGGTCCTCACTCAACATCATCGTGAGCGTTAGTGTGTGTGATGTGATGTGTTATAGCGATAATGTATGCGTACTATGCGAAAATACTGCGGAATAGCGAGGTATGCGATATAGCTACATTATGATCCGAATCTCTGGTACTAGGCGTAACGAGTATAGCGAGTGGTGACAACGCGCGAACGTGCGGGTTGTTACAACTACCATCAGTCATTCCCCTGGCCGCTCAATATCCTCTTGAGGTGCTCACATTTAAAGGTGAAATTAAGTCATTCTTCACAACAGAGGATCCAACAAAAAAAATCTTTCCCATCTCTTTATGGCTATATGTAGCCTCAAAACTTAGATGACTATCTAACGTTAAAAGCAAGACAGGCTGAGTTGATAGCAAAAGAAGATAGCAAAAGGATGGATGACAGGAAATACCAGGGCTAATTATCACATAAGCTTAGCAAAGTCAGAAAACTTGAAGATTTTGCTAAGGAATGTCTGAGGGGCCAATAAATGCTGAGCTTGACAAGGAACTGAGGGATGATTATGTTGAACGCATTATGAAGCACAAACCATATAAGGCAACCAAGGCTCAATTCAAAGACTGGTCATCAGATGCTCTTAGGGAAGAAATTGAAAGAATCACAAAAATGCTCGGTAAAGACAACTCCACCTAACTGGAAGAAAACAATATAAGGCATTGAAGCTTAAGAGAATGAAAGCAGAGCTTGTGGCTGTTGATTATGCTTCAGCCAGATCTATTGCCAGATGGTCAAAACTCAACATAGTTGAGACCTACAAAAGGCTAGAAGTGCTTAGAGCTAAAGATCCCAATGTTCCTTAAAAGCCAGGCTATCCAACAAACACTACTAGCATGCCTCAATAGGCCCATACTTCCAAAAAAACTTCTCTCATCATTTTCTTTATCCGCAAATGCCTTAAGACAATTAAAAAGGCAAAAACAGACTGATGAGGAAGATGAGCAGAGGTATGAAGAACACAGAAAAGAGGCAATCAAGTGTCAGCTTGATTATCACATGGACCCCGCTGCTGACCTACTTACTGCTAAACTTAGAGAAACACCTACAAAATTAGTCAGCAGACCACAATCACCAAACTCATCATTAATAAGTCTTGTCCCTAGAAAACCATCTGATAGATTTGAAAAGATAGATTTGAAATGGCTAATACCAATATGTATAATTTTTAAAACCTGAAAAATTCATTTTTAATCTTGTATTTTACTTTTACTCTTTAGATATTAGTTAACTTATATCACTGTTTTATATTTATATGAAAACTAAAGAAATGTTTTATGCTAGTTGATGTTCCGCCCGCGTTGTGGGGACGATAGGCCGAATATTTCTCAACCAATTAAGAAAAACACTATCATAGTTTTGCAAAAAGAAAAAAAAAACTGAAATGATGGCAAAACCGTAATTTTGAGCTCGGGCAAAATTGTAATTTGTTAGGACTAGTGAGCGAGTGTTAGGCAACTCCTTGACACGAACAAAAAATTAAATCTAGTTAACCAATTAAAACAAAACACATCTATAATGTTGTTAAAAAAACTAAAATGATGGTAATTCTATAATTTTGAACTGAGGACAAATTTGTAATTTTTGACTGGGGTAAATTTGTAATTTTTGACTGGGGTAAAATTGTAATTTTGCAAAAGTTAAAGCGATAGCAATACTGTAATTTTTAACCATGGGCAAAATCGTAACTGAATAGGGGCAAATTCGTAATTTTGAGCTGGGGTAAAATCGTATTATACCTGGACCAGTGGGAGAGTGCCAGGCAGCAGCCTGCCCGCGTTGCGGGGCACTAAGCCGAATATTTCTCTCTCATAACATGTACGTTTGTGTTTCGGTTAATTGTACATACTACTCATAACACGATCTCAAAAAAAAATTATATCGAGTCAACCAATTAAAATAAAACACTACCATATTTTTGCTAAAAAAACTAAAATCATAGAAAAACTACCGCTTGGCACGAAAAAAAAAAAGTACATCGAGCCAACCAATTAAAACAAAACACTACAATAGTTTTGTCAAAAAAAAAAAAACTAAAACGGATTTTATATTGGGGGCAAAATCGTAATTTAATAGGAAAAAAACAAAAACAATGGCAAAACTATAAAATTGAGCTGAAGGCAAAATCATAATTTGGCTAGGAGAAGAAAAAAAAACATAACTAATGGCAAAACTGTAAATTTAAATGGGGTAAAATCATAATTTGACTAGACTAATGAGAAAGTATCAGAAAATTTTCTGGCACTATTACCCAACTTCTCTAGTTATAGGTAATTTATATGAAACTATAGAAATTATAAATGGTAAATTCTCATTGATTCCTTCAAAATTAATTTTTTTTCTTATGTAAAACCCAAAGTGACGGATTAGCGGCAAGAAAAAACAATAGAACGATGATTGTTGAATCAAGGGCTCTCGAATTTTCAAGAATTCTCATAGACCACCTGGTTTTGACTTCAGGCTCCTATATAGAGGGCCTTCTGATGGTTTTGACTTCAGGCTCCTATATTTTTTTTTTTTTTTTGAAAGGAGAACTTCATTAGAAACCGCCGAACCCGAAAACCGGGCCGACCACAACACACAACCAAACTACATATTTACAAATTTACACCAATCCGCCCACTTTAACATCCCTTTTTTAAGCCTATGATTACACCAAAGAAAACTAGTGGCCCGAACCTCGCTAAAAATATCTTCAAAATTACGATTTATCCCGTTAAAACGCCGATTGTTCTTAGCCTTCCATAAAATCCAGCAAGCCGTGATGATGATGCCGTGTAACTCATCTCTTTCCGACTTGCTTCTATCACCGATCGAGTACAGCTCCATCAAATCTCTAAAGGAAAACACGAAAAAATTCCTGACTCGACACCAAAAACTTATCTTTTCCCACAACCCCAAAGCCAACGGACAAGCCGTGAAAATATGTAAAACCGAGTCCGGGCCTTCGTTGCAGAAACTGCAGCCTTCTTCTTCGACCTGAACCCCCCTCCAAGCTAAGGCTTCCACCGTAGGAATTTTATTCATTTCAGCCCGCCAAGCGAAAATACTGCATTTGAGCGGAACCCATTTGCACCATTTTAATACATACCTACTACTGAAGTCTTTTTCAAGAATGATATGCCTTTTAACCGCTGCCACCGAAAATGTATCCGAGCCGTTACCAAGCCATCTCCACTAGTCATTAGCAGCCGATAAAGAGACTGAGCGCAAAGCCGACTCGAGCAAACCCCACTCCTCTATTTCCAAGGCAGAATCTAAGTCGTGTTTCCACAGCCACAAGCCTTCTCCATTTAATCTATCTCGAACACTGCAGGTCTTGACAGTCTCAAGCTAGAAGAGAGCCGGAAACTTCTCACGCAACGGAACGTCGAATAACCATGAGTCAAGCCAAAATAATGTATTATCACCTTTTCCAACCATTCCTCTAAGCAAACTTCGCAACTGACACTCTCCCACAATCGGCTTCTTAAGAACAGAAACGAGACTGTTCCATGAACCACCGATAGACTTTTTGGAGGGTAAGAAATCCCAACCGGACCCTCCAGTGTGGATAGCCTTTATCACCCTAACCCATAGATTGTTAACTTCCGTTTTGAATCTCCAACCCCACTTCGAAAGTAAAGCCGTATTAACATCCTTAAGGCTATGAAGGCCCAAACCTCCCATATCTCTAGGCGAAGCAATCCTCTCCCATGCTACCCAATGAAGCTTTTTATCGAAGGAAGAGCCTCCCCACAGAAATCTCCTAATCAATCTCTCCAAATCCTCTACAACTTTCACCGGGGCACGATAGAGAGAAAAGAAATACGTTGGGAGGCTTTCAAAAACGGACCTGATTAAAGTAATTCTACCTCCAAAAGAAAGACACGAGGCTTTCCACCTCGAGAGCCTTTTCTCGAAGACATCAAAAGCCGGTCTCCAATTACCGACCCGATTCATATTGGCTCCGATTGTAAGACCGAGATACTTACAAGGGAACGAGTCTGCTTTGCACCCAATTAAAGCCGCCATTTCCTCCATTTCAGCACGATCCACTCCAACCCCAAAAAGATTGGACTTTCCAAAATTTATACTCAACCCCGAACATAGATAGAAGCACTTCAAAATCCTAACCACGTTTTTAATGTTCTCGGCATTCCACTCCCCCATAATGATAGCGTCATCCGCGAAGAATAGATGAGAAACCGACGGACCGTCTTCAGGAAGATCAACGCCACGAACAATACCAAGACCACACGCCTTGTTGATCATATATGACAGAGCCTCCATTACAATGACGAATAAGAACGGAGAAATCGGATCCCCTTGACGCATCCCTTTATGGCATTTGAACTCAAAAGTAGGAGCGCCGTTGACCAGGACCGACGCCCTAGCCGAAGAAATAATACCCCTATTCCACTTGCACCATCTACTCGAAAAGCCCATTTGGCTCAAAATATCGACCACAAAAAGCCAGTTGACGTTGTCATACGCCTTCTCAAAATCTATCTTCAGGAAAAAAACCTTCTTTTTCGCTTTCTTGGACCACCTCAGGATTTCATTCACAATGAGCGGCCCGTCTAAGATATACCTTCCGCTAATGAAAGCGGACTGAGTGGGGGAAATAATAGAATCCATAACCTTCTTGAGTCGATTAGCCAAAATCTTTGATATCACTTTGTTAATAATACCAACCAAACTAATCGGGCGATAGTCCTTCAAACCGAGCGGATCATTAACTTTCGGGATTAAAGCAATGAACGACGATCCACAGCCCATATTAATCTTTCCTGAGTCAAAAAACTCAGCCATTATATTACAAAAGTCGGCCTCGAGACTTGACCAAAAGTGTTTAACGAAGCGGAAGTTGATACCGTCGGGGCCCGGGGCCCTATCATCACCACACTCGAACACGGCCGACTTTATTTCCGAAGCAGAAAACCGAGCTTCCAAAACAAGACCATCAACTGGCGATATCTTGTTAATATCCTGACACAACAAAAAGGGCCGCCTCTCACACTGTTCAACAAATTTCTTTCTGAAAAACCCCAAAACCTCCTTTTTAACCAACGACGGCTTAGAAACCCACTCCCCATTAATAACAAGCCCATGAATCACATTAGAGGCTTTCCTCCCATTAATCATCGCATGGAAGAACCTCGAGTTCTCATCTCCATCCTTCACCCATTGAAGCCTAGACCTTTGTTTAAGATCTCTACACTTCCGATCTTCATCTTCCAGTAAAACTTTCCTACTTTCCAATAAGATCCACTCTTCTTCTTCATTTAAATCCCTCTCCTCCATAGCCATCTCCACCGCTTCAAGGTCGGTCAAGGCCGCCGCAACCTCCGTAGAGCTATTTTTCAGCATCTCGTTCCTCCACTCTTTCACTTTGAGCCTTACCATACCCAGCTTCCTCATAAGAACGGTGTCGGCCGGACCGCTAAGCTCACAGGAACTATTCAAGGCCTCCTTAACAACTTCTTCAAAGCCTGGCTTACCCAGCCAAGAGTCAAAGATCCTAAAAGGTTTCGCCCCGAAATTACAAGAAACGGTAGACAGGATTATCGGAGAATGGTCCGACAACACACATGGAACCGCTTCAACCTTCGCTTCAGGCCAACAGTTGAAAAAATCTGGATTAACAAGAAACCTGTCGAGCTTACTGAGTTTTCTGCCATTACCCGAAATACACGTGAATTTCCTCCCTCTCATATTATATTCCAGCAGGCTAGCATCGAAAATGAAAGCATTGAAGTTGTTCGAGCAAGCCTGTATAGAGGGCCTTGTATTGCTTTAACTTGTTTCATCCACGGATCATTTTCGCATTCTCCCCAAATCATAACATTAGCCGTTGACCAATGATTTGTTGTTCATAAGCTAACCGTCAACCAATTATTTGTCGATTAAACCTACAAACTATTTATTTTGCCCTATTACTCGCTCGATCTCACTAGCTTCTCTCTTCATTTGTTTTGTTTGTCAAACCACCACTAAAAGAGGAAAGGCAAGGTGGATTAACAATTATCCCAATAGAAAGGATAAATTATTTCATGTGTCTATATTACAAAGCATGAAGCCGTAACACACGTATAACATTCAAAATATTTAGCGCTTAGACGTGTCACCATTACAGCACCAGAACGCAAAGTGTTCATCTTTGCGGTTATTACTAACAAGACCTCCACACTGTAAACAAACAAAGCTACTACCATCAGAGACTGCATCCACCATTACTTGTTTTCTTCCATTTTCACTCAGTATAGATGTTCCACCACCATCTGGCTCCAAGTTACATGATGGGGATTCCTCAGCTATTGATATTGCACATTCAGCAAACAAGGACGCGAGCATCAGCAGCATTACTTTCATACATTTTCTTTGCGTAAACCTCTTTTGCTCGGTTTAGGGCCTCAAACGCAGCCGCTTCACCTCCGGTGCCTTTCATAGCCATCACAACCTGTTAAACAACGATAATTCGTCAAACATCGTTCATAGCAGTCTCACGTCATACTCGGTTTTTAAAATGTTTACGGGCAAACCACTGTGGTGTATTTATTCATATAACCGTCTATACATTTTATAGTTGGATCTCATTATTTCATGACTAAATTATTAAATTTACTTTTATACATTGTAATTTGTAAATAAATATAATAATTGTGCTTAAATATTACATAATTTAAAATTAGGTAAATCTGATAAAAAAACATAATTTCTTTTATCTAGATATTACAAAATTTGAAATTCGATAAGTAAACATCACATAATTATTAACACTGATACAGATAATAACTAATAATAAAAATCATATTTAAGCATTTCCTTACTGTGGATGCGGTAATACACAGAATTCACCACCCAGAAAAACAAGTGAAACAATTCTATAAGGTCTTGTTTGCTTTGAAAGAGTAAGCATATTATCAAGAATGTAACAAAATAATTTCTTTCCCATACAACTTTATAGATGGACAACGAATGGGCTTTCAAAAATACGTAAAACAAAAATGGCAAACGCGTAATTTGCAAAGTGAACCTTATGTTCTTGTGTGTCATACCAATATAAAAGGAAAAAAACTTTTGTTACTGGAAATTTGGAATGTTTACCACCATACCTCACAATATTCCATAAGGAAAATTTGTGCACTTTAATAAGAATGCTTATTGTTTTGAAAAAAAAAAAAAACAGGGGCGTTTGATTCAAATATTTTTTTTGGGAAGGTATTGTAATCTGCCAAACAAAATGAAAACTGAAAGAAATGGATTTGGAATTAAAATTTGTGAAACGAATTGAAATGCGAAGGAATTGGAATCTGTTAGTTTGCACATTTGTTACAGAAGTTAGAATGCGGCTGTGGTCGCGGCGGCGGTGAATGGTGATGGAGATGGCGGAGTTGGTGAATGGCAATGGACGTGGTGGGGTCGTGAGTAGCGATGGTGGTCAGGGCAGTGGCGGTGATAGTGGAGGTGGGGGCGGTTGGAAGCGATGGTAGGAGCGGTGGTTGTGGCGTTAGTGGGGTGGGGCCGTGGGGCCGTGGGGGCGACGGTGATGGAGATGGAGAGATTCCAAATCCGTAGGTTGAATTCCTTCACTGAAGGGATGTTAAATTTCTTTACTGGAAAGAAATTGAGCGCCTCCACTCCAATCCAATATCCAACTAAACATGGTATCCCTTAACTTTAGATTTAAACATATTCGGCAAAACAAGTGGGTAAGGAATAGATACAAGATTCCAATTTCATTGCATCCCAGTGAACCAAACACTAAAACACCCCCTACATGTCGAGTACGATGGTTTGAATACCACCTTCCAACCAAGATCATTCTGATCCTGTTAGGTTGTATATTCACAATGTCACACTTGAGATACTTTACTTTACGGTTATAACACCATCTGAACTAAAACTACTACTACTTAGCCCATCTCAAAGTGCTTACATTTTCCTTCTTAGCATTCTCTAAAATACTAGAACAGACAATTTTATTAAGGGTGTTAGCGATTCAAGTTACTCATGAGCTATTCGGGTCTCGGGTTGACTCATCAAAAGTACGAGTTTAAACAAACTCAGCCCTCAAGCAGAGCTTTGGGGTTAAACTGAAGCCCATTTGATAAACATATTAACATAATTACATATAATTAAACGAAATGAGCCGAGCTCAAACTCTCGTAAGCTCGACCGAGATCACATCACCACTAACTTCCTAATGACAGATAACTAATCCATTATAATCAATAACTTTTACTAAAACTAACACACACTATTACTGAACAAAATCAATTCTAATTCCCTAACACAGCAACAGCAAGTAAAAACTCTACCTTCAGTTCCCCAAATCAAGAATCAGGAACTTCTAATTTTAATTTCCACCAGATGACAACTACAGCGATTATAGATTCAATAACATCAGTCATAAACTAATAACAACAACAACAATAAACACACATATGTGCATCAACATTTCATAATAACTCAGGGAAATCATCAGAACTAGAAATAAATATTACAAAGGTATAAAAAAAACTTACTGCTTGAAGAGCTTGAGAAGGTTTGCCCTGATGGATGAGTTGGCGAGCAAGGGTGAGCAATCTTCTAGCAACTTCGATTTGTCCGGCAACCGGTGACGATGTCATCGGAGCATCCGAATCCATCATGTCTGCATCCATGGCATATCGACCAAGTGAGGGTTTGTGTTTGTGTGTGTGATTTTGATCGACGCATAAAGTGGGAGTGGAGTGGACCAGTGGAGCCGAGATGCTTCTACCAATTTCTGGACTTCCCTTTCCTTGTCTTCTCTGGCTTTGTGGCTCCTAAATCTAAGCAAATCATACACGCTTGCTTTTTTTTTTTTTTTTTTCAAAACTCTAGTAAAGAAAATAGTTCAAGATTTGTTAAAAAAAATATAATAATAACACTTTAAAATATTTAGAAAGCTAGGCTAAATCTTCTTGTATCACACTAGGGCTGTAAACGAACTGAACGTTCAGTGAACAGTTCGTGAACTATTCGGTGGAAAGTTCGTTTATGTTCGTTCAATTAGCTTAACAAACGAACACGAACATAAAATTTCGTTCGGTTAGCTTAGCGAACGAACACGAACACGGGTCTCAGTCGTTCGACTGCGTTCGTGAACGTTCGGTAATATGTTCGGTTATGTTCGTTCGTTTACGTTAGTTCGTGTTCGTTTGATTATATTAAAAATATAATAAATAATAAATCTATTATCTAAACATGTTGAAAACTTGAAACCCAATTTTTTTTCTAAGTTAGCTAAAACTTGGACATTTTAAGACATTTTTTGGGATAATTATGTCTAAGTTAGTTAAACTTGATTTGATGTTTGGTGGTATGTTAGACTTCTTGTGTTTTGATTTATCATTTGATGATTGTATTTAACGACTTACATCAAATGTTTAAGAATAACAATGTTTTTATTTTTTATTTTCAAGTTAAACGCCCGTTTATGTTCGAGACCAGTGTTCGCGAACTGTTCGTGAACAACTGAATTTTCTTAACAAACGAACACGAACATAAACTTATGTTCGATATGCGTTCGTGAACAATTCACGAACATGTTAATTTCCTTAACAAACGAACACGAACATGGTCTTGTTCGTGTTCGTTCGGTTCGTTTACAGCCCTAATCACACCGATTGAATAATGTAAACAATACTATTAAAAAATCCATAAATTATTATGATAATTGAGATTACGCATTACATATATATATATACACTAGGTTAGAACCCCGTGTATTACACGTGTTGAATAAATGTAATTTTATATACCAAATAATAAAAAATATATCTTTAAAAATCTCGTTTATTACACGGGTTAAATAAATGTAATTTTATATATTAAATAATAATTCAATATATATTAAAAATCTCGTTTATTACACGTGTTGAATAAATGTAATTTCATATATTAAATAATAAAAAAAATTTATTTTTAAGAACCCCGTGTATTTTACAGGTTGAGTAAATTTAATTTTATATATTAAATAATGAAAAAAGTTACATTTTTAAGAACCTCATGTGTTATACGGGTTGAGCACATGTAATTTTATATACCAAACAATAAAAAGTTATATCTTTATAAACCTTGTGTATTATATGGATTGAATAAATCTAATTTTATATGCTACATAATAAAAAAAGTTATATTTTTAAAACCCCCGTGTATTATACGAGTTGCATAAATGTAATTTTGTATAGTAAAAAATAAAAATGTTATATCTTAAAATAACCTCGTTTATTACACGGGTTGAATGAATCTAATAAAAGTTTATATCTTTAAAAAACTAGCGAATATACTCGATATACGATGGATGGGGTGATTGCGGTGATGATTCTTATAAATGTAACGTAAACATAGTGATTACCATATTTGAGTTGAGAGTTGAACACGAGAATAAAAGTATAGAACCAATAAACATTGATTAATATTTTTGTTTACCACTTATAAATATTTTTAAAATAGGTTCTACCCTTAACTACTTTAGTTTAATAAAATAAATAAATCATTTACATTATCTTAGGATGATTGCGGTGATGGTTCTTATAAATGTAACGTAAACATAGTGATTACCGTATTTGAGTTGAGAGTTGAACATGAGAATAAAAGTATAGAACCAATAAACATTGATTAATATTTTTGTTTACCCCTTATAAACATTTTTGAAATAGGTTCTACCATTAACTACTTTAGTTTAATAAAATAAATAAATTATTTACATTATATTAATTTATATTTAGCGTACATCTTTTATTAATTTCAGGATAACTAATTTTGAAATCTGATAAATATTTTAAAATATTATATTATCTCCTATACGAATTGTTTAAATTTATATTAAATTTAATTTTATAATTATCTTTTAATTGATATTAATTATATATAAAAATAGATGACTTCAATGAATGACATGTGTCATCTCATTGGTTTCTTTTATTATATAGTACTAGCGGTATGACCTGTGTGCAAACACGGTTCGTTTCTTAGAAAACCATGCATAACAGATATTGACAGAGAGTAAAAAAATAATTAGTGCAGACTTACAAAATTGATATAAATTAATGATCAATAGGTTTATTCAACAGCAATTCCATTATGTTGATAACAAACCACTGTTGTCTATTAACTGTTAAAAATTTCTGTTGCTTTCCAACAGACTTTAATAAGAATTGTCATCCATTATCTCCAACAGAGCTTGCCAGATGGATAGATAGTAAACAGATATGCATGTTAGACAACCCATGTTAAAAAGGTCAGTCAACGGAAATTACAAAGGTTAGTAAACAGATGTTAAGAGAATAATGTTATTAACAAAGAATTTAGTACTCTCATTAAAAATGAGAGCTGCAAACACGGGTCGTTTCTTAGACAAGCATGCATAACACATATTAATATAACATATAAATACGTGCATAGATATTGTACCAAAACGTGTTATCTATTATAGCTAAAAGACAACTATAAACATAGATTATCGGTTAATATATCAGTTACATACAATTTAACTGTTTACCCAAAAAGACAATATAAACTGTTTATAGACATACGTACTTCATAGAATTTGAATACAACTTAAAGTTCAACAAACGTTAACTACAAACACACAATCACCTGCCTCAACAACTTTCAGCAAAACTAAATCAAGTAATCAGCAGATTTTAGAAATCAGCAGATCTTTATTCTCTTATCAACATTTCCCGGATTTGCCCTTTGAATTGGAGCTCAAAATCCAAGGAATCAGTATCATCTTCATCCCTATCAAGCTGAAGGTTAAAAAGATCTTGGAGGTCAACTGGATTCAGACCAAGTGCATTCTCCCTTGATATCTTTTCAACACTACCATCAGACTTGATCAAAGTCAATTCATGGGTCTGTTTGTCAGACTTCCACTTTACTATTTTTGGATCTGATGGGTTTCTTGGGAGAAGTTTTATTTGAGAGGAGTTTCGCGATTGAGGCCTTCTTGCCAACTTCTGAAATGATTGAGCAAATTTAGCTTGTAGTTGCAACGAAGCATCATCCAATCCATATCGTAACTGATTTCTGATAGACTCTTTTCTTTACTCAGCATACCTATTTTCATCTTCCTCCTCCATCAGTTGTTGTCTTTTTCTTTGGTTCAAGGCAGCCATGGATACATCTGCTGATGAGAACAGCTTTTTAGATGTAACGGTCTGCCGACGTATAACAGTCGTTTCATCTTTGTATACTGGATTTTTAGGAAGGGATGGAGCTGTCACACCCCAAAACCGTTGCAGCGGAATATAAAACGTAGTAGTGACGGAAGCTGGTGCCCATTTCTATCTTGAAGTTTGATGCATTTAACTGTTGGACATATTAACTTAATTAAAATATAAGGTTTTAAGAATGACGTCCCATATCACGTCACAATCACGACATAGTTAAATTGTCTTTGATCCTTATGGATCTTATTACATTTGTCCCAGAAAGTTTTAAAATTAGTCCAACATATTTAAGTGACAAAACATGCATCAACAACCACAAGATACGCCATAATTCCCAAAGCCGAACTCAAGTACCTGTAGAACACGTTAAAATCAAGTGTTAACACAAAGGAAGGTGAGTTCACATATTCGCTTACAAACAATTTTATTCCAAGGAAAACTTTCTGTTTAGGTGTTTATTTGAAAATATCCAAATAATTTTTAGAAAGTCCATTTTACTTCCTTAATAAAATCCATGGGCCTTCCGTCGGTTCATCAATCCGACAACTGTAATATATATATATATATATATATATATATATATATTGCCTTGGTTTTGTATATTAAATTATTGCGTCAAATTTTCAGACTCGTATGTTAGCAAGACGATACGAACTATATGTTAACCATGCAGGGATAATCAAAGCTAGACAATAAACAGAATTTAAATTCGTCGTTTGACTTGACACGGGGCGACCGGTCACGACGGGGTTGTCAACCCGATAGATCTACCAACAATTTATCGCGTGCAATACTTAAATGATTAAACGACATCATGGGCGCAGGGTTCCCTCTTTGAGAACAATATGATGTCTGCCTCACGTATAATATATATATCCTACTAATATGACAATTTAATACACGACGTTGTACGAATTCCCCTTACTCTCCATCATATGAGACCCAGTCAAGAATTCGTCCCCAATTGTACGGTCATGTTTCGCTTAGGAAATACCGTACTTTCAATATTCGTTCATCAAAAACGTTTTACTTCGAAGCGTATGACTTATCAAATTTCATATATTTTCAACGAAAATATATATATATATTTTATATTAAAAGGTATGTTTTATTTCGAAAACATTATTAAACCCTTTTAATGACGTGTTCTACCCCCAAAATATATACAAAGCAGTAAAAAGAGGGGTTTAGTGACACTCACCTTTGGGTGCGTATTTTAAATAGCGCAATCCCAGAGATTGATTTCTACACGTCCTATTATATATATATATATATATATATATATATAGGAACGATTTTAAATCAGTACACATAACACAAAAATCCTAAGTTTCTCCGTTTCTTAGAATTATCACATAACTTTGAGATTTTCTCGAAAAGTTATCATTTTTTATTATGTTGGCACGTTAATATATATATGAGTCCATATATATATTTTTGTGATTTTGCGACTTGAACGATTTTATCGGTGACCATTATTGTGTAAATCCGTTGACTCTCCCGTTTATACGCAATATATCTACGGTTTGCGCGTCGTAATATATATATACATAAACGTTTACATAATTTAACACCCAAACATGCGAAATCTTGTTAACTTATCTATTTTGTCATCTTTAAATCAAATATACATAAAATATATTATATGTATCAAATTTCACGCTCGACAATCAAGTTACACATTTAACACAATTTTCACTGTTTCTACCGCACAAAACGCACAAATATACGTGCATAATCCAAATCTTTAAAATCATGTTAAAACTTAACATATTTTCAGATTCTCATGTTTAAATCACTTAACACATTTTAACACATAAGGTTTACCCAAAATTTTACCCATATTAGTGTACGTTGAAAAATGCATATTTTAGCGATTCGGTAATGTTTTCGTGCATCGGAAGTCACGTATGACCAACCAAACACCAAGTAAACTTAAAATTAGTTAAAATACTTAATTTTAAACTAAAAATATCAGTTTACTTACTGATCTAAATCAGTTTTATAAAAACCACTCGAAAAGCCGATTTTTGACCGTTTTAACGCATAGTTTTGCGTTAAACGTTACTATAATCATCCCAAATCGAAACGACTTGATATTTTAACACAATACATGTTATTTACTGATTAAAATAGTGGTTATAATCAGATTAGTGCAGTTTTGTGTAAGTCACATAAATCATGCGATTTCACGTATTTTACAACTTCTAAAGCATCAAGTACAACATGCAAAACTAACAAACTTTATGTCAAAGTTTTATATCACTTGACACTTCAAAATAATCATATTTTAGTGTTTAGGGCCTGATTAAATATAATCTTTATTAAATCATGTTCAAATCATCATTTCTTGATCATTTTTCAACATGCATGTCCAAATATGTGCATCTAATGCACTCATACAACATCAACATCATTACCTATGATCTAATCATACTCAAGAACATATTAAATCCATGTTATTACAAATTATAACCTATATCATCCATCACCACATAATCATTTATACATGATCATTTATACATAATGCAAATGTTCTTACATTTATGAGTATATGACTAAAAATTACATGCATGCATACACATATACATACACATACACGAAATTTATATACTCTCATGAACTTCCAAAAGTTCACTTTTTATCATGTTACTTTCAAATCTTGAAACCCTTTTTAAAACATTCCTTTATGACATATTTGATTCTTACATGCATCCTATTTTTCAAGTAACATATTTATCATGAATCTTTCAATCAAAATCAAAACACAATCATTTACTCACACACATAAACTCACGGCCATACATATATATATATATATATATATATATATATATATATATATATATTCACCCATTTTTATTTTATTCAAAAATCCTTTTGTTTTTAATTTTCAAGTTTTGTGATTAAACTCAAGAACAAGAGAAACTTTCATCACCATCAAGAACATCAAAAATCAAAAACAAGGTTTTTATTATAAATTTTATACCTTCAAGTTCTTGAATGATTTTTAGTAAAAAATTGATGGTGTGGGTCTTGATTGTTGCTTGAAACACCATGGAATCACTTCTAAACCACAAAAGGGACTTGAAAGCACCTTGTAATGGGTTTGAATCTTCAAGATCAATTTGAAAGATGAAAATGAAAGTGGTTTGAAGGGTGTTCGGCCGAGAATTGTGAGGGAGAGAGAGATAGAGTGTTGATTTGATTTATTTCTTGAAAATATGTAAGATATTGGAAGGTTGGAAAGATTAATCATCAAGTATGAGTTTCTAGGCCAAGAAGTGTTGGAGAGAAAAGAGAGAGAGGTTGCATGGCTGCATCTCAACTCCTTTGTCTCATATCTCACACACACTTTGTATATATACATATATATACATATATATATACATATATATCTATATATATGTAAATTAGAGTTAAAACTGGTATTTTACTGGATACCGGGTATTTTATCTAGCGTTTTAACCCGTTTTAGCATGTTTTAAATTATTTTTAACGCTCTATAAAAATAGGGATTTATGCGTTTTTATTTATTTTTTATCATTCTAAAGTGATAAACTCATCAAATTATTACTAAAATGATTTTCAATTGCCTTGACAGGTTGTGTTGACAGTATTTTGTCGGTATATGCGCTGCATCGCGCGGTACGCACTTAAACTCGTAAAATAGAGTTTCTTAGCGTTTTAATTTATTTTTCCCTCACGAATAGGATTAAAATTATTATTCTAATCATAACAGACTATTTTTAGGATTTTAACACTGATCGGGTGGTCACCGACGTTCGTTTCGCATTTTAACCGTTACGCGATAAGCGTTTATCTTACCGTTGCCAACATAATTTTTACCAAAGTTTAAACTTACCAACTCATTAGTTTCCACATATAAACATCATAATCAGTCAAATACAGCCTTTTACCTATTCACAACACGTGCTACAATTGTACAGTACGGCCTGAAAAGCCGGGTGTCACAGTCTCCCCTTGTTTAGGAAATTTCGTCCCCGAAATTTTTTACTCTACAGGTTTTGTTTTTGCACTGAGTGGAAACAGCAAAAATAGGTTTAATGAATATAGTCTTATAGTTTCTGCGAGAAACTTTGATTCTTACAAAGAATCTTCGTAGACCTATATTACATACACCCTCAATTCCAAATCTCACATCTCAACGCTCTCCGCTCTATCCAAGGTTCAACATATACAAGCACTTAATCAAGAAGATTAAGTCAATGTTTCACCATTTTGGGTTCCACATACGTATATTTACATATACATTACCCCGTACCTAAGATAGTCTGAGTTTACACTCGATTGATCCAACTCGAGATGGGCTCTCGAAAGAATCAAATCTCATAAACTTGTCTTCCATCCTTCTTGCATTCATTTCTGATATCCACAAATCGCCAAATCAATAAATCGCATACACGACTAGAATGCTGTAATTCGCCTGTCCGGTTATTAGCATAACTCTTCTAGCTATACATACTGCTTCTACGGTGCTTTGATAAACTTCTGTTTATCTTCCAAACAAATTTCTATAAAGAACATAATCAGTGTATTATCCATTATACACTTTCTCAACTGAACCCAAACAATACATCATGTACACTACTCCATCCTTATGGTAGCTTAAGCCTGTAAGCGATTGATCCAACTCAAGATGGGCTCTTGAAAGGACCTAATCATTGTGGCTCAGCTCTTCTTTTCCCCGCTAAACCAAATAGCATCTCTGCATGATAACTCCTTTAACAGAACCAAATCTTCAATCTGGAATCGCAATAGTTCCTTCAATTGTCCATATAATCCTTCTGTTGATCAATTGGCAACTTTTAACTTTCCCTCGATCCAGACAAATCCTGTCGTTGGTTTCCTAGATAAACTAAGGTCTGGTTAATTGTCCGTTGTCATGTTAGCTCAACAAAGTGGCGATCAACACTTCCATCCATGCAAGGCTTCAAACGGAGCAACCTGAATACTAGCGTGTTAATTATTATTGCAAGATAACTCTGCCAAAAGCATGTGAGTATCTTAACTTCCTTCGGAGTCCATCATACACGCTCCCAAGTTTTCTTTCAAGGGTCCGAAAAGCTTCCTACTATCTTGCTGCCCAATCAATTTCCCTTTTCCTTTTGGGGTTATTAGTGTCGAAGACTGCACTAATTTAGAGAAATCCTTAATAAATCTTCAGTAGCATCTAGCTAGTTATATGGATCATCATACTCCTGACGGGGTCTTTGGCGCTCCTCATCATTTACCAACTCCATAGTTAACTTCAATGTTTCTCATGAGTTTCCTTGGCTCGATTGAAAGCAAGTATGTCGTCGACGAATATTATCACGAATTCATCCGATTAGGGTTCCCATACCCTGTTCATGAGATTCATAATTTAAATAGCGCATTAATTTAGTCAAAAAGGCATGACTAATAATCTTGTAATGGCCATATCACGTTTGAAAGGCAGTCCCCGGAATATCTTCGTCAGCAACCTTCAACTGATGATATCCTGATCGTAGATCGATCTTCGTGTAGCAACTGGATCCCGGTGGCTTCATTGAGCAAATCGTTAATCCTCGGTAAAAGGGTACCGATTCTTGATAGTCAACTCGTCCAGCTTTCTGAAATCATCACATATCCTGAAGGATCCATCCTTCTTTCTCAACAAACAGATGCGCCTCCAAGAGAAAAGCTTGATCGAGTGAAACCCTTGTTCAGTAGCTCTTGAAACTGACTCGACATTTCTATCATCCCAAACGGTGCTTAATCTATAAGGGGATTCTGCAATTGGGTGCAGCACCAGATGCCAGATCGATTCGAAATTCGATCCATCTCACAGGGGAGATCCAGATAAATCTTTTTAGGAAGACTTCCGGATAGTTGTGATTGATAGAAATCTCTCCGACATTCCTACACTCGGTCGGTCTCCGCGAATAACTACCACTTCTCTACTGTCATCAGGGCGAGATATCCTATCTAGCTTCTTCAAGCAATAGTCCCCACTTCACTCTTGGATAATCAAACCATTCTCACATCCGCGTCAAGGCTCCCCAGCTCCACTGGAATTAAACCAACACTAGAACTACGATCACCTAACTAAATACTACAATCGTGAACGACCTTATCAGTAATGATAGCAGGATCGTCATGTGCTTTCGCAGCATTCATCTTGAAAGCTTCACCCCGGGCATTCTAACCCTTCATTTGCAGACACTCTCTCTTGATATGTCCTTGCTCACCACACTCGTAGCATTCCTCGAGCGTAACTCCATCCAACGTACTCTTAGCATAGCGCTTGTGAGTCATATGTCCGGTCCGACCACATCTGACGCACTTTCTCCGCTCATCCTCGTGAGTCTTCTTCTCAAAACTACTCCTGCCATCCCTGGCATTATCCTTTCTCAAACCTCTAGAGTTAACCACATATGATTTCCCCCAACTGCGTTCCTCACCACGCTTCTCATCGGTATCTTTCCTCGAACTCTCAGACTTTCGCTTTCGCGAATCCCCAGATCTAGGCTCGGAATGCGGAATTATTTAAATGGTCGACCCGCTATGATGGCCCGACATCACGTATACCGTTGCCACGTCATTGCATAGGGTACCGGAAAATGATCTTGGGTTACAACCCTGGATTGTTTTATGTGTACATCTATGTACTGTTCACAAAGTTAATGAAAAATCAGAATTACGCTCCGATTATATCATAACACAGGAACTACTAAAACTTTCTGATCATTATATCACCTGAAGGGTTTCCGATCCGTGTCCCACCAAAGCCATGCCCACAAGCACCACGTCCACGTTCCTGGCCATTATTTTGGTTAACATTGCGTTGTTCCATGGCAGTATCAACGTGTTGAGCTATGAGTTGTACAAACTCTTTTTGGGGTAATAGGTAGTCTGAAACCCTGTCTCGCTTTTGGCGGCATTTCGTCGTTTCTATTATTTACAACAATAATAATCACATAAGACGATAACCAAAAATAATTCAATCATTAAATGGTAGTGGACCAACATTGCGCATGTATAATATCCACATATTAATGAGAACAATTCTTAAACCAAAAGAAACCCATTTGATATTTATTTCAGAAATTTACAGAGCTTGTTTTTAGTACTAAGACTAATCAAAATTCGGCGTGTCTACATCAACACCCGTAACAAGTCTATATGAAATTTCCTCCTAAATATCTGAAAATTTGGCATGCAAACCATAAATAGGGTTCATCAAATGAGACATACAAAACAAACAACAAAAACAACCTACAACTAACGCTTCAATCCCAGGAAGTCCAACATCTTCCTAATCAAGCTCTTCTAGTTCATCATACTAGTCCATATGTCCCTCTAAGTCCTTCATTTTGCCCTTCGTCGTCTCCAAGTCTCCGCATAACCTGGCGAACTGACGATCGCAGTGAGAGTGATTGACCCAAATCCCTTTCTGCTTCTTCATAGCGGATGCTGTCTCAGCTCTCGAAGTCGATGTGATCTCTCTAATGGGTCGTGTCCTCTTCCTACGACGAGTGTAGACTAAAAGAGGTGTAGCAAAACACGTGACTCAAGTAACGAAATAAATGATTCTATAACGACGGGCGAAAGAATCTCAAGTGTAGGCTCGACGGTATTAGTGAGCAAAACTACTATTGGCTCTATAGGCCGAGACGTGACATATCGTAACCGTACAAAGTTAGTGTGTGATCAATATGAATAGTAACACATAAGGCCCAAATAAACAGAAAATCACGTATGCACATAAACACATAAAAGTTTTCATACATGATAAAATATTTTCTATCTTTATTTAAAAATATTGGCTTCGAGAATTTTGGTGGACTTTACATTTCAAAATTCTCTGGTTGAAGTCTAGTGTTTTCCCCCGAAAACGTCTTGTTTGCTAACAACCAATGGATCTGATACCAACTTCTGTCACACCACAAAAACGTCGCAGCGGAATATAAAACGTAGTGGTGATGGAAGCTGGTGCCCATTTCTATCTTGATGTTTGATGCATTTAACTGTTGGACATATTAACTTAATTAAAATATAAGTTTTTAAGAATGACGTCCCATATCACGTCATAATCACTGTTTTGGTCAAAAATCAGACTAGGATAATGTAACCAAATCTTCTTTTGTGAGGTATGATGCTTGAATCAATGAACAAATGTATGAACAACTTGTAGATGAAATGAACAAGTGACACAAGGATTTATACGAGGAAAAAGCCCTTGATCAATGTATGATCCCCGGCATAAAAAGCCTCGGGTGATGGAAACTACCGATCACCAACTATAATTAAACAAATGATGATTACAACTCGGGATGATAACAAGCTTGTTACAAGGATCACTAGAGTGCAAAATGTATGTGATTGCCAATGAGTTACAGAGAGCTTGCGAGAGAGTGTGTGTGTTTTCTAATCTTTCTAATTCAAGCTTGGTATCCCCTTTAAAAATAGAAATAATCTAAATAACAAACTATCCGCTAAATGTGCAAGCTACCCACGACTTCTAAAACGGTCATTAAGCTATGCACGTGCAGAATATTGAGAGCATATTCCCCAAGAATATCGGCAAGACCAAGTCCCACACGTTCATTCCTGCAAAACAAGCTTAAATATAATGGAAACAACCGTTAGTGTTAGGATAACAATGAGGATCCTGGATCCTTAATCCTGCAACGTCTTCTGAGGATCCTTAATTCAAACAGAATTGAGGATCCGTGATCCTGGCTGCATTTGAGGATCCCTGATCCTTAGGTTTAGAAAATCTATCCCTAACAATTGCCCCCAAAATATGAGGAATAAAATACAACTGTTTTGGTCAAAAATCAGACGAGGATAATGCAACCAAACTCTCTGTTACGGGGTATGATGCTTGAATTGGTAAACAACAATGAGGATCACTCAGAAATGAATTGCACAGGAGACACAAAGATTTATACGAGGAAAAAGCCCTTGATCAATGAATGATCTCCGGCATAAAAAACCTCGGGTGATGGAAACTACCGATCACCAACTCAAATTAAACAATAATACTTTTACAACTTCGGATGATAGCGAGCTAAGTACAAGGATCACTTTAGTGTATTGTGTAGAAATGTATGAAAAATGCTAAGTGTTTTACCGAGAGCTGGTGAGTGCAGTTGTACGAGTGTGTGTAGCCAAAAATAGCCAAATGTTCTAAAAATTAGCTCGCTACCCCCTTAAAAATGGAAAATATCTACTCTAACTAACTGTCCGCATTTCGTGCCTTCTCCCCACGTTCTCCATAACGTTCACAATGGTCAAGCACGTGCAGAATTGAAGGGAATAAGCTGCAGGAATATCGCCATGACCAAGTCCAAGCCGGTATTCCTGCAAAATAATACCGAATTCAAAGTGAACAATCATTAGTATAAGGATCCTTAGGATGATCCACGATCCTGATCCTGAAGTACTTCTGAGGATCACTAATTGTCACAGAAGCAAGGATCACTAAACAGGATAACACTTGAGGATCACAGGTTGTTAAGAAATCCTCCCCTAACAATTGCCCCCAAAATATAAGGTGTAATCTTGTAAATAAATGAGTTATATTTTGTCGATCTTATCCGTAACAAACTAACGGATATATAGCCGTTAAGATCGAACTAGCCGTTGGAATTCTGACGTCACTGAGGTGACTTATCCTGCAAAATCATCATTATAAATAGGAGTTAGAGATAGGATCAATTTGCATTTAAATCCAAGAGAAACTCTCTTTAAATTCTCATCCGAAGATCAATCAGGTATCTCTTTTCCTATTTTTCCTTCTCTTACTCTGTTTTTCTTTCTTTACCAATCATCACGTTAAGAATGATGCTCCGATCCTCCCCCGCCAAGGATCATCAGAAGAATAGCCCCTTGAAGAGTCAAGGGATCATCAAAGATTCAGCGAATGAGAGGTGTTGCTTTACTGACCCACAAGTAGATAGGATCCGGCACTGCTTTCCGGCGAACACCTTTTTCAAACCCTTCGATCCCACTGTTCTGAGCGACTATATTTCTGAGACATGGGTAGCTTTTCCTGTTACCCCATTCACCATAGGATACGCCTATCCTTTTCCAGCCTTTACCCAATCCTTTTTCTCCCTTACCGGCATCTCCTACATCCAGGCTATGCCGATGATTTGGAGGGTGTTATATACCCTTGAAAGGATCATCGAGCAGGAAGGGATTGATCTAGGAATGTCGGAGTTGGCTGAGATGTATGATCTCACAACGTTTGGATCCCACCGATATTTGTTTAAACGAAAACCTGGTGAAGAACACCCCATTTTTAAAGCCACCAAGAACGATACAAACTAGAAACGACGCTTTTTCTTTGTCAGAAGAGACTCTATCCCAAACGGAAAGGATCTACCCAGGAAGTGGTCCACCCATGGTTGGACAAAGGATCCTGAGAAGGATCACCGGATAATCTTGCTCCTGTGATAGGATCACTAACCCCCTTTTGTTTTATATCATGCAGCTGTCATTGTTTCACACCTCATACCGTCTCCTGGTACCAAGGATAGGCTTGCTGCTTTTAGAAGGCTCGGTCCTGAAACAAGATCATTCAAGACAATCACCCAGGATTCTCAAGAGGTATCCACAGGCTTAGTCACCATGTCTAGTAAGTATCCTGTTTTTTGTATAGTTAAAGATTTAAACAAATTGTTAAATAGAAATAGGATAAGGATACTTATCTGTTTTGAATGTGTAGGTGCTGGAAAAGCTTCCAAGCCTGCCTCCAAGTTCAGCATTGCCGACCTTGACACTGTACGATCCAGCAAGAAGAAGACCACTGCCAGCCCTAGTGTCTCGATCCCCAAGGCACCCACTAAAGGAAGGGGTGGCAAGAAGAGGAAAAACTCTGAGATAGAGGATCTACAAGGCCTGCCACTGATCCGCCACCAGTTCCTTGAATACTTCAATGACGTGAGGATCACCAATTCTGCCTAGGCATCCTACTTATTTGAGGATCACCTGATCTTGAACTGCTTTGTCTTTTTTGTAGAAATTTGCTGAGATTGAAGATTACATGGGGAGCGTTGAGGAGCTGGATAAGAAGATTGCTGACCTCCAACAAGTTGCAGTGCTCAAGGATCTTAAGATTGCTGATCTCGAAAAAGCCCTTCAAAACGCCGAGACTCAGACAGCTAAAATCTTGATCGACATTGACTACGAGAAACATGAGCTCGTGGAAGGTGCAAAGGTCTCCGCTGCCATCACAATGTATAAGACAAAACTAAAGATGGCCCAGGAAGCTCAAGATCCTGACTTCGACAGAAGCAGCTGGGATGTTGAGGGCTGGAAGGCGAGGTTAGCTGATCTGGAAGATGATGAAGAGGCTGAGGAGGTTTTGGCGATCGAGGCTGGAGGCAGTGGGAAGGATCAGGTGAAGGATACCGAAGCTAGAGGGGATGAAGATGCAGCGAAGGTGTAGGCTGCATGATTGGGCAATGATGGACATTTCTAGACATAGCCGGAGCCCAATTTTTTAAATTCGGTAGTAGTTTTTTTTTTGTGGTTGTGCTGTTTTAAAACAATGATGGTTTGTATTTGAACAATAGTTTTAGGACTAAGGATCTAGGATCCTTTGGATAATAGGTAGGATTACAAATGGTGGAGGGATCCTCTGTTTGGGGGATGAAGCCATTGTGATCCTGCCGTCTTTTGATTTCCTGCACTTGCTACAACCGCATAAACAATGGACACCCGCTGCCAACCCATGTGGACGGGCCACGTTTTGCTGGTAGAAACGTGGGTTGGCAATTTTGACAACCTTCGACGGTTAAACTTTTGTTAATAAAATAACTTTAATCTTTTTTGGCTTATTTCGTGTTGTTATCCTTGTTTGTCCTTTTAATTGTTTTGATATACACTTGTCTAAATAAGAAAAGTTGAACAAATTAGATAAAAAATATTTAGGATATGATCCAGGATCAAATATCCTATAGTTGAAAAATTCCAAAAAGTGGTATATTTTAAGGATCATGAGTTCAGTTGTCAAAGTACAAGGGTTATTCAAATAAACAATGAATAAAATCAAAATAGTTAAGGATCATACCTGGGGATCCAAGTTAGGATACTAACCCTTAATACTATAACCAGGATAACCATAAGACAAACCTTAGTAAGAAGTAAGGATCAAGGATCCTTAGTTGTCTAACTTCGAAAACCTGAAATAGAACATAACTTGGGACTAAGCCAATATAAAAGACAAGTTAGTAACTGGGGACAAGCCCAAGGATAACTGGGGACAAGCCCAAGGATAACTTGTGTAAACTGGAGTATGGCCCTTACTGGCGACTATCCAAACTTAGTGACATGAAAATGTCAAAACCTTAGCTAACGTGAAGACGTTAGAAACCTTAGGAACGGATGTATGGTACGTCTACCATTATACGTAGGATCCTAGGTATAGCCAGTACAATGGAATTATCAGCCCCTAAAGCGAGTACTGGTCCCACTGCCATGAACTATACCAGGATCATCGTGCGCTACTGGTGAAACTGGGGTCAAGCCCAAATAAATGGGGTCAAGCCCATATAATTGGTTGCTTCTGTAGATAATCAACCCTTTGCTAAGGATACCTGAACCTTCAAAACTCAGAATCACGTGAAAGGTGGATAAAGGATGCAGGATCCTTATCCTTATATGAGAAAATAAGAGAACGAAATAGTTTGAGATTAGAATGTTACCAAAATAAGGATCATCTGTGCTTTAAGGATCCTTTAAGGATACTTATCATGTGAGGATCATGGATCCTTATCACATGAAGTATTTCTTCAAATGGACAGCATTCCAGGCTCTAGGTAGCAAATCACCTTCCATTGTTAGCAATCGATATGCCCCCTTTCCTGCCTCTGCTTCAATCAAGTAAGGTCCTTCCCACTTTGGTGCCAACTTTCCATCAGCAGGATTGGTGGTATTTTGAAATGCTTTCCTCAACACCATATCACCAATTTGGAACTTCCTGATCCTGACATTTTTGTTGTAAGCACCAGCCATCCTTTGCTGATAACTGGCCATCCTTATCCTTTCCAAATCCCTGATTTCTTCTAGTATTATCCAGGTCTTGAACCAAGTTCTCATCATTTTCCTTAGGATCACGAATACTTGTTCTAGCAGTTGGAACCACCATTTCTGTAGGGATCACTGATTCTGCCCCAAATACCAAAGAGAATGGAGTTTGGCCTGTAGCATTCTTAGGAGTTGTCCTATCAGCCCAAAGCACATAAGGTAGTTCTTCTGCCCATTTCCCTTTCTTGGATCCAAGCTTCTTCTTCAAATTGTTGATGATGATCTTATTGGATGATTCTGCCTGACCATTAGCTTGTGGGTGGACTGGTGTTGATGTTATCATCTTAATCCCCCAGCTGTCACAAAAGTTAGTAGTTCTGCCCCCAATGAATTGGGAACCATTATCACATATAATTTCAGAAGGAATACCAAATCTAGTTATAATATTTCTTTTAATGAAAGATATAACTTCCTTTTCTCTGACTTGGGCAAAAGCTTCAGCCTCTATCCACTTGGAGAAGTAATCAGTCATTGCAAGCATGAACACTTTTCCACCAGGTGCCTTAGGGAGCTTACCAACTATATCCATACCCCATCTCATAAATGGCCAAGAGGAGGATATAGGATGCAAAAATTCAGCTGGTTGATGAAGGATATTGCTGTGTCTTTGACAAGGATCACATTTCTTAGCATACTCCACAACATCTTTCTTCATAGTTGGCCAATAGTATCCTGTCCTCAGGATCCTTGAGAATAATGCCCTGCCCCCAGTGTGGTTTCCACAATCTCCTTCATGGAAGTCTTTTAAAACTTCTTGGATTTCAGGATCCTCAATGCATCTTAAGTATGGTCCTGCAAGAGATTGTTTATACAACATATTATTTAAAATTGTGAATTGAGATACCTTAATTTTGAAAGCTCTAGGGTTTTCTCCTGTAGGAATCTCTCCATGTTGTAAGTATCTCATGATTGGGAGGATCCATGATCCTGAATGAGATTGAGTATCCTCACTAGGGATAATTGTGGAATCCTCTCCTATTTCCATAGCCACGTGATCCTCGATGGCAGGAGCCAGGATATGGATAATGGGGATACTTATATCCTCCGGGATCTTCAAAGATGATCCTAGATTAGCCAATGCATCAGCTTCTGCATTTTCTTCCCTTGGTACATGTGTCAAACTAAAGGAAACAAAAGAGAGTGCCAATTCTTTGACTATCTCCAAATATTTGGTTAGCTTTTCACCTTTAACAGCATAGGATCCATTAAAGTGATTAGTGATTAACAAAGAATCTACATGTACCTCAAGATACCTGATCCTCATATGCTTAGCAATTTGCAAACCCGCTATCAAGGCTTCATATTCAGCCTCATTGTTAGTAGTTTGGAACTCACAAGCTATAGAGTGGGGTATTATGTCCCCCTGTGGCGATTTTAGTAGTATTCCAAGCCCTGTTCCTTTGACATTTGAGGATCCATCAGTATAGAGTATCCAAGGATCCTTGGTCTCCTCTAGCTGCTGGACTTCTAATTCAGCTTCCTTTTGCAAATCACTACTGAAATCTGCCACAAAGTCAGCTAATGCTTGGGATTTAATGGCTGTCCTGGGCTCATATCTTATATCATATGCACTAAGCTTCACTGCCCACTTAGCCATCCTTCCTGACATTTCAGGTTTCCTGAGGACATTCTTAATTGGAAAATTAGTTTTGACAATAATGGCATGAGTTTCAAAATAATGTCTCAATTTAGTAGATGCCATAATTAATGCAAGGATAAGTTTTTCTAAGTGTGAATACCTGGATTCAGCATCAAGTAAACTCTTACTTACATAATAGACAGGATGTTGTGTACCTTCGTGATCCTTAACAAGGACGGCACTTACTGCTTTTGAGGATACCGCAAGATATAAGGATAACACATCTCCTTTTTTTGGTTTCATCAAGGCCGGGGCCGAGGATAGGTAATCCTTAAGAGCTCTTAGGGCACTTTCATGCTTCTCAGTCCACTCGAATTTCTTGTTCTTCCTTAGGATATCATAGAATTCCTTGCACTTTTCTGAGGATTTGGACATGAATCTGTTTAGAGCTGCAATCCTGCTTGTTAACCTCTGAACATCCTTAGCATTGGCAGGGGACTTGATGTTCACTATAGCTTTGATTTGTTCTGGACTGGCTTCAATGCCTCTCTTTGTCACCATATATCCTAAGAATTTACCTGCTTTAACACCAAAGTGACATTTCGAAGGATTAAGTTTCATGTTATATTTGTCAAGGATATTGAATGCTTCCTCCAAGTCCCTTAGGTGATCCTCAGCCTTTTTGGATTTTACCACCATATCGTCTATGTAAACTTCCATAGTTTGTCCAATCTGATCCTTGAACATCATATTCACTAGCCTTTGATAAGTTGCACCTGCATTTCTTAGTCCAAATGGCATAGCAATATAACAGTATATACCAGTTGGAGTCATAAAGGCTGTATCCTCTTGATCGGATGGTTCCATCTGAATTTGTTGAAATCCAGATGAAGCATCCATAAAAGTTAACAGTTCATGACCCGCAGTTGCATCCACCATGGAGTCAATGTGGGGTAATGGGAAAGGATCCTTGGGACATGCCTTATTTAAATCAGTGAAATCGACACATACCCTCCACTTTCCGTTTTTCTTTTGAAAAACAACCACATTGGCCAACCATCTTGGATACTTGACCTCTCTAATCATACCTGCTCGGAGTAATTTCTCTACCTCCTCCTGGATAATGGCATTTCTTTCTGGTGCAAATTTCCTCCTTTTTTGATGGATTGGTTTGAAGGACCTATCAATGCCAAGTTTGTGAGTGATTATATCTTTAGATATACCTGTCATGTCTTCGTGTTTCCATGCAAAGGTAGTCTTTCTCCTTTTGAGGAAGGATATGAGGTCTTCCTTCATTTCGCCAAGGATCCCTGATCCTATATAAACTTTAGATTCAGGATCATCAGGATCCATAAGGATTTCTACTACATCCTGCTCTCTTTCCTCCAGGACATCCCTTGGAGGATGCTTTAATTGCTATTGCTCCCTTGACTTTGAGGCTGGTTTCATTGATGAGGTGTAGCAGTTCTTAGCTTCTTGCTGATCACTATCAATCTTCACTATTCCCCAAGGACTAGGAAGCTTCACACATTGATGATAAGTGGATGGGACTGCCTTCATGTCATGTATCCAAGGCCTGCCAAGGATAACATTACAACAAGATAAACAGTCAATAACACAAAATTTTTGGTAAGAATGTAGGCCTTCGATATAGATTGGGAGTTTAATGTCCCCCAGAGTATTCTTAGTCTCGCCACTGAATCCCACGAGCACAGAGGATCTTGGTATGATATCAGATTCAGGAATATTCATCTTCTTGAGGACATCAAGCTGGATAATGTTCACAGAGCTTCCTCCATCTATAAGGATCCTGCGAACAAAATGGTTAGAAATAAAAAGAGTGATAACCAAACCATCGTGATGAGGATCCTGAATGTCAACACGATCATCCTTATCAAAAGTTATAACTTTTCCTTCGGAGACACTGGATGTTCGAATGGGTCTATCTCCATTATCCATCTTGGTTTCCTTTGCATGTCTTTTAGCTGCAGAGAAGGATGTCCCACAAATGTCTGATCCTCCAGAAATAAAGTTTATAACTTGTGCATCTGCTGGAGGGGCTGGAGCTTTCTCTGGGATCCTTTCAGGATCCTGAGTCCTTGACTTCTTTCTCCCCAATAATTCTTTCAAGTGCCCCTTACTCAGCAAGTATCCAATTTCTTTTCTCAGTGCGATGCATTCTTCTGTGAGATGCCCAAAATCTTCATGATATGCACACCACTTTGACCTATCTTTGGTTGCAGCTGGTCTGTCATTTTTCCTGGGCCATCTAGCCTTATCACCTAAATTCTGCATCGCAAGGATTAGTTTATTGTTATCAACAGAAAAACAATATTCAGAAATTGGAGGATAATCCTCATCATCCTCTTCTTGTTCAACAGCATGCACATTCTGGTTATCAGATTTGTTATAGGATCTGAACTTGTTGTTCTTGAATGAGGGTCCTTGCTTCTCTTGCTTTGAGGATCCTGCTAACCTCTCCTGGATCCTTTTGTCATCCTCTAGCCGGATGAACCTAAGGGCCCGGGTTCTTACCTCATCTAGATTCCTGCATGGTGTCATAACAAGATCATCATAGAATAATGAATCCCTAAACAATCCCATTTTAAAGGCTTCAACAGCCGTAGCTATATCCAGGTTAGGAATATCTAAGGATTCTTTACTAAATTTAGTGATATAATCCCTTAATGATTCATTATGACCTTGGGTTATCCTATACAGATCACTAGTTAAACGCTCAAATTTCCTACTACAAGAAAACTGGTTATTAAATAGGTTAACTAGATTAGCAAACTAGGTAATAGAGTAAGGGGGAAGACTTAGCAACCATTTAAGAGCCGATCCAGTAAGGGTGGATCCAAATCCCTTGCACAGACATGCTTCCTTTAACCTTTCTGGGATGGGATTGATCTCCATCCTTTCCCTGTACTGTGCTATGTGTTCTTCAGGATCTGTTGAACCGTCATACAACTTCATGGTAGGCACGTGGAACCTCTTCGGTATCTCAGCATCACAGATTGGTGGTGCAAAACGAGATATCTTGTGGCTCCCATCTGCAATCTCCGGGATAGGCTTGACCACTCCTGGTACACTTGATATCATATCCTTTAACTTTTGCAATTCTCTGGCCATGGCATGATTGATACCTGTATCCTGCATAAGGCCATGGTTAGTGGTATAAGAACTATTGAAAGTGTTACCTCCCATTGGGTTCAAATTAGGAAGAGCGGATGTGAATCCATATTGTTGGGGCTCTGGAATGAACGATGGACCAGTAGAAGCAATGGTCTGCATTGGAATAAAATCTCCCTGATGGATATCGGAACTCCCTGATTGCAAACTCCTTAAGGATCCCGGAATCTGGAAGGATCCATGAAACTGAGAGGATCCTTGAACCTGCGAGGATCCTGGGATGTAGGAAGATCCTTGACCCTGGGAGGATCCTTGAAACTGAGAAGATCCTTGAACCTGGGAGGATCCTTGAAACTGAGAGGATCCTTGAACCTGGGAGGATCCTTGAAACTGAGAGGATCCTTGAACCTGGGAGGATCCTTGAAACGGCCAGAACCCTTTAATCTGCTGCGCTCCTGAGTATCCTCCTGAGCTTACGAAGGATCCTATATGCTGAGGATGGGATCCTGCTGGTTGGAAGTATGACCCCGAAGCCTGAGTCATTGCTGATGATCCGTAATGCACTCCCTTTGGTCCTCCCACATATTGAACGTCTGGAACCACTGAAGGCTGGGAAGTTATAACCGGAGTATCGAAATTCAAAGATCTGGGCATCAGTGGGGAATGATCCTCTGCCGATCTCTTCTGTTTCTTGATGTCTCCAATTTCTCTAAGAATCCTTTCATTGGTATTATCCTGCTGCTGTATATGATCCTTCATCTGCAAAATCAGAGTAAACAAGTCACTAGTAGTGGGAGTATAAGAAGCAGAAGAAGTTGGAGGTTTTGAGAAAATGGGAGTTGGTTTCTTCTCGGCATTTTTCTGAGGTCCAGAAGGTGGTGGAGGCAAAGGTGGAATGCCCTGGGATGAATTGACTGCAGACATCGCACTGGAGGTGTTCTTTGATGATGAAGCCACCTGCTTGGATGTAACAAACCGAAATGATCACAAAAATGATAATTTCTTAGGAATGAAGCACCAATTGCCCCACGGTGGGCGCCAAACTGTTTTGGTCAAAAATCAGACGAGGATAATGCAACCAAACTCTCTGTTACAGGGTATGATGCTTGAATTGGTAAACAACAATGAGGATCACTCAGAAATGAATTGCACAGGAGACACAAAGATTTATACGAGGAAAAAGCCCTTGATCAATGAATGATCTCCGGCATAAAAAACCTCGGGTGATGGAAACTACCGATCACCAACTCAAATTAAACAATAATACTTTTACAACTTCGGATGATAGCGAGCTAAGTACAAGGATCACTATAGTGTATTGTGTAGAAATGTATGAAAAATGCTAAGTGTTTTGCCGAGAGCTGGTAAGTGCAGTTGTACGAGTGTGTGTAGCCAAAAATAGCCAAGTGTTCTAAAAATTAGCTCGCTACCCCCTTAAAAATGGAAAATATCTACTCTAACTGTCCGCATTTCGTGCCTTCTCCCCACGTTCTCCATAACGTTCACAATGGTCAAGCACGTGCAAAATTGAAGGGAATAAGCTCCAGGAATATCGCCATGACCAAGTCCAAGCCGGTACTCCTGCAAAATAATACCGAATTCAAAGTGAACAATCATTAGTATAAGGATCCTTAGGATGATCCACGATCCAGATCCTGAAGTACTTCTGAGGATCACTAATTGTCACAGAAGCAAGGATCACTAAACAGGATAACACTTAAGGATCACAGGTTGTTAAGAAATCCTCCCCTAACAACAACTTAATGAGTTATATTTTTGATCTTATCTGCAACGAACTAAATATCGTAAATATAGCCGTTAGAGCAGGACTAGCCGTTACACATCGTGCATCAGCGAAGTGACAACCTGCAGAATCATCATTATATATAGGTTAGAGATAAGGATCAATTTGCATTTAAATTCGAGCGATACTTCCCTTTAAATCCTCATTCAAAGACCGATCAGGTATCTCTCTTTCTCCCTTTCTCTTCATTTGCTTATCATCCATGGCGAAAATGGTTCTTCGATCCTCACCAGCCAAGGATCCAAAGAAGGATGATTCCTTGAAAAGCCAAGGCATCATCAAAAATCCTTCGTCTGAGCTATGCCGCTTTACCGACCCAGAGATTGACCGGATTCACCATTGTTTCCCGGTGGACACCGTCTTCAAACCTTTTGACCCTACTGTCAAAAGTGACTCCGTCTCCGACACTTGGGTTGCTTTTTCGGCCACCTCATTTTTGATAGGATTCTCCTATCCTTTCCCTGCCTTCACCCAATCTTTCTTCGCATTCACCAGTATGTGCTATATCCTGGCCATGCCGATGATGTGGAGGGGTCTGCATACCCTAGAGAACATCATTGAGCAGGAAGGCATAGAGATGGGAATGTCGGAACTGGCTGAGTTGTATAATCTTGTGAGCCATGGTTCACACCGTTTTTTGTTCAAACATAAGCCTGGTGATCCTCATCCAATCCTTAAGACCACAAAGAATGATACCCACTGGAAAAACCGTTTCTTCTTTGTTAAGAGAGATTCTATTCCAGACAGGAAAGATCTCCCCAAAGAGTGGACCACCCATGGTAGGATATAAGATCCTTATAGAGGGATCATAGGGTAATTCTGCTTCTGTTGAGGATAACTGATCCTTTTCTGCCTTTTTTGTGCAGCTATCTCAGTCTCTCATCTCATTCAGTCACCTGCAACAAAAGAAAGGATAGCTGCCTTTTGGAGCCTTGATCTTGCAGTCAGAACATTCCAGGCAATGACAAAGGATTCACAAAAAGTATCCTCTGGTTCAGTCACCATGTCAAGTAAGTATTCTCATTTACGCATAATTAAATATTTAAGTAGATATTGAACAAGGATACTTATCTGTTATTTACCATTTGTAGGTGCCGGAAAGTCCTCGAAATCAGCCTCTCGCTTCAGTGTCAGTGATCTTGATGCTGTCGCTGCCCGGTCCGGCAAGAAACAAATTGCTACTAGCCCCGGCGTCCCAATTCCTAAGGCTGTCAGCACCAAGGGCAAAGGTGGAAAGAAGAGGAAGACCGCCGACACTCTTGAAGGCCTGCCCCTCATCCGTCATCAGTTTGAAGAATACTTCTATGAGGTAAGGATCCCTGATCCTTAAATCTATTCTACCCATTTGAGGATAACGGATCCTGATGCGTGTCATTCTTTTACAGAAATTTCCTGAGATCCAAATGCTTATGGATTCCTATGCTGAAGAGGCTGAGCAAAAGGAGCTGGACTTCCAGAAGATGTATCTGGCTAAGGATCAGAAGATTGCCTCCCTGGAGAATGAGGTCAACTTGGTGAAGAGGGATCTGGTCCTGGCTCACATTACTTCAAATCAGGAGAAGGCTGAAGTGATGGAGGGTGCTAAGCTTTCTGCCACCATTGCTATGCTCAAAATCAGGCTTCAGATGGCGAAGGAGGCTGAGGATCCTAACTTCGACAGGACTGCCTGGGACCAAGAAGGCTGGAAGGCCAAGCTAGCTTAGCTGGACGATGAAGAGGAGACTGAAGAGGTCTGGCAATTGAGGCTAGTGGCAGCGGGTTGAAGGATAAGGCTGAGGATGCAGCGGCTGGTGGTGATGATGATGCAGCGAAGGTGTGAACTGCAAAAATGGGCGATGATGGAAATTTCTAGACGTGGCCGGAGCCCATTTTTTTATGGTTTGGTAGTTTTTTGATGGTTGATGTTTTTGAACAATGGTGGGTCTGTAATAACTCTAAACAATAGTTCTTAGGTTTAAGGATCACTGATCCTTCAGACAATAGGTAGGATAACAAATGGTGGAGGGATCCTCTGTTTGGGGGATGAAGCCATTGTTATCCTGCCGTCTTTTTATTCCTGCACTTATTAGAACTCATTATCATGGACACCCTTTACCTACCCCAGCGGACGGGCCACGGATTGCTGGTAGATGCTTATTTTGACAACCTTTAGAGGGTTAACCTTTTGCTAAATAAATAAAAGCTTAATCTTTTGACTATCTCATGTGTTGTTATATTTGTGAATATTTTTCCTTTCAATTGTTACGATGCACTTTGTTTGAATTCATGAGTTAAGAACAACAGTTTAGTAGATTATGCCAAAAAGTTTAGGATATGATCAAGGATCAAATATCCTATAATCGAAAAATTCAAAAAAGTGATATAACTTAAAGGTCATGTATCCTGTTGTCAAAGAATAAGGGTCACTTAGATAAACAAAGAATAAAATTAAGGTGATTAAGGATCATACCTGAGAATCCAAGTTAGGATCCTAAACCTTCAATACTTACAATCAGGATAACCAAAAGACAAACCTTAATAAAAGGTTAGGATTAAGGATCATTAGTTGTTTAGCTTCAAAAACCTGAAATGTAACGTAACTTGGGACTAAGCCAATATAAGAGAAGAGTTAGCAACTGGGGACAAGCCCAACAATCTGGGGACAAGCCCAATAAACTGGGGACAAGCCTAAAAAACTGGGGACAAGCCCAAAGGATCTTATGTAAACTGGAGTATGGCCCTCACTCGCGACTATCCAAACTTAGTGACATGAAAATGCCAAAACCTTAGCTAACGTGAAAACGTTAGAAACCTTAGGAACGGATGTATGGTACGTCTACCATTATACGTAGGATCCTGAATACAGCCAGTACAATGAAATTGTCATCCCCTAAAGCGGGTACTGGTCCCATTACCTTAAACTGCACCAGGATTATCGTGAGCTACTGGCGAAACTGGGGACAGGCCCAAAAAACTGAGGACTAGCCCAAAAGACTGGGGACAAGCCCATAAAACTTAGGAGACTTCTGTGGATACTTGATCCTTCGTTAAGGATATATCAATCTTCTGCAAAACTCAGAATTAAGTGAAGGAAGGATAAAGGATCCAGGATCCTTCTCCTTGTAAATAAATTAGTTAAAGAAGTGAATAAATTGAGGTTAGATCATTACCAGAGTGAGGATCATCTATCCTCTAAGGATCCTTCGTGAACCTCGGACACGAAAATACTTGAGGATCCTGGATCCTTATTACATGAAGTATCTCTTTAAGTGGACAGCATTCCAAGCTCTTGGTAGCAAATCTCCTTCCATTGTTAATAATTGATATGCCCCCTTTCCTACCTCAGCTTCAATAAGATAGGGACCTTCCCACTTAGGTGCTAACTTGTCATCAGCAGGATCGGTGGTATTTTGGAATGCTTTCCTCAACACCATATCGCCGACTTGAAACTTCCTGATCCTGACATTCTTGTTATAAGCTCCAGCCATCCTTTGTTGATAACTAGCCATTCTTATCCTTGCCAAATCCCTGAGTTCTTCTATGGTATCCAAGTCTTGAACCAAGTTTTCAGCATTTCCTTCAGGATCACGGACGCTTGTTCTAGCAGTAGGAACCACCATCTCTGTAGGGATCACTGATTCTGCTCCAAACACTAAAGAAAATGGAGTTTGGCCAGTAGCATTCTTGGGGGTTGTTCTATCAGCCCATAGTACATAAGGTAGTTCTTCTGCCCATTTTCCTTTCTTGGATCCAAGCTTCTTTTTCAAGTTGTTGATGATGATCTTGTTGGATGATTCTGCTTGACCATTGGCTTGTGGGTGAACTGGTGTTGATGTTATCATCTTGATCCCCCAGTTGTCACAAAAGTTAGTAGTTCTACTCCCAATAAATTGGGATCCATTATCACAAACAATTTCAGAAGGGATACCAAATCTGGTAATAATGTTTCTTTTAATAAAGGATATCACTTCTTTTTCTCTGACTTGAGCAAAGGCTTCAGCCTCTATCCACTTGGAGAAGTAATCAGTCATGGCAAGCATGAATACTTTTCCTCCTGGTGCTTTGGGAAGTTTACCAACTATATACATTCCCTATCTCATGAATGGCCAAGAAGAGGATATAGGATGTAGGAGCTCTGCTGGCTGATGAAGGATATTACTATGTCTCTGACAAGCATCACATTTCTTGGCATAATCCACAGCATCCTTCTTCATAGTAGGCCAATAATATCCTGTCCTAAGGATTCTTGAGAATAATGCCCTACCCCCAGTGTGGTTTCCACAATCTGCTTCATGAAAATCCTTTAGGACTTCTTGAATTTCAGGATCCTCTATGCATCTTAGATATGGACCTGCAAGAGATCGTTTATATAACATGTCATTTAATATTGTAAATTGAGATAACTTGATTTTGAAAGCCCTGGGGTTCTCTCCTGTAGGAATCTCTCCATGTTGTATATATCTCATAATTGGAAGGATCCATGATCCTGAATGAGATTGTGCATTATCACTGGGAATGACTGCAGAATCCTCTTCTATTTCCATAGCTATATGATCCTCAATAGCAGGAGCCAAAATATGTATGATAGGAATTTTGATATCCTCTGGGATCTTCAACGATGATCCAAGATTGGCTAATGCATCAGCTTCTACATTTTCTTCCCTAGGTACCTGTGATAAACTAAAGGAAACAAAAGAGAGTGCCAATTCCTTGACTATCTCTAGGTATTTGATTAGTCGTTCACCTTTAACAGCATAAGATCCATTAAAGTGATTAGTAATTAGCAATGAATCTACATGTACCTCAAGATACCTGATTCTCATATGCTTGGCAATTTGCAAACCAGCTATCAAGGCCTCATATTCAGCCTCATTATTAGTAGTTTGAAACTCACAAGCTATTGAGTGGGGTATTATGTCCCCCTGTGGCGATTTTAGTAGTATTCCAAGTCCTGTTCCTTTGACATTAGAGGCTCCATCAGTGAAGAGTATCCAAGGATCCTTAGTCTCTTCAAGCTGCTGTACTTCTAACTCAGCTTCTCTTTGTAAATCACTGCTAAAATCTGCCACAAAGTCAGCCAAGGCTTGGGATTTAATGGCAGTTCTTGGTTCATATCTTATATCATAAGCACTAAGCTTCACTGCCCATTTGGCCATCCTTCCTGACATTTCAGGTTTCCTGAGAACATTCTTAATTGGGAAATTAGTCTTAACAATAATGGCATGAGTTTCAAAATAATGTCTTAGTTCAGTGGATGCCATAATCAAAGCAAGTATAAGTTTTTCTAAGTGTGAATACCTGGATTCAGCATCAAGCAAACTCTTACTTACATAATAAACAGGATGTTGTGTACCTTCGTGATCCTTGACAAGGACCGCACTTACTGCTTTGGAGGATACCGCTAGATATAAGGATAATATATCCTCTTTTTCTGGTTTCATCAAGGCAGGAGCTGAGGATAGGTAATCCTTAAGGGATTTGAGAGCATTCTCATGCTTTTTAGTCCACTCAAATTTCTTGTTCTTTCTCAAAATGTCATAGAATTCCTTGCATTTTTCTGATGACTTTGATATGAACCTGTTCAAGGCTGCGATCCTCCCTGTCAATCTTTGTACATCCTTAGCATTGGCAGGAGATTTGATATTCACAATTGCCTTGATTTGCTCTGGACTTGCTTCTATGCCTCTTTTTGTTACCATGTAGCCTAGGAACTTACCTGCTTTAACACCAAAGTGACTCTTTGAAGGATTCAATTTCATATTAAATTTGTCAAGGATATCAAATGCTTCCTCCAGGTCTCTAAGGTGATCCTCAGCTCTCTTGGACTTAACCACCATGTCATCTATATAGACTTCCATAGTGTGTCCTATTTGTTCCTTAAACATCATATTGACTAGCCTTTGATATGTAGCACCTGCATTCCTTAGTCCAAATGGCATAGCAATATAACAATAGATACCAGTTGGGGTCATAAAGGTTGTATCCTCTTGATCAGATGGTTCCATCTGAATTTGTTGAAATCCAGATGAAGCATCCATAAAAGTCAACAACTCATGACCCGCGGTAGCATCCACCATGGAGTCAATGTGGGGTAATAGGAAAGGATCCTTGGGACATGCCTTGTTTAAATCAGTAAAATCGACACATACCCTCCACTTTCCATTTTTCTTTTGAACAAAAACCACATTGGCTAACCATCTTGGATACTTAACCTCTCTAATCATACCTGCTCGGAGCAGTTTATCTACCTCATCCTGGATAATAGCATTCCTTTCAGGTGCAAACTTCCTCCTCTTCTGATGTATGGGTTTGAATGACCTGTCAATGCCAAGTTTATGAGTAATTATATCTTTATAGATACCTGTCATGTCTTCATGCTTCCAGGCAAAGGTAGTTTTTCTCCTCTTGAGGAAGGATACCAAATCCAGTTCGATGTTGTTGAGGATCCCTGATCCTATGAAGACTTTGGATTCAGGATCATGAGAATCCATAAGGATATCTTTCACATCTTGTTCTCTTGCCTCCAGGACATCTCTTGGAGGATGCTTTAATTGCTATTGCTCCCTTGGTCTTGAGGCTGGCTTCATTGATGAGGTATAGCAATTTTTTGCTTCTTGTTGGTCACTCTCAATCTTTATCACCCCCCATGGACTAGGAAGCTTCACACATTGATGATATGTAGATGCAACTGCCTTCATGTCATGTATCCATGGCCTGCCAAGGATAACATTGCAACAGGATAAGCAATCTATAACACAAATTTTTTTATAAGAATGAAGTCCTTCTATGTAGATGGGAAGTTTAATGTCCCCCAATGTATTCTTGGTTTCTCCACTGAATCCCACAAGAACTGAGGATCTCGGGATAATGTCCGATTCTGGGATGTTCATTTTCTTGAGGACATCAAGCTGAATGATCTTTAATGAGCTCCCTCCATCTATCAAGATCCTACAAACAAAATGGTTAGATGTAAATAAGGTAATAACAAGACCATCATGATGAGGGTCCTGAACGTCAACACGATCATTCTCATCAAAAGTTATAACTTTTTCCTGTGTAACAGTAGAGGTTCGGATGGGTCTATCCCCATTATCCATCTTGGTTTCCTTAGCATGTCTCTTGGCTGCTGAAAAGGAAGTACCACAAATATCTGATCCACCAGATATAAAGTTTATAACTTGTGCATCTGCCGGAGGAGCAGGAGCTCTTTCTGGAACCTTTTCAGGATCCTGGATCCTTGACTTTTTTCTTCCCAAAAGCTCCTTCAAGTGTCCTTTTCTTAACAAGCAACCAATCTCTTTTCTCAGTGCAATACATTCTTCAGTGAGATGACCAAAGTCTTCATGATATGCACACCATTTGGATTTGTCTTTTGTTGCAGCTGGCTTATCACTTTTTCTGGGCGATCTTGCTTTTTCACCTAGGTTCTGCATTGCAAGGATTAGTTCATTGTTATCAACGGAAAAGCAATATTCAGAAATTGGAGGATAATCTTCATCATCCTCTTCCTGTTCAACTGCATGCACGCTCTGATTATTAGATTTGTTGTAAGACTTGGACTTGTTGTTCCTGAAGTAGGATCCTTGCTTTTCCTGCTTCGAGGATCCTGCCAGTCTTTCTTGGATCCTTTTATCATCCTCAAGTCGGATGAATCTAAGGGCCCTGGTTCTTACTTCATCAAGATTCCTACAAGGGGTCATGACAAGATCATCATAGAACAATGAATCCCTAAGTAAACCCATTTTAAAGGCTTCCACAACCGTCGCAATATCCAAATTAGGAATATCTGAGGATTCTTTACTAAACTTAGTGATATAATCTCTAAGTGATTCATTTTGACCTTGTGTTACCCTATATAGATCACTAGTTAAACGTTCAAATTTTCTACTAGATGAGAATTGGCTATTAAACAGATTAACTAGATTAGCAAATGAAGTAATAGAGTAAGGGGGAAGACTTAGCATCCATTTAAGCGCTGATCCTGTTAATGTGGATCCAAAACCCTTGCACAAACATGCTTCTTTTAATCTCTCCGGGATGGGATTGATCTCCATCCTTTCTCTATATTGAGCTACATGTTCTTCTGGATCCGTCGAACCATCATACAGCTTCATGGTTGGTATTTGGAACCTCTTTGGAATTTCTGCATCACAAATGGGTGGTGCAAAACGGGATATCCTGTGGCTTCCATCTGCAATTTCAGGAATGGGCTTAACCACTCCTGGAACCCTGGATATCATATCCTTCAGTTTCTGTAATTCCCTAGCCATAGCCTGATTGATACCTATATCCTGCACAAAGCCATGGTTAGTGTTATAAGAATTATTCAAAGTGTTACCACCTGAAGGATTCAAGTTTGGAATTCCATATGTGAATCCATATTGACGGGATTCTGGTACAATTGAGGGACCAGATGAAGCATTAGTTTGCATAGGAATGAAGTTTCCTTGATGAACATCTGAACTTCCGGGTTATACACTCCTTAAGAATCCTTGATCCTGGAAAATGTTGGATCCTTGATGGGCTGTGACTGGGGGTCTTGGAGGATAATCTATGGATCCGTAAACCTGAGATGAGGATCCTTGAACCTGAAAGGAGGATCCTTGAACCTGAGAGGATCCTTGAACCTGAGAGGAGGATCCTTGAACCTGGGAGGATCCTTGAACCTGGGAGGATCCTTGAACCTGGGAGGATCCTTGAACTGTGTGCGTCCCCATGTACCCTCCTGAGCTAACGAAGGATCCCTGATGCTGGAAAGAGGATCCTAAAGGCTGAAAAGAGGATCCTGAAGGCTGGAAGTGGGACCCTAAAGCTTGACTCATAGTTATTGATCCATAACTCCTTCCCAATGGTCCACTTTGGTACTGGATATCTGGAGCTGCAGATTGCAGGGCAGTTATAGCTGGAGTGTCAAAATTCAGTGATCTAGGTACTAGTGGAGAGTGATCCTCCGCTGATCTCTTCAATTTTTTGATGTTATCAATCTCTCAAAGGATCCTATCATTAGTTTTGTGCTGCTGCTGCATGTAATCCTTCATCTGCAAAATCAAAGAATAAAGATCACTGTTAGAAGGTGTTTTGGTAAAAAATTACCGAGGCAATTAAGTGATCAAATTAGTTAAGTGAGGTAGTGTGCTAAAAAGTGTGTTGGAAATATGCTGGTTAAGTTGTTTAAGAAAACAGTGTTCAGGATACGACTCAGGATATTGAGCTGTATCTACGATCAAACTATGAGCAAAAAGTAAAAGGGGTGACACGAGATGTACGAGGAAAGCCCTTGACCAATTTAGATCGCCGGCACAAAACCTCGGGAGCTGACAATCGTAGCTGCCTTGTTCTTCTTATTGCTTTAAACGTCAGGATAGAGTGCAGGATATTGATCAGATCGCTAAGTGTTACAATGCTTTTTGTAAAAGTGAAAGCTGCGAGAGAGTGAGTGTGAGTGAGTAGCGAGTGTAGTTGTTGTGTCCTATTGATCTGATCCATCCATCTATTTATAGTTATGAAATACAAACTAAAATTCCTATAAATATGGGATGCTCCCGAATATTCCATTATTAACGTTGTGGACCGGGTAAAGCGGCTTCAACGTCTTCATTCGAACGGCTTGGATCGAGTCTTCCAGAGAAAGGGTCTTTGTGAACGTTGGGAACCTTGACTCGTACTCCTGCACACTATCTGTTAGTAATCCTTAGGATACTATCCAGGATGTTACCAATATCCTGAATCAGCATCCCGGATATGAACATATATCAAATAAGCAAGATATGATTTAAGATATTATCTAGGATATGAGCTCAGAATTTCGCCCATAACAATTGTCCCCAAAAAATGTTACCGTTTAGTATCCTGGCACTAACGGTTATATTTTTTTACGAATAACAATGCAATTAAGAGATTAGACCCATGATGTGACCGTTTGTAACTGCTCAGCCTATATTTACTCATTACCTCCCTATAACTTCTCATCCTCATCTTTTTTAACCATTATTGATAAGAAAAAGGTAAACATTTTCTCTCTGATCTTCATCTTCTTATCACATTCTATTCAATATCCCGGCGAGAATATGACAAGACAAACACGATCAAGCTCCGGCGATTTCGCCGCTTCGTTCATCCAACAGAATCTTCTCCAAGAACCGGAGAAGGAAATATGCACTTTTGACAGTGCCCACTTGTCGGCTCTCAAATCCTCCGGTATCTTCCCGGAGGGGACGGTATTCCGGCCGTTTGACCGGGAAATCCGGTCAGACATGGTTTCCGATGAATGGTTGTGCTTTAGTGCCTTCCCCTTCACCTTAGGATTACGGTTTCCCTTCCCAGACTTTATCACCGAGTTTTTCAAAATTACAAAAGTCTGTTTTAGCCAAACAATGCCGATGCTCTGGCGAGTCTTGTCTGTTCTTGATCAGATCAAGAGGAATCACATTCCTGATCTTTCCGTTCACGACCTCCCCTTAGCATATCGGCTTAGATGCCACGGATCTTGTAGATTTTTGTTTTATTCCACCTCCGGCGATCTGCTGATACTTCGTGCCACCAGGAACGAGGAGAAATGGCAATCTAAGTTCTTTTTTTTGTAAAAAGAGACTCCATCCCTGGTGGAACGGAATATCCGGTGAAGTGGTTGAGAAAGGGTAGGATTTAGGGTTTAAGGATGATCCTGCCTTATATCCTGTTTCACATCCTGAGCTGATCAATTTCTTTTTATTGTTTTCTACACAGCTGATTTTAGGAAGCTTGCACCTCCTCTAGCCGATTCACAGAAAAGAATTGACGCTATCAGACTCCTCTCAGAGGCTGAAAGAAGTTTTAATCCGTCTCCACCATCTCCAAGCCCTCTTTCCAGTGCAAATATGTCTAGTAAGGATCCTGCACAATATCCTGCATACATGTTTTTATTTAACATATTTAGGAAAGAGTTTCACTCCCTGTATGCAGACTCCAGCAAAGTTCCAATCCTCCTTGATCTCGACAAGCTTGACAGTTACCCTACTCCAGTCATGGTCAAGAAAGAGACCCCTGCTGCCACCAGCTCCAAGCCGCTCCCGGCTCCTAAGGGCAACCCGAGGACTCGTGCTTCCACCGCAAAAAAGAGGAAGAACTCCGAAGTTAGTGCTCCAGGCTCCGAAGGGTTCTCTTATGATGAGCTCAGCTTCACTGATTCCTTGGAACCGATGACATCCTTCCTTAACAAGGTAATATCCCGACCCTATATCCTGCACATATATCCTGATAGAATATCCTGACAGGATATCCAGGTTAGTGAATATTGACTTATACCTGAATCTTGACTTACAGGGCCTCCAGCATCTGCTCCACCTTTACAGCGATGCTTGTGGTACTGCTGCACTCCATGAAGCCAGGATTAAACAGCTTGAAACTACTGTTGCCGACCAAGGTGCCATTGCTGAAGCGAAGACTCGGCATTACGAGGACAAGCTAAAGAAGGTGACCCAAGATGCCGAGATTAAACTGGCTACCATCCAAATGGAGCATGAACAGGCCATGGTCTCCTTCCGGGAACGGATCAAAAACTCGGCCGTCGTCTCTCTGCTGCAAGCTCGTATCAAGATGGCTTATGAGGCCAAGGAGACAGGCCTTGAGTGCCCAGCCTGGCCAGTTGAATCCTGGGTGGCAAAGCTGAAGGAACTTGGAGGCAAGGTTGTGCCATATCCTGCTGAGGTTGGTGAATCCTCCAAGTCAGCAGAGGTGGTGGACAAAGCTGAGGAGAAGAAGGATGCCTGGGCGGATGCTGGTGAGGATGCTGCTCAGGATGCTGAGGCTGAGAAGGTGGAGAAGCCTGGTGGAGATGCTGCTGTGTGAGGTCATTCAAGTGGGCGATTATGGATATATGTGCCAAGGCCGGAGCCCACTTTTTTAAATTTGATCATTGGCTTGTAACCCCAAAACAATTTACTTTTCCTGCATTTTACTTTTCTGCACTTGAACAATATGATGACCAAAGGTGGAGGGATCCTGAGTTTCAGGACGAAGCCCTTGGTCATCACCGTTAATATGTTTTTCTTTTGAACAATATAACAGTTGGAGGTGGATGGGTCTCGGTTTGAGACAAAACCTTCAACTGTTAAGTAAATACGGTAAGGAACTATTAGTGCTCTTAGTGGATGGACCTTGGTTTGAGGTGAAACTAAGAGCACATCTTTTGGTATGTTAATAATATAACCTTCTTTTGGCTTTATTTCCGTTGTTATACCTTTACTACATGAATTTTACTTATGAAAACAATTTTGTTTGAACATTATTGGGAACACATTGTAAGTATATCCTGAAAGATATCCTGCTCAAGATATTGACACACAATTTGTAAAATTCAAGTTACCCAAACGAAAAGAGAGATCATACAAGAGATTCTTAAAGAGTCAATTATAATCTTCAATCATAGAAATGTCCCCAGTACACACTTATAAGTTCGAATCCATCCTTCAAATTGTATGATGTGTGTCCCCTGTGTTTACCATAGGAATGTAAACATAGTCATACTTTGACTTCATTGAACAAATCTTGAATATCCTGAGACAAATCCTTATTATCCTGGGGATAAACCCTAATATCCTGGGGATAAACCCTGATATCCTGGGGATAAACCCTGATTTTCTTGCGCTACATGCGAGAGTGTACAAACTCCAAGACTTAGAAAGGTGAAAACCTTTAAACCTTAGAGAGTATGAAAATACCCTTTCGTGAGAGAGGGTGATCAATCCGCATATACCTTTAGGATCCAGGATATAGCCAGTAGTAACGAAATTGTCAGCCACTTTTACATGAACTGGTCCCGCTACCCTGAACTATCCCTAGATAACTTGCGCTCCAGGTGGGGTGTTTAAACCCAATTCATAAGAAAGGTGAATACCTTTAAACCTTTGAAGGGATTAGAATCCCTTAAACGTGAGAGAGGGGGCCAGTCCTCTAATCCTTCAAGATATGCTGAGTGTATATCCTGGAGCTGTATCCTGAAGCATATTCTGCAAAACAACCTTTAACTAAGGTAGGTGTTAGCTTGGCTAACACCCCTCCGATGCTTAAGTCAGTATTAGGTTCGAAAGAATAAATAAACTCAAATATATTTAAACGAGGTAGAATACATACCATTCTGGGACAGAAATTAAATTCTATTCTTACTTGAAATATAGCTTTAAATGTATAGCATTCCAGGACCTTGGTAGCATATCTCCCTCCATACTCCTGAGTCGGTATGCTCCTTTTCCTGATTCTGATTCAACCTCATATGGTCCTTCCCATTTTGGAGCCAGCTTTCCATCAGCAGGATTAGTAGTATTCTGAAAAGCCTTTCTTAATACCCAATCTCCAACTTGAAATCTCCTAGTCCTTATATTCTTGTTATATGCTTTAGATATCCTCTGTTGATATGCTGCCATCCTCAACCTTGCTGCATCTCTTGTTTCGTCTATAGTGTCCAAATCTTGACATAAAGCTTCAGGATTTCGCTCAGGATCCCGAAGGATAGATCTTGCCGTAGGTATCACCATTTCTGTTGGGATCACTGCTTCTGTTCCAAATACCAAGGAAAACGGAGTCTGGCCAGTTGCATTCTTTACCGTTGTTCTATCAGCCCACAAGACAAAGGGTAATTCTTCTGCCCATCTTCCTTTTTTAGCCCCTAGTCTCTTCTTTAAATTGTTGACAATTATCTTGTTTGAGGATTCAGCTTGTCCATTTGCTTGAGGATGTACTGGAGTGGATGTGATCATTTTGATTCCCCAACTCTTGCAAAAGTCAGTAGTCCTCTTGCTTATAAACTGGGATCCATTGTCACAAATGATTTCAGCTGGTACTCCAAACCTAGTCAGGATATTCCTCTTTATGAAGGATACTACTTCTTGGTCTCTAACTTGAACAAATGCTTCAGCTTCAACCCACTTTGAGAAATAATCAGTCATTGCCAGCATAAAGACTTTTCCTCCTGGAGCTTTTGGTAATTTCCCTACTATGTCCATCCCCCATTTCATGAACGGCCAAGGGGAAGCTATAGGATATAGTGGTTCAGCTAGTTGATGTAGTATGTTACTGTGTCTTTGACATGCATCACATCTTCGAGCATATTCTGCAGCATCTTTCTTCATTGTCGGCCAATAGTATCCTGTTCTTAATACCTTTGAGAATAACGACCTGCCCCCAGTGTGGTTACCGCAATCCCCTTCATGTATATCCTGAAGTACCTCTTTGGCTTCAGGATCTTCCAAGCATCTCAAATATGGTCCTGCAAGAGATTTCTTGTACAAAACATTATTTACAATAGTGAACCGTGATATCTTCATCCTAAATGCCTTGGGATTTTCGTATTTAGGGATGTGTCCTTCCTTGAGATATCTTATGATAGGAGCCATCCAGGATTTAGGGTCCTCCTCGGGATCCTCAGCTCCAGGATCCTGAATACTTACTACTTCTTTATCCTGAGGATTCGTTACAGGATATAAGATATGCAATATTGGTATTTGGGTGCCTTCCGGTATCCTAACCGATGATCCCAGATTTGCTAAGGCGTCTGCTTCAGTATTATCTTCCCTTGGTACCTGTTCAAGTGTAAAAACATCGAAATATCCTGCTAATTTTTTGAGAATATCAAGATATTCTATTAACTTCTCACCTTTAACTGCATAGGATCCATTAAAATGATTAGTGATTAACAAGGAATCCACATATACTTGCAAATTCTTAATATTCATATTTTTAGCCAGTTCTAATCCTGCAATTAAAGCCTCATATTCTACTTCGTTATTAGTAGCAGAAAATTCACACCTAATAGCCTGGGGTAATATGTCCCCCTGTGGCGATTTTAGTAGTATTCCCAATCCTACTCCTCTAACATTAGATGCTCCATCAGTGTATAATATCCAGGATCCTGAGGATTCTCCTAATTGTTGGACTTCTAGGTCTACCTCATCCTGAATGTCACTACTGAAATCAGCAACAAAGTCAGCTAGAGCTTGCGATTTTATGGCATTCCTAGGTTCATACACTAAGCCATAAGCACTTAATTTCACTGCCACTTAGCCATCCTGCCTGACATCTCTGGTTTCCTAAGCACATTTTTAACAGGATAATTGGTTTTAACATGTATCCTATGTGTTTCAAAATAATGTCTAAGCTTTGTTGACGCCATAACTAGAGCCAATATTAACTTTTCTAAATGTGAATATCTAGTTTCAGCATCTAACAAACTTTTACAAACATAATAGACAGGATATTGCTGACCTTCATGATCCTTTATAAGGACGGCACTTACAGCATTCCCCGATACTGCGAGGTATAGGGACAGTGGTTCACCATTCTCAGGCTTCATCAATAGAGGTGCAGTTGAAAGATGTGACAACTCGAGTTTCCGACATTCTTTATTCGCATTTATTGCACGTTGACTTTGACTGTCTAGTTGTTTGACTCGTCTGATTTGTAACACTTTGTATGATAATAAAAGTATTATGTTTGCTTGGTTATGTGTTGATATTATAGCATGAGACTTAGTGTATTTGAAATAACATAAACTACTGAACATATGAAACAACTCGACGAAACAGAGTCGTGTTTCGCCATGAACTCATCTCGACGAAACAGACTGTTTCGCCGGCCCAGTTTCGCCAAAGGCCCAGTACGGCCCAGAACGTTATTTCGTGGATACTTACGTGAAACGGGTTTAGTTTCACAAGTTAGGCAATCAGGAAACCCTAGAACACTCTCCCTTTTGTGCGACGGCAACAACCATCGTTTACCATCATTCCTAGCTCTTGAATCCGTGTTTGTTCATCTCTAATCGGTTAGTATGTGTTCGTTAATCGGTTCCTTGATTCTGTATCATCTTGCTTCATGTTTGTTTGAATGATTGATGCGTGTTACTGCTGCGATTCTAGTATGACGGTGATATAGATTTCGATGTGTATGATATGATATAGTAGGATATATAAATGATATGCGAAACTTGATATAATCGAATGCTCGGTTCTGAATGTTGTTTATATGGCCTGATTCTGATTACATTAGTATCTTGATAGGGATTGATGTGATGATGTTGTATGTTATTTGATATGCTATACACATAAACTAGGGTTTATGCTAGACAATGATTCTTGGATGGTTGATTTATGATGATTCGATTTGCACATTGACCTTCGTATGATTTCTGTTATTGATGACGGCTGCTAGAAGGATTAGGGTTTATGTGTTATTCGCATCTGCTGTAACTGATGTCTGCGAAACAGACATCCGACGAAACAGGACTCCCGGCGAAACAGAATGTGTTTCGCCAAGAGTCATCGACGAATTAGAATCCTGTTTCGCCAACAAGGCCACGACGAAACAGAATGTGTTTCGTCAATTTGTGTTTCGCCATATATGTGTTTCGCCGAGCTGTGCTGTAACTTGAGTTAATTCTGTTAAGTGTTAACTGGAATATTTAACTGCTGTTAAGGGTAACCATCTTGTATATGATTGTGATTACGTGCTACATGTTTATACGTGAACAAATTGAACACAAACTGATTTCACATACGTGCCTACTTTAGGACGCGATTGATTACTTGTGAGCATACTTTAGCATACCGAGCAAAACAAGGTGAGTTCACACCCTTACTAAGGCATGGGATTCCCAGGGTTTGGGGAATGGGATGGAAGGAATAAGGTTGAATAGATTCGTACATACACTGATACTAGACTACCATACCACTATCCTCGGTTGTGAAGGATACTCACGTAAAACCTACGTGAACTTATACTCAATACTATCCTCGGTTGTGAAGGATACTCACGTAAAACCTACGTGAACTTATACTCAATACTATCCTCGGTTGTGAAGGATACTCACGTAAAACCTACGTGAACTTATACTCAATACTATCCTCGGTTGTGAAGGATACTCACGTAAAACCTACGTGAACTTATACTCAATACTATCCTCGGTTGTGAAGGATACTCACGTAAAACCTACGTGAACTTATACTCAATACTATCCTCGGTTGTGAAGGATACTCACGTAAAACCTACGTGAACTTATACTCAATACTATCCTCGGTTGTGAAGGATACTTACGTAAAACCTACGTGAACTTATACTCAATACTATCCTCGGTTGTGAAGGATACTTACGTAAAACCTACGTGAACTTATACTCAATACTGTCCTCGGTTGTGAAGGACACTTACGAAAAGCCTACGTAAACTATGTACGTACTACTGTTCTCGGTTGTGAAGAACACTTATGGTTACAAATAGTCTAGTGTATATGCAACATGGGAAGCCCCCACTAATAGAACATACGATCGGCCTAGTAGCGCCACATGTTACGAAACAAACTTACTATTACGAACTTATTTACTGTGAACTCGCTCAACTAGTTGTTGATTCTCTGTTACATGCCTTGCAGGACCTTAGGTACATATGGAGCTTGCACAGGGAGGAGCAGGTCGTTGTGGGATACGGATCGTAGACGATATTTGAACTTATAACTTACTTTGGGTTTTCATTATTATGCTTCCGCTACTTAAACAATGTTTGGTTATGAACATCAGTCATGTCAAGATGAATTACCTTTTCCTACTTTTACACTTAAATACTATGTTTGATATGATTGATGGCTTGATCCTGGTCAGTCACGCCTCCAAGCGGTGATACTCCGCGGGTGGATTTTGGGGGTGTGAAAGATTGGTATCAGAGCCATTGGTTATAGAGAACTCGGTTTTAATAAGGGGAAAACGATTTTGTTAAAACCAGACTATAACCAGAACAGTGCTCAACGATCCACAACGATGCTTCGCTCCACGTGCAAGGCTCAACATCATAGGTACTACTATTCATGTTACCTTACATACTTGATAGAATTACATAGAACTTTGCTCGTGGTATGCTCAGATTACAGAACCTACTATATGTTATTGCTTGAGATTACTTGTGTGCTCACTCTCTTCGCACTATTCGCGAACCTCTCACCCACATGTTCTCCTTGATATCAAGATCATGAGCGGACACGTTAACCTAACTCAAGCCCAGTTGGCGGCTTCGATCACTGAACAAGTTACTGCAGCACTCGCAGCTGCCCAAGCAGGAGGTGTAACCTGCCATCACCACTTACTCTAGGATCCTTAGATCCTACTCTCGTAACTCAACACTTGTGCTTAATTTTGATTACTCTTACGCACACGACAAGTCAACACGCTCAGCCACCTGTATGCACATACAAGACTTTTATGGACTGTCGTCCTACTACTTTCAGCGACACCGAAGGAGCTGTTGTACTCCTCCATTAGTTCGAGGAACTCGAATCGGTCTTCGAGTGTGTGAATGACCCGAGGCTCGTAAGGTGAAATATGCCACTGATATTCTCGAAGGCACTGCGCAAACTTGGGAACGCGCAAGTTACGACACTGGGGCTGGCGGCTGCTATACCACCCCATGGAATGATTTTAAGGAACCTATCAAACGTGAAAACAATAGTTATGATGCCATCCACAAGTTGGAAGTGGAGTCCTTTAACATGAAGATGACGGGGTCAGGGATAGAAGCGTGCACGATAACGATCCAACAAACTGACAATTTTGTGTCCAACTATGGTGGATCCTCCCATAAAGAGCTTTGAGCTGTACCTCAAAGGCTTAGTACCAGGAATTCAAAACCATGTGAAGATGGCTAAACTTGCTACTATTCAAGATGTTACCCATCTTGCTCATCGTCTCACAAACCAGGCAGTGGGACAGAACAAGCTGCCTCAACGTATCAGCGATACTACTACCACTACTACTTCAACTACTTATGCTACCCACAGTAACAATGGATGAAAGTGGGATGGAACCTCTAGCAAGGGTTCGACTACGATTCCGTCCCAGGCACAGCAGTGAAAGGTCGATGGCAACTAAAGTCCTAATCAGCAACATTTGGTATTCAAGGGCAGGGAGGATACAAGGGAAACCACCCTAAGCGCAAACGATGTAACCTGCACCACAGCGGGCAGGGCAAACGCAATCATTGTCAATAAGGCAACAAGCTTGGTCATGGAACCAAAGAGGGTAGAAACTCACGTCCTGCAAACCAGAACCGCAACCAAGGAAACGGGAACCAGGGAAGACAACAACGGGGGTAATAACGACGGCAATGGTGCCAGGGGTCGAGTGTTCGTGTTTGGGCAGGGTGATACTAGGAATGACCCCAGCGTTGCGATAGTTTCGACATCGTCATTAGTATGGACTGGTTATCCCAACAACAAGCAGAGATCCTATGCAAGGAGAAGACCATTCGTATTCCACGCTCTGGTGAAGAATCTCTCGTAGTTCAAGGCGACAAGAGTGCTGTCCTGAGTGGCATCATTTCTTTCTTGAAGGCTCAGAAGTGTTTACGATAGGGCCACATAGCTGTTTTAGCTCTTGCTACGGATACATCGAAGAAAGAGAAAAAGATTGAGGATATTCCTGTAGTACGCGACTTTCCTCAGGTGTTTCCCGAAGAGTTACCTGGGCTACCACCTCATCGTCAAGTCGAATTTTAGATCGAGCTCGCTCCAGGAGCAGCACCTATAGCTCGAGCACCTTATCGTTTAGCTCCAACTGAATTGGAAGAACTGTCAAAGCAGCTACAAGAACTCTTGGAAAAGGGTTTTATACGTCCTAGCTCTTCGCCCTGGGGAGCTCCAGTGTTATTTGTAAAGAAGAAAGACGGTACGTTCAGGATGTGTATAGACTACCGTGAACTCAACAAGGTGACGATCAAGAATCGTTATCCTCTTCCGCGCATAGATGATTTATTCGACCAGCTGCAAGGGTCGAGCTACTACTCCAAGATAGACTTAAGGTCAGGATATCATCAGCTGAGAGTCCGGGATGAGGACGTCTCCAAGACAGCGTTTAGAACTCGCTACGGCCACTACGAGTTTATGGTCATGCCATTCGGGCTAACGAACGCGCCTGCCGTATTTATGGATCTTATGAACAGGGTGTGCAAACCCTATCTCGACAAGTTCGTCATTGTTTTCATCGACGACATCCTGATTTATTCGAAAAGTCAGGAGGAACACGAGCAGCACCTACGACTTATACTGGAACTTCTACGAACGGAACAGCTATACGCTAAGTTTTCTAAATGTGACTTTTGGCTTCGTGAAGTCCACTTCTTCGGCCACGTGGTAAACAAGGATGGGATTCATGTTGATCCATCCAAGGTAGATTCGATCAAGAACTGGCCTGCACCTCGTACACCAACAGAAATACGCCAATTTTTGGGTCTGGCGGGATACTACAGAAGGTTCATCAAAGACTTCTCAAAGATTGCACAGCCGCTTACACTATTGACATAGAAAGGTGTTGTTTATCGTTGGGGTAATACACAGGAAACAGCGTTTCAGCACTTAAAGGATAGACTTTGTAGCGCACCTATCCTCTCATTGCCTGAAGGCACGGACGATTTCGTAGTCTACTGCGTCGCATCTATCCAAGGTCTTGGATGTGTATTGATGCAGAGGGATAAAGTTATTGCTTATGCTTCGCGCCAGCTTAAGATTCACGAACGGAATTATACGACACACGACCTAGAGCTGGGAGCGGTTGTCTTTGCACTCAAGATATGGCGACACTACTTGTACGGTACCAAATGTGCTATCTACACTGACCACAGAAGCCTCGAACATATATTCAAACAGAAGGAACTGAATATGCGACAACGACGATGGGTCGAACTGCTAAACGACTACGAATGCTCAATCAGGTACCACCCAGGCAAAGCCAATGTTGTGGCTGACGCCCTCAGTCGAAAGGACACCGCACCTAAGCGCGTGCGAGCTTTACAACTCACTATACAGTCTAGTCTTCCTTCCCAGATAAGAAATGCTCAGGTGGAAGCATTGAAACCAGAAAACGTCAGGGTAGAAGCCTTACGCGGCTCAAGGCAACGCTTAGAACAGAAGGAAGATGGTGCTTATTACGTAACAGGACGCATCTGGGTTCCACTCTATGGTAATTTACGCGAGCTGGTAATGGATGAAGCTCACAAGTCTCGCTACTCGGTACACCCTGGTTCGGATAAAATGTACCACGATATTAAGACTACATACTGGTGGCCTAGCATGAAGGCCCACATAGCCACATACGTTAGCAAATGCTTGACTTGTGCGAGAGTCAAGGCAGAATATCAGAAACCGTCAGGACCACTCCAACAAACTGAGATACCACAATGGAAATGGGAGCAAATTTCCATGGATTTTGTTACTGGCCTACCTAGATCTCAGCGCGGAAATGATACTATTTGGGTGATCGTGGATCGACTCACAAAGTCTGCTCACTTCTTGGCTATCAAAGAAACAGACAAGTTCTCTACCTTAGCAGACATTTACTTAAAAGAAGTGGTCTCGAGGCACGGAGTGCCCACCTCCATCATCTCTGATCGTGACGCACGTTTTACTTCAGAACTGTGGCAAGCAATGCATAAATCTTTTGGCTCTCGTTTAGACATGAGCACAGCTTATCACCCTCAGACAGATGGGCAGTCTGAGCGCACTATTCAAACTCTAGAAGACATGCTTCGGGCGTGCGTAATTGACCTTGGCAATGGTTGGGAGAAACATCTGCCACTCGTGGAATTTTCATACAATAACAGCTACCACACCAGCATTAAGGCTGCACCATTCGAGGCATTGTACGGGCGTAAATGCCGGTCACCTCTCTGTTGGGCAGAGGTGGGAGATAGTCAAATCACAGGTCCAGAAATGGTAGTCGATACTACAGAAAAGATTGCACAAATACGACAACGCATGGCGGCAGCACGCGACCGTCAGAAAGCATACGCTGATTTAGACAGGAAACTACTCGAATTCCAGGTTGGGGATCGAGCGCTACTTAAAGTTTCACCCTGGAAGGGTGTGGTTCGTTTTGGCAAACGCGGCAAACTAAATCCACGATATGTTGGACCTTTCGAGGTTATTGAGAAAATAGGCAAAGTGGCCTACAGATTGAACTTACCACCTGAACTCAGTGCAGTTCACAACGTCTTTCACGTGTCGAATCTGAAGAAGTGTACGTCAGATGAGACCCACATAGTTCCCTTAAAGGAACTCACTATCGACGAGCGGTTGCACTTCGTCGAGGAACCTGTTGAAATCACGGACCGGGATGTTAAGGTCCTCAAGAACACGAGAATCCCTCTTGTACGAGTTCGTTGGAACTCCCGCCGCGGCCCAGAGTTCACCTGGGAGCGTAAAGATCAAATGGAACTCAAATATCCCCAGTTATTCGGAACCAATGCAACTACTACTGAGGCTGAAGCTACTACTACAGAATTTCGGGACGAAATTCCAAACCAACGGGGGGATGATGTGACACCCCAGGAAAACCAGTAAACGATACAACTTACCTAGCTTCCTCAGTAACCGCATGCTAAATTTCGGGACGAAATTTCTTTCAAGTTGGGGATAATGTGACAACTCGAGTTTCCGACATTCTTTATTCGCATTTATTGCACGTTGACTTTGACTGTCTAGTTGTTTGACTCGTCTGATTTGTAACACTTTGTATGATAATAAAAGTATTATGTTTGCTTGGTTATGTGTTGATATTATAGCATGAGACTTAGTGTATTTGAAATAACATAAACTACTGAACATATGAAACAACTCGACGAAACAGAGTCGTGTTTCGCCATGAACTCATCTCGACGAAACAGACTGTTTCGCCGGCCCAGTTTCGCCAAAGGCCCAGTACGGCCCAGAACGTTATTTCGTGGATACTTACGTGAAACGGGTTTAGTTTCACAAGTTAGGCAATCAGGAAACCCTAGAACACTCTCCCTTTTGTGCGACGGCAACAACCATCGTTTACCATCATTCCTAGCTCTTGAATCCGTGTTTGTTCATCTCTAATCGGTTAGTATGTGTTCGTTAATCGGTTCCTTGATTCTGTATCATCTTGCTTCATGTTTGTTTGAATGATTGATGCGTGTTACTGCTGCGATTCTAGTATGACGGTGATATAGATTTCGATGTGTATGATATGATATAGTAGGATATATAAATGATATGCGAAACTTGATATAATCGAATGCTCGGTTCTGAATGTTGTTTATATGGCCTGATTCTGATTACATTAGTATCTTGATAGGGATTGATGTGATGATGTTGTATGTTATTTGATATGCTATACACATAAACTAGGGTTTATGCTAGACAATGATTCTTGGATGGTTGATTTATGATGATTCGATTTGCACATTGACCTTCGTATGATTTCTGTTATTGATGACGGCTGCTAGAAGGATTAGGGTTTATGTGTTATTCGCATCTGCTGTAACTGATGTCTGCGAAACAGACATCCGACGAAACAGGACTCCCGGCGAAACAGAATGTGTTTCGCCAAGAGTCATCGACGAATTAGAATCCTGTTTCGCCAACAAGGCCACGACGAAACAGAATGTGTTTCGTCAATTTGTGTTTCGCCATATATGTGTTTCGCCGAGCTGTGCTGTAACTTGAGTTAATTCTGTTAAGTGTTAACTGGAATATTTAACTGCTGTTAAGGGTAACCATCTTGTATATGATTGTGATTACGTGCTACATGTTTATACGTGAACAAATTGAACACAAACTGATTTCACATACGTGCCTACTTTAGGACGCGATTGATTACTTGTGAGCATACTTTAGCATACCGAGCAAAACAAGGTGAGTTCACACCCTTACTAAGGCATGGGATTCCCAGGGTTTGGGGAATGGGATGGAAGGAATAAGGTTGAATAGATTCGTACATACACTGATACTAGACTACCATACCACTATCCTCGGTTGTGAAGGATACTCACGTAAAACCTACGTGAACTTATACTCAATACTATCCTCGGTTGTGAAGGATACTCACGTAAAACCTACGTGAACTTATACTCAATACTATCCTCGGTTGTGAAGGATACTCACGTAAAACCTACGTGAACTTATACTCAATACTATCCTCGGTTGTGAAGGATACTCACGTAAAACCTACGTGAACTTATACTCAATACTATCCTCGGTTGTGAAGGATACTCACGTAAAACCTACGTGAACTTATACTCAATACTATCCTCGGTTGTGAAGGATACTCACGTAAAACCTACGTGAACTTATACTCAATACTATCCTCGGTTGTGAAGGATACTTACGTAAAACCTACGTGAACTTATACTCAATACTATCCTCGGTTGTGAAGGATACTTACGTAAAACCTACGTGAACTTATACTCAATACTGTCCTCGGTTGTGAAGGACACTTACGAAAAGCCTACGTAAACTATGTACGTACTACTGTTCTCGGTTGTGAAGAACACTTATGGTTACAAATAGTCTAGTGTATATGCAACATGGGAAGCCCCCACTAATAGAACATACGATCGGCCTAGTAGCGCCACATGTTACGAAACAAACTTACTATTACGAACTTATTTACTGTGAACTCGCTCAACTAGTTGTTGATTCTCTGTTACATGCCTTGCAGGACCTTAGGTACATATGGAGCTTGCACAGGGAGGAGCAGGTCGTTGTGGGATACGGATCGTAGACGATATTTGAACTTATAACTTACTTTGGGTTTTCATTATTATGCTTCCGCTACTTAAACAATGTTTGGTTATGAACATCAGTCATGTCAAGATGAATTACCTTTTCCTACTTTTACACTTAAATACTATGTTTGATATGATTGATGGCTTGATCCTGGTCAGTCACGCCTCCAAGCGGTGATACTCCGCGGGTGGATTTTGGGGGTGTGACAAAAGATACTGCTTCATGCTTTTCTCCCCACTCGAACTTCTTGTTTTTCTTCAGGATATCATAAAATTCCTTGCATTTCTCGGAGGATCTTGAGATAAATCTGTTCAATGCTGCAACTCACCCTGTTAACCGTTGAACATCCTTCATATTTGAAGGTGATTTGATATCCAAGATGGCTTTAATCTGCTCCGGGCTTGCCTCTATTCCTCTTTTGGTCACCATATATCCTAGAAATTTTCCTGCCCCACTCCGAAGTGGCACTTAGCAGGATTTAGTTTCATGTTATATTGATCCAGGATATCAAATGCTCCCTTAATATCCTGGAGGTGATCCTCAGCCTTTTTAGATTTTACCACCATATCGTCGATGTATACCTCCATTGTGTCCCCCAGCTTATCTTTGAACATCATGTTCACCAATCTCTGGTATGTTGCACCTGCATTTTTCAAACCAAAAGGCATAGCAGTATAACAATAAATACCTGTTGGTGTCATGAAGGCAGTATCCTCCTGGTCCGAAAGCTCCATTTGAATCTGCTGAAATCCTGAGGATGCATCCATGAAGGTTAACATCTCATGGCCAGCAGTGGCATCCACCATTGCATCAATATGATGAAGAGGAAATGGGTCTTTTGGGCAAGCCTTATTCAAGTCTGTGTAATCTACACAAACTCTTCATTTCCCATTTTTCTTCTGTACCACGAGTACATTTGCTAGCCATCTTGGAAATTTGACTTCTCTGATCATTTTGGATTTCAACAATCTTTCAACTTCCTCTTGGATAATTGTATTTCGTTCAGGAGCAAACTTCCTTCTCTTTTGTTGAACAGGCTTGAACGACCTGTCAATTCCAAGCTTGTGAGTGATAATGTCTTTGGATATACCTGTCATATCCTCATGCTTCCATGCAAATGTTGACATCCTGCACTTCAAAAAGTTAGTTAACTGTTCTTCAATATCCTGAGGGATATTGGTTCCTACGAGCACCGAGACATCAGGATTATCTTGATCCAGGATAACTTTCTTCATATCCTGCTCTGAAGCCTCCACAATATCCTGGGCCCGCATCTTTAATTGCTATGCTGTATTAGGCTTGGTTGAAGATTTCATTGAGGATGAGTAACATTCTTTCGCCTCCTGCTGTCACTATCAACCTTGACAACCCCCCAAGGGGTAGGAATCTTGATGCATTGATGATAAGTTGATGGCACAGCCTTCATATCATGGATCCATGGCCTGCCCAGTATGATGTTATAGCAGGATAGGGAGTCCATCACACAGAAACGTTGTATCGAGTTGACCCCTTCAACATATACTGGCAACTTTATCTCCCCCACTGTGTTCCTAGCCTCTCCGCTAAACCCAACAAGCACGGTGGATTTCGAAGTGATATCCATTGGAGATACATTCATTCTTTTCAAAGTCTCTAGTTGGATTATGTTGACGGAGCTACCATTATCCACCAATATCCTGTGTACAAAATGGTTAGCCACATATAATGTTATTACCAGAGCATCATGGTGAGGATCCTGGACAGTATCCCTGTCATCACTGTCGAAAGTGATCACTTTATCAGTCGTGAGGGTAGTCATCCTAGCTGGTTTGTCTCCCCTTTCGGCCTTAGCCTCCTTTGCATGCCTCTTGGCCGCAGAATATGAAGTTCCACAAATGTCGGATCCTCCTGAGATAAAGTTGATTATCTTGGCATCCGCAGGAGGTGATGCTGCTTGTTCAGGATCCTTCTCAGTATCCTGACCCTTATTCTTCTTTCTTCCTAGGAGATCCTTCAGATATCCTTTGCTTAGAAGATAACTTATTTCTTTTCTTAGTGCAATGCAATCCTCAGTTACATGTCCGAAATCTTCGTGGAAGGCACACCATTTGGATTTATCCTTCCAATCAGCTTTTTGTTGATTCTTTTGAGGCCACCTAGCTTTGTCTCCTAAACCCTGCATAGCATACATTAATTCAGGAATGTTAACAGAAAAGCAATATTCAGACAATTCAGGATATTCTTCAGGATCCTCGTCTTCAACAGCATTCACTTTCTTGTTGTCATTTCTGCCTTACGGCTTCGAGCGATATGGTTTAAACGAGGATTCTGACTTCCTGTTAGTTGACTAATAAGTGGTGGATGAGTTCATCCTCTCTTGCATCTTTTTGTCATCCTCCAACCGAATATATCTTAGGGCCCTGTTTCGAGCTTCATCCAAGTTCCTGCACGGGTTCATTACAAGATCTTGGTAAAATTGAGAATCCTTTTGCAACCCCATCTTGAAAGCCTGCACAGCTGTTGCAACATCAAGATGTGGAATATCTAAGGATTCCTGGCTAAACTTGTTCACATAATCTCTTAAGGATTCCTGAGGTCCTTGAGTTATCCTGTAAAGATCGCTTGTTAGTTTTTTTAAAACTTCGACTACAAGAAAATTGACTATTAAATAAATTCACTAGGTGAGCAAATGATGTAATCGAATGAGGTGGAACATTTAAGAGCCATTTCAAGGTCGATCCTGTTAAGGTAGAACCAAAACCCTTGCATAGGCACGCTTCCTTGAGCTCCGGGGGAATAAGATTAATCTCCATTCTTTCCCTATACTGGGCAATATGCTCTTCAGGATCCGTAGTTCCATCATACAGTTTCATGTTGGGAGTTTGAAATCTCTTTGGGATTTCAGCATCACAGATAGGATATGCGAAACGAGATATCCTGTGGCTGTCTTGGGATACTTCCGGAATTGGCTGGACCACTCCAGGTACACTGGATATCATGTCCTTCAATTTCTGAAGTTCCCTAGTAAATGTTGACGTCATACCTACATCCTGCAAAGACCCACCATTGTTAGTAGCATGAATATTGTTATTTGACACGTTACCAGTCTGAGGATTCTGGCCATATCCTGAAGCATATCCTGAGCTCCTCACAGTTGACATCCTGATCGAGGAGGGTATTTCAGGAGTATGATTCTGGGAATGGCTAGGTACAATATTCCCCCTATTATCCTCAGTATACACAGCCGAACTGAAGTTCAAAGTTCTGGGTTGTAAAGGAGTGACAATGTCCTCAGCAGATCTGCTCGAGCTAGATTTTAAGAGTTGTATTTCTTTTAACAGCATTTGGTTTGTTTCCTGTTGCTGCCTCATTTGTTCCTGCACACTTCCAAATAAGGTTAGAATTTCATCATTAGAGGCTAAAACGGGAGCGGATCCCTGAACACTCCGAGTAGGGATAATATCCTGATGTTGTGAAGAAGCTGGCATCCTTGGAGGAGGTGGTGGAAGCACCGAACCAGTAGTAGCAGAAGTTGTAGCAGACACAGTGGAGGAGCTCATGTTTGATCTTGAGGCCATTATAAACAATATGGCAAAAAGTTTTGAAAACAGAAAACCAATTAATGATTTCACAAAGATTTTTAGTAAAGATAGCACCACTTGCCCCACGGTGGGCGCCAAATTGTTTTGGTCAAAAATTACCGAGGCAATTAAGTGATCAAATTAGTTAAGTGAGGTAGTGTGCTAAAAAGTGTGTTGGAAATATGCTGGTTAAGTTGTTTAAGAAAACAGTGTTCAGGATACGGCTCAGGATATTGAGCTGTATCTACGATCAAACTATGAGCAAAAAGTAAAAGGGGTGACACGAGATGTACGAGGAAACCTTGACCAATTTAGATCACCGGCACAAAACCTCGGGAGCTGACAATCGCAGCTACCTTGTTCTTCTTATTGCTTTAAACGTCAGGATACAGTGCAGGATATTGATCAGATCGCTAAGTGTTACAATGCTTTTTGTAAAAGTGAAAGCTGCGAGAGAGTGAGTGTGAGTGAGTAGCGAGTGTAGTTGTTGTGTCCTATTGATTTGATCCATCCATCTATTTATAGTTATGAAATACAAACTAAAATTCCTATAAATATGGGATGCTCCCGAATATTCCATTATTAACGTTGTGGACCGGGTAAAGCGGCTTCAACGTCTTCATTCGAACGACTTGGACCGAATCTTTCGGAGAAAGGGTCTTTGTGAACGTTGGGAACCTTGACTCGTACTCCTGCACACTATCTGTTAGTAATCCTTAGGATACTATCCAGGATGTTACCAATATCCTGAATCAGCATCCCGGATATGAACATATATCAAATAAGCAAGATATGATTTAAGATATTATCCAGGATATGAGCTCAGAATTTCGCCCATAACAGAAGGGCTAGAAGAAACAGCAGAAATTGGTGGTTTTGGGAAGATGGGGCTTTGTTTCTTCGCAGCATTTTCAGCATTCTTCTGAGATCCAAAAGGTGCTGGAGGCAAAGGTGGAATGCCCTGTGAAGAAGTGACTGCCGGCATAGAGCTTGAAGTGTTCTTCTCTGAAAAAGCCATATGGTTGAAGATAATGAACCGAAATGAACACAATGAACAAAATTTTTTAGAAATGAAGCACCAATTGCCCCACGGTGGGCGCCAAACTGTTTTGGTCAAAAATCAGACTAGGATAATGTAACCAAATCTTCTTTTGTGAGGTATGATGCTTGAATTAATAAACAAATGTATGAACAACTTGTAGATGAAATGAACAAGTGACACAAGGATTTATACGAGGAAAAAGCCCTTGATCAATGTATGATCTCCGGCATAAAAAACCTCGGGTGATGGAAACTACCGATCACCAACTATAATTAAACAAATGATGATTACAACTCGGGATGATAACAAGCTTGTTACAAGGATCACTAGAGTGCAAAATGTATGTGATTGCCAATGAGTTGCAGAGAGCTTGCGAGAGGGTGTGTGTGTTTTCTAATCGTTCTAATTCAAGCTTGTTATCCCCTTTAAAAATAGAAATAATCTAAATAACAAACTATCCGCTAAATGTGCAAGCTACCCACGACTTCTAAAACGGTCATTAAGCTATGCACGTGCAGAATATTGAGAGCATATTCCCCAAGAATATCGGCAAGACCAAGTCCCACACGTTCATTCCTGCAAAACAAGCTTAAATATAATGGAAACAACCGTTAGTGTTAGGATAACAATGATGATCCTGGATCCTTAATCCTGCAACGTCTTCTGAGGATCCTTAATTCAAACAGAATTGAGGATCCGTGATCCTGGCTGCATTTGAGGATCCCTGATCCTTAGGTTTAGAAAATCTATCCCTAACAATCACGACATAGTTAAATTGTCTTTGATCCTTCTGGATCTTATTACATTTGTCCCAGAAAGTTTTAAAATTAGTCCAACATATTTAAGTGACAAAACATGCATCAACAACCACAAGATACGCCATAATTCCCGAAGCCGAACTCAAGTACCTGTAGAACACGTTAAAATCAAGTGTCAACACAAAGGAAGGTGAGTTCACATATTCGCTTACAAACAATTTTATTCCAAGGAAAACTTTCTGTTTAGGTGTTTATTTGAAAACATCCATATAATTTTTTAAAAGTCCATTTTACTTCTTTAATAAAATCCATGGGCCTTCCGTCGGTTCATCAATCCGACAACTGTAATATATATATATATATATATATATATATATTGCCCAGGTTTTGTATATTAAATTATTGCGTCAAATTTTCAAACTCGTATGTTAGCTAGACGATACGAACTATATATTAACCATGCAGGGATAATCAAAGCTAGACAACAAACAAAATTTAAATTCGTCGTTTGACTTGACACGGGGCGACCGGTCACGACGGGGTTGTCAACCCGATAGATCTACCAACAATTCATCGCGTGCAATACTTAAATGATTAAACGACATCATGGGCGCAGGGTTCTCTCTTTGAGAACAATATGATGTCTGCCTCACGTACAATATATATATATATATATATATATATATATATATATATATATATATCCTACTAATATGACAATTTAATACACGACGTTGTACGAATTCCCCTTACTCTCCATCATATGAGACCCAGTCAAGAATTCGTCCCCAACTGTACGGTCATGTTTCGCTTAGGAAATACCGTACTTTCAATATTCGTTCATCAAAAACATTTTACTTCGAAACGTATGACTTATCAAATTTCATATATTTTCAACGAAAATATATATATATATATATCATATATTAAAAGGTATGTTTTATTTCGAAAACATTATTAAACTTTTTTAATGACGTGTTCTACCCCAAAAATATATATAAAGCAGTAAAAAGAGGGGTTTAGTGACACTCACCTTTGGGTGCGTATTTTAAATAGCGCAATCCCATAGATTGATTTCTACACGTCCTATTATATATATATATATATATATATATATATATAGGAAAGGAACGATTTTAAATCAGTACACATAACACAAAAATCCTAAGTTTCTCCGTTTCTTAGAATTATCACATAACTTTGAGATTTTCTCGAAAAGTTATCATTTTTTATTATGTTGGCATGTTAATATATATATGAGTCCATATATATATTTTTATGATTTAGCAACTTGAACGATTTTATTGATGACCATTATTGTGTAAATCCGTTAACTCTCCCGTTTATACGCAATATATCTATGGTTTGCGCATCGTAATATATATATATATACATAAACGTTCACATAATTTAACACCCAAACATGTGAAATCTTGTTAACTTATCTATTTTGTCATCTTTAAAGCAAATATACATAAAATATATTATATGTATCAAATTTCACGCTCGACAATCAAGTTACACATTTAACACAATTTTCACTGTTTCTACCACACAAAACACACAAATATACATGCATAATCCAAATCTTTAAACTCATGTTAAAACTTAACATATTTTCACATTCTCATGTTTAAATCACATAACACCTTTTAAAACATAAGGTTTACCCAAAATTGTACCCATATTAGTGTGCGTTGAAAAATGCATATTTTAGCGATTCGGTAATGTTTTCGTGCATCGAAAGTCACGTATGACCAACCAAGCACCAAGTAAACTTAAAATTAGTTAAAATACTTACTTTTAAACTAAAAATATCAGTTTACTTACTGATCTAAATCAGTTTTATAAAAATCACTCGAAAAGCCGATTTTTGACCGTTTTAACGCATAGTTTTGCGTTAAACGTTACTATAATCATCCCAACTCGAAACGACTTGATATTTTAACACAATACATGTTATTTACTGATTAAAATAGTGGTTATAATCAGATTATTGCAGTTTTTGTGTAAGTCACATAAATCATGCGATTTCACGTATTTTACAACTTCTAAAGCATCAAGTACAACATGCAAAACTTGCAAACTTTATGTCAAATTTTTATATTACTTGACACTTCAAAATAATAATATTTTAGTGTTTAGGGCCTGATTAAATATAATATTTTTTAAATCATGTTCAAATCATCATTTCTTGATCATTTTTCAACATGCATGTCCAAATATGTGCATCTAATGCACTCATACAACATCAACATCATTACCTATGATCTAATCATACTCAAGAACATATTAAATCCATGTTATTACAAATTATAACCTATATCATCCATCATCACATAATCATTTATACATGATCATTTATACATAATGCAAGTGTTCTTACATTTATGAGTATATGACTAAAAATTACATGCATGCATACACATATACATACACATACACGAAATTTATATATTCTCATGAACTTCCAAAAGTTCACTTTTTATCATGTTACTTTCAAATCTTGAAACCCTTTTTAAAACTTTCCTTTATTACATATTTGATTCTTACATGCATCCTATTTTTCAAGTAACATATTTATCATGAATCTTTCAATCAAAATCAAAACACAATCATTTACTCACACACACAAACTCATGGCCATACATATATATATATTCACCCATTTTTATTTTATTCAAAAATCCTTTTGTTTTTAATTTTCAAGTTTAAGAGAAACTTTCATCACCATCAAGAACATCAAAAATCAAAAACAAGGTTTTTATTATAAATTTTATACCTTCAAGTTCTTGAATGACTTTTAGTAAAAAATTGATGGTGTGGGTCTTGATTGTTGCTTGAAACACCATGGAATCACTTCTAAACCACTAAAGGGACTTGAAAGCACCTTGTAATGGGTTTGAATCTTCAAGATCAATTTGAAAGATGAAAATGAAAGTGGTTTGAAGGGTGTTCGGCCGAGAATTGTGAGGGAGAGAGAGATAGAGTGTTGATTTGATTTATTTCTTGAAAATATGTAAGATATTGGAAGGTTGGAAAGATTAATCATCAAGTGTGAGTTTCTAGGCCAACAAGTGTTGGAGAGAGGAGAGAGAGAGGTTGCATGGCTGCCATCTCAACTCCTTTGTCTCATATCTCACACACACTTCGTATATATATGTAAATTAGAGTTAAAACTGGTATTTTACTGGATACCGGGTATTTTATCTACCGTTTTAACCCGTTTTAGCGTGTTTTAAATTATTTTTAATGCTCTATAAAAATAAACCTGCCAAAATATTACTGAACAATATTTTATTTGCCTGGACTGGCTACGTTGTCGATATTTGGCAGTATGCGCGTTGTGCTGCGCGGTACGCGCTTAAAATCGCAAAAATAGGGATTTATGCGTTTTTATTTATTTTTATCATTCTAAAGTGATAAACTCATCAAATTATTATTCAAATGATTTTCAGTTGCCTTGACAAGCTGTGTTGACAGTATTTTGTCGGTATACGCGCTGCATCGCGCGGTACGCACTTAAACTCAAAAAATAGAGTTTCTTAGCGTTTTAATTTATTTTTCCCTCACGAATAGGATTAAAATTATTATTCTAATCATAACATACTATTTTTAGGATTTTAACACTGATCGGGTGGTCACCGACATTCATTTCGCATTTTAACCGTTACGCGATAAGCGTTTATCTTACCGTTGCCAACATAATTTTTACCAAAGTTTAAACTTACCAACTCATTAATTTCCACATATAAACATCATAATCAGTCAAATATAGCCTTTTACCTATTCACAAAACGTGTTACAATTGTACGGTAAGGCCTGAAAAGCCGGGTGTCACAGGATCTGTCTTTCTTCGCTCTTCTAACCTACTGTAAGCTCGATCAATAGACTGCCTAGTCCATTTTCCAATTTGTCTAGCAGTCCCAACCTTAGCTGCTACAAGTTCTGCCTTCATTCTCTTATACTTCAACACTTCATCCACTTCAACCTTTTTGTATTGTTTCCAGTTGGGAGCAGATTTTGGCATTTAAGGATCTTTATTCATCTTTTCAATTCTATTAACTTCCTCGTTAAGAGCCTCAAGGGGCCAGTCTTTGAAATCAGACCTGTAGGCTTCTTAGGGCTTGGTTTCCATGATAGTGTTCAAGAAATCATTCCTTAATGTCTTTTCTAGCTCAGCATTTGGTGACAGATTTGACATATTCTTACTCAGGTCTCTAGCAAAATCTTCCAACTTCTTGACTTCACCAAGCCAATGTTGCATGCAAGCTGATAACTTAATGTCTCCTAGCCCTTTACACTCTTCATTTTCCTTATCTTCTGCTTGCTTGTCTTTTAGCTTCAGATATTCATAAATATTCTTTGGAGTTTCGAATCCCAGAAGAGATGGGAAGGTTCTTTTGGATGGATCATCCTCTGTGTAAAATTGAGTCATTTCATCTTGAACTGTAAGCAGTTCCAGAGGGAAAGTTACTGCCAATCGGTTGATCTTTGTTGATGGAGGTGGGACGAATGGTTTGGGTGAAGTTTGAATGAACGGAGTAGCTGATAACGGAATTGGTGTGGGTATATCTTTTTCTTCCTTCTCTTCTTCATGCACCATGAATTTTCTCATTCTTGTGTAAACAGATTTTGGAGAAGGAGGAGTTAGGGAAGAAAAAGGTGCCATGACTGTAAGGGTTGATTGTGATGGAAATTGAAATTGGGTAGAATCAGTGGATTGACTAACAACTGTTGAAACAACTGGTGTCTCAACCGCTGTTGTCTTAACATATGCTGAAACATTTGTTGCATCAACAATTGTTTCAATGGAGGTTGGCAGTGGTGATGAGGATTTTTTGTTCTACATTTTTACAGGTGGTTTTTCTGGTGAGAGTTTTGTTTTAGGTGTATCAGAATCTGACTTCTTAGATTCAGCAGTGGTTTTGAGTTTCGCAGCAGTGGTTGGTTTTTCTGGTGGTGATATTGGTTTAGGAAATATGACAATAAGAGATTCGTTGTCTTTGTGTGATTTTCTTCTATTTGAAGTTCCAATGTTGAGCACTTCATCTTCCTCTTTTGTATGCTTCCTATTCTGCTTTCGTTCAATCTCCTTATCTGTCTGTTTGTTAACGGAATCATCAATTCCCTTTTTCTTACTAGTATCAGATTTTCCAGGAGATTTTGCAGAAGTTTGCTTGGCAGGCTATGGATTTTGTTTTGGCTGATTCCTTGGTGTTGGTTTGCCAAAGTTTTTCATTGAATCCTTTTCCCTCTTTTCATCATCATCTTCATCGTCTTTTTCAAACACAGGTGCAGGGGTAGTACCAGTTAACTTTGCAATGCATTCTTTTATGCCCTTGATGTTAGCCTGTGTGTCTTTGTATCTTGCTTCAACCATAACTCTAATTAGCTTCATGGGGAATTAAGTTTAATCTCAGCCAGTTCCCTTTGAGCTGCAAGAATGGGTTATACCGAATTCCAAAGCTCTTGGCATAACTGCTAATGAGAAGGTCGACTTTTGAAAGCATCCACCAACTGCTTCAATTGATCTTTCATACCAGAGGTGGTTGTATCTAACTCTAATTAGATATCATGTCCGTCAAATCCTGGTATTTTAATCCATCACCTAACTTAATAGGATGATCTGAATTCCCACCAGAGGTGGTTGTATCTGCTTTTGAAAGAGGAGGTATCTCCAAATTTCCATTAGCAGATGCCCCTTGTTCTTGGTTCTGGGAACTTCCCTCTACATTAGTGGTTACCTTAGTGATCTCACCCGTGGTTAACTTGAACTCACCAGTGGATACCTTGATAGACACATCAGTGGTTGCCTTCAAGGGAGTCTGACTGATGAAACTACTGTCCAAATGTAAATCAGTGGATTTGACATTTGTAGTAGCTGCTCCACTTGAAATACCATCAAGAATTTGTTGAAATTAAAGAGGTGTATCCTCCTTAACTATTTCTGGGTTAGGTAATTGAAAAGGTTCAGACGTAGCTATTGTTGAAGTTAAACTCTAAAGTGTTCATGAGAGTGATTGCTATCACTCTGAATATCAATAGCTTGAAGCAGTGTTACAAACTTTGGTGGAATGGAAAATGAAGGGATTGCTGTCGAAAGAGACATTGCCGCGGGAGAAGGGCTTTTAAGTATACTCTCATATGAGGGTATGGCATCATATTGTGGTGTCCCTGTGAATACAACATGCTCCTTTTGTGAGGAATCATGAGGAATTTGGTTTATGGGTTGATATCTTTCCACATGTTGTGAGGAAGTAGCAACAGTGGTTTGTAGTGACATCTGTGTTGTCACGGGGTTAACCTCAGGGATCTCATCTTCCAAAGGACCCGTTTTGCTGGTTTCGGTTGGCTTTTTGGATTTTGTTTTGGTCTTTTTGAGTTTTGTTGGTGGGGGTTTCACAGCAGTGGTTGTAGTGCTGTGATCACCAAGAGCAGTGGGCTCAGCAACAGGCGTTTGAAGAGCAGTTGTGGACTCATCTAAAATTTCCTCATTCCCCTCTGCTTCAGTTTTGAAAACATCTGACTCTTTAGCCATAAGGCGAGTAAAAGTTTCAGATGTTAGACTATTCATTTTAATAGCTTCACCTTTTTCAAAAGCTTTTTGAGAAACATGTTTTTACAGATAGTAGCTTAATAGTCTAGGAAACATAAGAAAACCAGCAGTTTTCCCCTTTTCAATAGCAACAGTTTTTCCCTTTTTAATAGCAGCAGTTTTGCCCTTTTTAATGTTTTTTAAATTTGCAACCAAATCAACAAACAGTGCTTGGGAGTAGTTAAAATTAGTATTTGTCAAAATTGCATACCCCAATGACTGAATTTTCAAAGGTATTTCATTAAAAGAAGTAGTTTTATTTGAGAGACAGATTAAGAGAGTATGGAACAGGAATTTCATTGGTGGTGGAAAATTACCTTTAAACATAGTTGCCTGATTCAACTGTCCATGATATCCCTTCCCAATCAAGTATGTTTGAATCTCATTTTTCGACAAAAAGGTCTTACCTGCTAAGTCATTTACCTCAAATGTTGTTGATATGGTACTGGGTGTCACAGCCCCTGACCCCTTATCCTGGGAGCGGGAGTTGCGAACCAGTCAGATGGTATCGGTGTTTATTAATTTGGCAGCGGAAATTTTCATCTGGACCGTAGTTAGGAAATATTTTTATCAGAGTTAAACACCAAAATGTTTAAAATAGATAAATGGGATAAAACTCAAATTTTCTTTACAATACATTAATAGGGATAAACCATAATTATTGAAAATAAAATCTCCTTGTTATTTAGATAACTTTTATAGCCACTTTTCTAAGCCTTCAGTGCTCTCCAGCTGGCTTCTATTTGGCTTTCACATTTTGTTACCTGAAACGCGTTTTAAAAACATTTGTCAGTGGGAAATACTGGTGAGTGAATCCCAGTTTAATCAAGAAGAGTTTTATCTTTTAACAGTATTGAGAGCGATTACAATGTTTACATCTACACAATTACTCATTCAGTACTTGCCACTCGATCGTATTTGTGGCTATGGTCATATCACACATTGGCTAACCCGTTGTCCAATTGTGAAGATTATCAAGTAATGTAAACAAAACCCCATAATACCGGCAGTAATCGGAGAACTACAAAGACTCAATCACTACTAATTATAATGTAAAATATGTAAGGTTTTGTGAAAACAATTTACAAAAAGGAGATTACTCACATTGCTACTTTCGGTACTTCCTTTGTGATTTCCTGGTTATAATCTATTAAGTAAACAATGCACACGCGTTAGTATAATAACCCAATTTACATTAGTTATCCCCTTCCCGAGACAGAAACTCCAACGACTACGTCGGGCAGAGCCTCGACAGACGTTACGGAGCACTAGATCAATCGGGCAGCGTATCTAATACATAACCGGGGTTTAAATACTTACAACGAGGCAGAGCTTCGCTAATTAGGGGTGTATAATGCCCGGTTATAATTCTTACTACTTCAGAATTGAGAGAGAATCGAAAAGAATTGAACGAGTTGGACTGAAGGCTGATGGCCTTCTTATATAGGGTTGTTCATCGAGTCCGTCACGCCCCGCGAAAGCCAAGGGCTGGGCTTACGCGGCCCGCGACATAGGGGTCTACGGCGTAGCTTTGTCCGGTCATACGTATAGGTTCACCGCGTATGTGACACGTGGCGGCTCAGGGTGCAGCCTCGTAAGCAGACTCTCGCGGCCCGCGTAAGACTAAGGCTAGGTCTTCGCGGCCCGCCAGAGATCAATAAAAATTGTTTTTATTTAATTTTTATAAAAATAAAGGTATTTTGGGCCATTTCTCGTATACGGGGTGTATTTTAGGATGTCTAGGGGTGTTAGGGGTGTTTTAGGAGGGTTGTTATACTATTTAATAAAAAAATATATAATGTGCTCGTGTTAAGTATAGTAACCCAATTCACTTTATCCCTACGTCACGAGACAGAACCCCAACGAAGTTAGTCGGGTAGAGCCTTGACATTCGTTACGGGGCCCTACGTCAATCGGACATGGTATCAGTGATCAGGGGTGAATTATTAAAGAAATTATGGTATGCTTCTCGAGAGGGGCATAAGAAAGGAAAGCAGAAAGGAGCAATTGAAATGTTTGAAAAGCTTCTTCTATTTATAGGATGGCTTGAACTTGGGGAACACGGTTTCAACTATCCACGTACATACCAACATAAATTTCATGTATTGATTCATTTGTTTAATAGCCTTCCACGTAGTCATGTATTAAATTCTCATGCATACTCATGTATGTAGATTTTATTTTCCTGTTTTAGTTTTAATGATTATTATTCTATTATATATATATATATATATATTATAATTAATTTAATTATTTTCTTATTTGGCGCTTATAACTTCTAAAATATGACGTTTTATAAGTCAATGAATATGTTTTTAGAACGAGAATATTTGTTGGTGCATATGTCTGTCGACTTCGTCTTGTATCGAGTCTTGTATTAGGTTGGATAGATCAGGGCACGATATTCGAGAAAATGTGAAACATATGGGATATAACCATTTCGCACGAAATGGTGAAGCCATTTCGTACGTACGTGAGTCATTCCGTGCGAAATGGTGATGCCTATAAATAGATGCCTTGTTCAATTCATTTGTAACGTTTCTATTCCGGTAGCGAAGCTCTGCCGAAGTGTCTCCAGCATTGTAAAACGATCTGATATCAATACAAGAGACAGTTTAAGTGAATCTAAGTGCAAACCAGCTGAAATAACTCCGATACGTCTGATTCCGCCTTTCGTATTGGTTAGAACCAGTGTTGTAAAAATCGGAATTAATCGGCGCCTAGGCGGCGCCTAGGCGCTAGTCGGCGGTTAACTGATTAATTTGGAGCTAGTCGGACCATTAATCGGTAGGCGGTCCTAGTCGGTCCAAGGCGGACCTAGTCGGTCCAAGGCGGACCTAGTCGGTCCAAGGCGGACCAAATCGGCCCAAGTCGGCCCACTCTTTTTTAGTTTAAATCTGGCCCAAACAAATGTTTTTAACCATTAAATACATGGCCCAACTTGTTTAGTTCCAACCTGGCCCAAAAAAACATGTTTTTAACCCATTAAAACATATTCCATGAGACCATGACTGATATGTTAATGTTTAAATACTTAAATTGCTATGTTTTAAACTTCATTGTTTAAATTTTAAACTATTTTTAAGTATTATATTGATATTAACGTGTGTATTGAATGTTTAAATACTTGATTAGCTATGTTTTAAACTTAGTTGTTTGAATTTTGAACTATTTTTAAGTATTATATTGATATTAATGTATGTGTATATATATAAATTTAAAAATTACATATATAAATTCCGATCCGATTAATCCCGATTAATCCTGATTAATCCCGATTAATCCCTAGTCGGTACTCCACCGCCCGACTGGCGCCTAGCGATCTCTACAACACTGGTTAGAACTCTTCTGAACGACTCATTTTGGTGGTGCAAACGATCCTACATGTGGCATCAGAGCTCAAGAGGAAGAGTTTTTACCATTTCAGCTGAAAATTTCTGATTTCTACTCACTTTCTTCACATTTTTCAAAATTTAACGAAATTTCACGGATAAAATGGCTTGATTTCACCCGGGATTGCTTCCCGGGTAGGAAAATTTAATTTTAAATAATTATAAGTGTATATATAAAAAAATATAAATAATGTGACGCATTATATAAGTTAAGGACAAGGTGGATAACTTGCTTTGGTACATTCTATGAGCATAGAAGTGCCACCGATTTCATGGATTTTGCATAAAAGAAACATCCCATCAATTACTATGGTTTGTTGGTGAATTAGCTTAAGCAAGTTATTTAAATTAATTATTAATCTATTAATATATAATTAAAATGATACAAACAAATTGACATGTTAACATGTGAGCTATAAACAGACTTATAAACTAATTGACGACCATGTAAATTATTTATATACTATCTTCAAATTCCATATATGGTACATAAAATTCCCAATCTTTTTACCACCATTTTTAAGTATACAAACATATAAACTTGGGAAAACTTAATATACCATACCGTGTACTACAGGTTAAAAAATATTAAATACATATACAAAAGTTAACATGCAAAGTCCATTTCCCTTCCTTGTACTTCCAATATTTTCCACCTGCAATAACAAAATAACATATATGAATCCATGTTAAACATCAACAATTGATAATAAAACATAAGAAAACCACATTTTAAACTTTAGAAGTGAATAGAAGCATACCTGGGCTGCTAAAAGCAGCAATTGTATTGTTGACATTTAAGCGGGCTTCAAAATCGAAGTAACTATTTGTTGAATAAGTCGTAAGCGCAGAAATGCTGAGACGATGTGCAAGTTTTTCTTATGTAACCGCCATTAGAGGAAGACAATTTTGAACTTGTGCCATGGTCTCCACCTAGTAAAATTAGCAAGAAGCATGTCAAATCCCCCTTTTACATCCTGAAAATCAGCAAGCAAGTAAATATAGTACACCTGTGTGTATAGGCAAACCTTAAAAATATGTATCAAAAACTAAAGGATAATACCAGCCTTTAAATTACTATAACCTAGAAATTTAAATATTGCGACGTAGATATATGAATCCAAGTAGCCAACCAATTAACCCACTTTTGTTAATAGGTATCAGCAAAGCAAGAAAATATATCACAACAGAAACAAATGATTAGGTGAACATGATTTAGTCATTTTCAAGAAAATAACCACTTTCCTGGTCAACTTAAAGAATAAATTTGCATTTCAAAACAGAGTCAAATGGGTCAGAATGGGTTCGGGTCATGTCAAATGTGTTCACCCGTATACGTAGGGGCGAAGTATAGAAGGGGCCGGGGGGCCCGACCCCCCTAACTTTTCGCTCAGTAGTGTTATATATGTAGTTTTCGTATAGAGATTTTTTTGTATATACGTTTTCGACCCCCCGGTTCTATAGAATTTTTTGGGTATATACGTTTTCGACCCCCCCCCCGTCATTCAGGTCAAGCTTCGCCTGATATACGTATCAAGCATTTAAGGGCATTTCAAAACAGACTTATGGTATCAGTTTCATTTTTTTAAATGCATTTAAGGGCAAGAAACATCGATAAAATATTAATATTGAAGACGTCTTTCTTAATATTTAATATTTCATAATTATTGGCCAATGATCTCTAGACCTGTGTTTATAAATTACTTTGTATTAAAAAATGAAAGTTCTTTTTTTAAACAATTGATTTTGTGGGTGTTTATTTTGAGCAAGTTTGTCAATGCCATCAAGATACCTGATAGTTTGCCTAAACATAACATGTGTGGCTCCTGAAATGAATGTAAGTTAAGTTTTTCTGTTAAGTTGATGTAAAATGACCAAAATACCCTTAACGTTAAAAAAATAAAAATAACACAACATGCAAAAGGAAGTATTATAAAATAATCTAGATTGTTCCTATCACCATCTGAATTACCTCTTTGATTTGGTTGACTTAAATAACCTCTCTAATCATGTGAACAACTCCTCTCCAATCACTGGCAACCCCTTTCATCGCCCTTTAACCCCCTGGATATCGAGCGCCACCGCAAGCGATCTATAGGCTAGCTGGTAAGGTTACATTTCAGGACCTTCGTCATGAAGTGGACATGGGTGGGTAAAGGATTGTGAATAGTTGTGAGGATCTCTAATTTAATAAACAAATTTTATTTTCATTATTAATTTTATTTCATATAAAGGGGTATTAAGGTCATTTTAAAAAAAATGATGAAATAACAAACGCCTATATAAAGTGCCATTATATTTTAAGGTCTATTTGTTTAAGAACAAATGAGTACACAAATGGTCATATCATACTATCATAGGGACAACCCGTTTGATTTTATTCATTAGCATTTAAAATTTACAATTTAACTTTATGTTACTTTAGTTTTAACATGTGATTGGCTTAAATCTCTTTGAAATAGGTAAAGGCTAACAGAAGAAATACCAAAAATCAGAACACACATGCGCTGCGATAATATCTATACAACGGTGGAAATAAAAAAAATTAATTAATATGAAACTACAAGCTATACACAGGTGAAGGAAAAAAAAACATACCGTTAACCGATTAAGAACGCCTATCAAAACAACCTTCTACCACAGACTCTTGGAAAGTCAGAACCCTCATCGTAATTGTTGGATTTAGGTTGGTTGCCTCACTGGTACAGCGGCTGTGACCACAGCCGCCGTTTATGCCGCCACCAAGTCATTGACTGCCCGTGTTGCCAGTCGTTCGCTAGAAGTAATTATCTTTCAATCTTTCTTTCTATCACTACCAAAATAAGGAGATACACAATACAGGTCAAGACCAGATGAAAGGCATGTAAAAAAACATAATACACGTGTCATCAACAAAGGAAGAAAAGAAGGGGGAAAACGAAGAAAATGCACCGAAAAAGAATCAAACCTGGGTAAGTTCAATAAACAAACACATGCAACCATGAGGCCAGGAACGACTTATCTTCCCAAACTCACATCCAATTCATAATATGTCATCATTAAATCAGAGGAAAACACTATTCATGCTCACTTTCAATTCATATATAGTTAATGTAAGATGAGATAAGACTGGAACATGTGGGTATGCATAACAGTATGATGTGTTGAATTATTTGGCAATCATGGGCAGTAATTTCTAAAAAAATGTGGTCAAGTTAAAGAAGTATAATTTCATATCTCATAATTGTACAAAACCATGAGGATGACGTGTATAGTTTTGTAATTCTTTCAAAGAGATTTAAGCCAATCACATGATATTTGAGTTCTGTATCCAAACAGAGCTTCAAATAAGTCAGACATGAGAACAACATCAAATTATGTTTGTAAACTATCTAAACATTAAACGGGTCAAATAGGCTTCTAGTCCACTCTTCTATATAAAAGAATTGAAACATCAAACAAATAAACTGTAGTTTATTTTATTGAACAATTATTAATATTTGAGTTAACAAAGGGAATTAAAATAACCTGAGGGAAGGTGTTCGACAAAATGCCAGCCAAAGAAAACTCATCTAAACTCAATCTGTAAGGAAAAAAAAAACAAAAACCATAAACTAATGAGTGGGCATAGGCACAAAATCAAAAAATCAAAACATAAACATAAGGACTAAAACAATGAAACCCTAGGAAAAGAATGAACAGACAACAACCTGGATGAAAGTAATCTTGCTTTCAAACGAAACGCTCACAAATTCCACCGCTGGCGGTCTCTGCAGCCCCAGCTATACAACCGTAAACATGTGAGAAACCGTCGGATCTGGACATGGGACATGGGAGACCTATTAAGGAACATATCACCGGGAGGCGAAATTATAATGGTTAGAACTTACTTATATTGGAGAATCGACTCATAATTGCTGATTCAAAAATCATACCGGAAGATCCTTCTTACCAGAATCACCATGGGAACCCTAGGCACCATCGCCTCGCAGATGTAGACATAGGACATCGATATTTTCGTTTTATCAATCCTATAATACTGTTGATTGTAGAACCTCTTGAATCATTGAGAGAAGAACTCGGGAGGACGATGATGCTAAATCATTTAGATTGTAGAACCTCTCAGATGACAGAAGCTTCAAGCCAAAGGAAAATGGAGGCTAGGGTTTCGGTGTGAAGGAAAAAAATGAGGCAACAGGAATTTGGGTTTTTTTAGGTGACTAATATACCCGGGTCATAAAATGGGTCGGATTGCATTAAAACGGGATTCGCGAATGAAAAAAAAAAAACCCACTTATTTTCCCGCCAAAAATGAATCTAGGATGCTCTAAGGTGCTGTTTGTTTTTTCTGTAGGAAAAGGTCTGCAGTCTGCGGACCACATCTGCAGGCATCTGCAGGAGAAGAGGTGGACCAAAGGTCTGCAGTCTGCAAGAAGAAGAGGGTTTGTTTTTTTTTCTACATAAACCTCTTCACACACACATTACACACACAACACACACACACCAGACTTCTCTCTCTGCTTTCACCACCGCCACCACCGTCACCACCGCCACCACTTCACCACCGCCACCACCGTCACCACTACACCACCGCCCTTCACCGTCTCTCTCTCCTCTCACATATCTCTCTCTCCTCCCTCGATCTCTCTCTCTGCCTTCATCACCACCACCAAACACCGTCTGACTTTAGCTTTGTCTTTTCGCTTGGCCGGAGCATCTGCAGAGTGGCCGGAGCTTCCTTCACTTGCACTCATTCAATTCAATCGGAATAGTGTTGATTTCGTTCGGGGTTTTGGTCGTCGGGGATGATAAAGTTGTAATATGGAAATATCTATTTGGAGGTGTATTTACTTACTTTTCAACTGTCACATTGATTACGTGTTCGATACTTTGATTAAATGCCTCGATTTGGGGGTTTTAGTTTGTGGATTTGGGGGTTTCGATTTGGGGGTTTTTATTCGATTTGGTGGCGGAGCAGGGGTGGGAGGTGGTGGCGGAGTGGAGGTGGGCGGCGGAGGTGGTGGCAGGGGAGGTGGTGGCACGATGTGGGGGTGGAGGTGTGGAAGAAAGCCAAGAAGAGGTTTGTGTCTGTGTGGTGAAGACATGGGAACATGTCTGTGTGGTGAAGAGGTCTCGCAGACCTTTTTTAATGAAAGGTCTGCGAGAAAACAAACAATCTGCAGCATCCAAACGTCTGCCCGCGTCTGCGCGGCGCAGACATAAGTGGCCAGAAGTACTTCTAGCCAAAAAACAAACAGAACCTAAGGTACTGTCACATCAGCCCAAATATTCTCATTTATTATATATAATAGATATTATAATTAATTTAATTATTTTCTTATTTGGCGCTTATAACTTCTAAAATATGACGTTTTATAAGTCAATGAATATGTTTTTAGAACGAGAATATTTGTTGGTGCATATGTCTGTCGACTTCGTCTTGTATCGAGTCTTGTATTAGGTTGGATAGATCAGGGCACGATATTCGAGAAAATGTGAAACATATGGGATATAACCATTTCGCACGAAATGGTGAAGCCATTTCGCACGAAATGGTGAAGCCATTTCGCACGAAATGGTGAAGCCATTTCGTATGTACGTGAGTCATTCCGTGCGAAATGGTGATGCCTATAAATAGATGCCTTGTTCAATTCATTTGTAACGTTTCTATTCCGGTAGCGAAGCTCTGCCGAAGTGTCTCCAGCATTGTAAAACGATCTGATATCAATACAAGAGACAGTTTAAGTGAATCTAAGTGCAAACCAGCTGAAATAACTCCGATACGTCTGATTCCGCCTTTCGTATTGGTTAGAACTCTTCTGAACGACTCATTTTGGTGGTGCAAACGATCCTACATGTGGCATCAGAGCTCAAGAGGAAGAGTTTTTACCATTTCAGCTGAAAATTTCTGATTTCTACTCACTTTCTTCACATTTTTCAAAATTTAACGAAATTTCACGGATAAAATGGCTTGATTTTCACATATAACGTGCAAAACACTGTTTTAACAAATCCTTGAAAGAATCAGACTTAAAATCAAAGTAAAACTTGATCAATTTGACAAAAATCTGTCCGATCGTGTGACGACAGCTCCATTTCGCACGAATTGGGAGTAGTTGATCCATTTCGTTTGAAACAGACATCATTTCGCACGAATTGAGCCGTCATTTCACACCAATTACCATTTCGCTTGAAACAGTACATCAGATCTTCATTTCGCACGAATTGGGAGGAAAGCATTCATTTCGCTTGAAACAAAATTCCATTTCGCACGAAGTGGGTAAAACAGGGTCCATTTCGTTTGAAGAGGTTCATTTCGCTTGAAAGACTCCATTACATTTGAGAGTTGATTCCATTTCGTTTGAAACACCTCCATTTCTTTTGAAAGACTGAGTTTGTGAACTTTTGATAACCGAAACATGGAGAACGACTTCTACAATGCCTTTGCTACTCCGATGACTGTAACTCAGAGTACGATGCTAGAAAATGAAACGGGCACAATGCAAAAACCGCCTAAGCTTATGAGTATTGAGGAGTATAGTGGATGGGCAGAACGTTTTGAAAATTAGGTTCAAGCATATTACCTAGATGCATGGGAATATACTGAATTTCAATATATTAGACCGGTTAAGGACAACGGACAGAAAGTTGACATTAGAGATCTAGATGTTGATGAGAAAAAGAAATACAAAAATGGAAAGTTGATGGTTAGTCTCTTGCAGTAAGCTATTAAGGAAGAAATCTTGATTTTACTTCAACACAACAGAAGTGCTCATTCGATATGGAAAGAATTAAAATCAAAGTTTGTTGGAAGTAAAGAGATGATCAAGAACAAGATGTCACTTTTGAAGAAAGAATTTGACCTATTTCGTGGACTAAAAACTGAAAACACCAAGCAGATTATAGAAAGATATTGCAATTTGGTGAAGAATATGAAAAGATTGAACATCGATAAAGATTAAGAAGAATTGATTGAAAAGTTGGCCGATGCGTTGCCACATGATGTTTGGGGCACATATCTTATGGTGTTGAAAAATAAAGAGGAATTTGACAATCTAACGCTGAGTGATTTTATTGAACAACTCGAAGCTCAAGAGATGGAACAACGAAAGATAGCAAGAATGAAGAACTATGATGGTGAACAAGATATTGGTTTGTATTACAAAGGTGGTGCTAGTGATAAGACCAACATTGCACCAAAAATTGAAACTACTTTCAATGCAAAAAGCTCGTCTGGTAGTTCATCTCAGGGATCAAGTAGCAAAACTAGATTCTCTTCATATCCATCATTTGATACAATTTTTCAGCAACCAAGAGTGGCAAAGTTCTACAATGCAACATTGCACTAAATCTTGAGAATGATCAAAATTATTCTGAAGAAGTAGCCAAAAGTCATATGTCTTTGTTGGTGACTGTGCTAGAGTCTTATGGGAGTTTAGTTGCAGGAAGGATCAGAAATCCAATGTTGACAAAAGAGGATTACGATCAGATCGATGTTGAGGAGATGGAACTTATGGATATAAAGTGGTGTTTAGCTAGTGTGTTGAGAAGAGCTGAGAAATTTAAACATATTACGGGAAGAGATGATTTTCGTGATGCAAATGTTTCTACTTTAGGATTTGATAAATCTAAAGTTACTTGTTTTCGTTGCAGAGAAAAAGGGCATTTCAAGCGAGAATGTACAAAGCGCAAAGCAAGTGGAGCTCAAAATCCTTTCAACAACAATGATTATTATCGGAAAGAGATTTATCATCAAGTTGCTCAACAGCCGTATCAACAATCGCCACAAACTTCACATGCAAGTGTTAGTGCAGTTGTCTGTCGACTTCATTTTCGTTCGAGTCTTAGATTAGAACTGATAGATTAGGGCACGAAAAACGTGCAAATATGTGGTTTTATACGTAATTTCGCTTGAAATGCCATAGGTCATTTTCAAGCGAAATCATGTGGATAATTCAAGCGAAATCTTGAATGTTATTCCGCTTGAATGGTATTTCGCTTGAGAATGTTATTTCGCTTGAAGCATGTTCAAGCGAAATCACATGCCTATAAATACCTCCTCAAGCGATATCAGTTGTAACCTTTTTGTTTCCGACGCCGAAATGCTGTCGAAGTGTCTACGTGCTGTAATTGCTTCTAGATCAATAAACGTGACAGTTAATAGTAAATACAAGCTAAACAAAGACAGAATCAATGAATTCTGCCTCTGATTCTGTCTGAGCACTCTTCTGATCGACTCGTTAGGTCGTTTCACGATCCTATAATTGGTATCAGAGCTCAGGAGGAAGAGTTCTTACTGTTTAGCTCATTTTCGCTGGAAAATTCTGACTTCTACACCTTCTTTTCAAAATTAATCAAGTTTTCACAGTTAAAATGGACTGATTTTCACATATAGTGTTCGAAACATTGAATTAACAAACCCTTGAAAGAATCAGACCAAAAATCGGCCTAGAATTTGATCAATTTTGCCAAAAACAGATCGAATTGATGATCTCAGCAACATTTCAAACGAAATCAGCAGGTTAATTCCGCTTGAAATTCTTATTTCGCTTGAAAAACTCATCAGATCCGCTTGAAATAGGTGATTTCACTTCAAAGGTATAATTCTGCTTGAAAGTTTTCAAGCGAAATATCTGATTTCGCTTCAAGAACTTATTCCGCTTCAAATCCTTATTTCGCTTGAAATAGGTATTTCGTTCCAAAGGGTAATTTCTCTTGAACAGTTTGTTTTTGAAGTATGACAAAAATGTTTGATGAACAAGAAAATGATTATCTTGAAAAAATTAATGAATGGTATCGAGGGTATTTGGATGATAGTTATAGAAATGGGAGAAAGGATAGTTGGGTGAAAAAGTTTAAATACTTTGTATGTTTGAAAAATGAAACATTGGATGATCTGGCAAACCGATATGCAGTCTTACTTGATTGTTTAAAAGATCATGAGATATATTTGACAGATGCTGAAAAGATAGAAAAGTTTGCAAATGCATTACCCGTTGAATGGATTGAATTTTTGAAAAATTTTAAAAAGGATTCAAGTTTTTCAAAATTACATCTAAAAGGTTTCATCAGCAAACTTAAAACTCATGAGTATGAAATTTATGAGAAAAAGAGTGAATTGATGAATAAAATAAGAGGAAAGTTTGATAAAATGAGTTTGGATGTGATTGATGAAATGAACAAAAGAATTGATGTATGTCTTGCTGCAAAAAGTAATTTGATATATGATAACAAGAGGGGTTGTTACATTGATGAGAATGTGAATCCTCTTGATTTCGTTAAAATTTTTTGTGCAGGAACATACAAGATAGAGAAAAAGGAAATTCCAAAGAAAGAAGAATCTGTGAAGCCTGTAGCCATGAGAACTGAACCAGTGTTAAAGAAAGAGGTTGCAGAAGATGCACTTCCATCAGGAGAAGAAAATGATGATGAGAGGGTTCAAGTTGAGAAGAAACAGGTGGAAAATATTTCAGCTTTGAAGGTTGAGAAGAAAGCTGATGATAAACAGATTCTTAAAATGCGTGAAAATTATGAGAAATTGAAATCTGAAAATGTCAAACTGTTAAGTGATTTGGACAGTTTGACATTAGAAAACAAAATTTTGAAAGAAAAAGATCTTGAAAATGAAAAATTAAAGATTGAAAAAGATTTTCAAAGTCAAATGAAGGTTTTAGAAGATGAAAAATCTGTTATTTTTAAAAATAATCTTGAAAAACAGATTGAAATAAATTCTCATCTTCAGAAAATCATTCGGCTTGAAAATGAAGCTGAAATTGCTCAGAATAAAATTGATGAGCTTGAAAAGAAATTGAAAGGTTTTGTGAAACCAGATTATATTTGTCCAAAACCTATCAATTCAGTTCCAATAAGTGATGATGTCACAAATTTTGACAAAGTCAAAATTGAAGATTGTGATGAGAAAACTGATGATGAAGTTGAGAAAAGAAAAGTATTTTTGAAATTAAATGAAATGTTTCAAGAAACTGTTTTACATTCTACTGAGAAAGGTGAATGCACAACGCAAAAACCTGTAAAGAAGAATGTGGAACAAAAACAAAAGGATAAAAAGCCGAAAAAAAATAAAAGCTCATCAGTTCAATCATCCAATCGAGATAAAAAACCACAAAAATTAGAAAATGAAAACTCAAAAATTGTTGGTAATAAGTGGTGCAGGTTTGACCACAGTGCTCAAAAGCCAAAAACAGCAAACAAGAGGAGAAATGATTATCACCAAGCCAAACAGTGCTATGATCTGAATGTTTGGACTGAAAGTGGTGATTGGTACGATAACAGAGTGTGTTACAACTGTGGTGTTCGAGGACACATTGCTGTTAACAGCCAAAGTTGGAGGTTTGAGACAAGAAGATGCTTTGAATGCCAAATCAGAGGACATATTGCAAGAGATTGCCCAATGAGATCAAATGAAAGATCGAGGGCTGAATCTCAGAAAAAGGCAAAGAAATCAGTCAAAATCGATGAAAAGCCCAAAGAACAGAAAGTTCAAGAAAAGAAAGTTAAGCTTTCACAAGGGCAAAAAGACAGACTGAGGAAAAAGAGGAAGAAGGCAAGAGAATATCTCGAAAGGATTTTGTCCTCGGATATAACTGGTAAAACAGATAAAAGTTCTGATAAATCGTCTTGCTCGCCAAAGAATAACAAATCAAGCAAAACGCATTCATCAGATACAAATCTGAGGACAGAGGAGAGAGTAAAGAAATAGAAAGTTGGTGGTGATGAATTTGTTTCTTTGGAAACAAAGGAGCCACGTGTTGGCGATGAATCTGAATCATCAAAGTCAGACAAGCCAAGTTCAGGCAATGAATCTGGTGTGGTAAAGCCAGAAGAGCCGTGTATTGAGGTAAAAGTTGAGAATTCTGGTCTAACAATGGATGATGCAAATTTTCCACCATTGTTGAACAAGAATTCAAAATCACCCAAGGACCGTCAGGCTTGGGTGAATTTGTTTAAATGAAAAACCTGACTTGCCGGAGTTCCCAGGTTGGTAAGCGTGGAACATGAATCGGCATATTTCTTGAGAAATTCACGAATGTGATATTTCGACTTAAAAGTGGTAAATCAAGGACATTAAGTTGTACTTGATTTTCTACAAGTGATGTTTGTGGATTGATCTTAAAAATGTTAGTTTTTTTACAAGTGGTTGAAGAAAACAAGGTGATGAATGATCCCCATGTTTGAGAAATGACTCACAAAACTTATTTTCCAGAAAACCATTTTGATTAAAACAAACTTAAGTGTTTTGAAATCACCATGGGAAAATGTTTTGGTGTCAGGGGGAGTTCTAATTGTTTAAGCCCAGTGAATGGAGAATTGAAGTAATTCTCATCATGTTGTCAGTTTACCTTGTACAGATAGTTTTCAAATTTCCCAGAAAATCAAAATTGAGACATATTTTGATTTTAGGGGAGTAAAAATTTAAAAAAAAATTAGAAAATTTGAAAAATTCAAAAATATTAAAAAAATGTAAAAATGAGTTTTGTTGTAAAAAATAGGAGATGATAGTAGATCAGTTGGACTGTCACAGCATGCTAAAGATATGGAAAGATATATTGTGATAAACGGTCTCACTAAAGATGTGACGGTAGGCTCAGCTAGAGTAGTAGATTTGCGATAACGATACAAACCTAAATATAAAAGCCTAGTTCTAGTGAAAAACATGGTCGAAAGCATAGTACTTAGTTTTGTCCTTCTTGATTATGTGCCTACTCAGTAATCGCTGATTGTCGAAAGACATAAAACTAGTTAAGTTTGTGAACTTTCACAACTTTGCTGAAAAGTCGCTGTGATTGTGCATTTCATTTAGCAAAGATTTAAACTTGTTTGATTTCTTTATTTTGTTTAAGCATTGGACATCCTCTGCGTATACGTAAGTATCAACCTGGTTGTTAATGCCTAAACATTCTGCTTTATTTTCTTTGGTGTTTCGTTTAAGCTTTGGATCACCTCTGCGTATACGAAAGTATCGACCTGGTGGTTAAAGCCAAAACAACTTTAACTTGTTTTATTTTTCTTATTTTGTTTAAACATTGGACTTTCTATGCGTATCGAAAGATCGACCTGATTGTTAATGTTTAAACATTTTGCTTTGTTTTCGCACAATTCACAGTTGATAAAGTTTAAAGGCATTACTTGAGTTAGTGTATTGCATGATGAGGGGATATGCTGAGATTGTGGGGTCCATAAGAACTTAGTGCAAAATTAATATACCTTAACGTATCGTTAAGCATTTCGAAAGTTTTTAGATTGAGTTTAAGTGGATAACAATATCGTCAATCTACGTGAATCATTTAGAACTGAAAATGTTTAAAGCTTAACGGTGTTGGTGATTTGTCTCTTAAACTGATATGATCCTCTTACACAAGCTCACAAAAATATTGTTTGTAAATATTTCATTTCTGCATTTAAATTCTGTTCTTGCATTTTTGTTACATATTTTGAAAAATCCAAAAAGATTTTCGACAACTGATGTTGATGAGCTGATATTCAAAATTCCAAGTGCTAAACAGGATGAACAGGGTTGGGAGTGTATGCTGAAGTGAAGTAATTTGTTTTGAGAAAAAGTTTGATTAGTTAATCAAGGTTATTAATTTGAACTTGATGCAACTATTATGATTGAATGGTTTCAATCAGTAAGTTTTTCTTATTGATTTAAGTAAAAACTTAAGTGGTTGTGAGAAAATTTGTGCAGGAGATGAGCTGAACAGAGTTAAAGCCTGGATTTGATCTCAAGGCGATAGCTAATTCCAGATAACGATCCCAGCATGATGAAAGGGGGAGTCTGACGAGGTTAGAGCCAAAGAGAAGATCCTGGTACATGCTAATAAAGAAAGAAGACCGATCAAGATTGAAGAGTCGTTATGATGAAGACTCTCACTGAAGATTCCGTCAACATTCAAGGGGGAGTCTGTTGGTGCAGTTGTCTGTCGACTTCATCTTCGTTCGAGTCTTAGATTAGAACTGATAGATTAGGGCACGAAAAACGAGGAAACATGTGGTTTTATAGGTAATTTCGCTTGAAATGCCATAGGTCATTTTCAAGCGAAATCAGGTGGATAATTCAAGCGAAATCTTGAATGTTATTCCGCTTGAATGGTATTTTGCTTGAGAATGTTATTTCGCTTGAAGCATGTTCAAGCAAAATCACATGCCTATAAATACCTCCTCAAGCGATATCAGTTGTAACCTTCTTGTTTCCGACGCCGAAGTGCTGTCGAAGTGTCTACGTGCTGTAAATTCCTTCTAGATCAATAAACGTGACAGTTAATAGTAAATACAAGCTAAACAAAGACAGAATCAATGAATTCCGCCTCTGATTCTATCTGAGCACTCTTCTGATCGACTCGTTAGGTCGTTTCATGATCCTACAGCAAGGAAGGAGATTGAAGAACCAAAGAAAGCTTATTTAGTTAATCAAGAGGATAAAAGATTGCCAGAAGGTTTTAGCTGGGATAAATATTGTCCGGATGAAGAAATCTTAAAAGCTAAAGCTTTTGTTGCTCAAGTCATTAAAGACACTGATGATGATAATTTGTATTGGGCAGATAGTATGAAAGAGCATTTAAAATATCTAGCCGAAAGAGATGCTAAAAGGGCTCGAGTGGCAAAGCAGAAGGTTAAAAAACAAGATGATAGTGATGATGATTATTGGGCAGATAAAATGAAAGAGCACTTAAAATTTCTAGCCGAGAGAGATGAAGAAAGAAGGAAAGGTAAGAATGAGGAAGAAGAGGTTCGAGTGATAAAGTAGAAAGAAATTCCAGCTTTCGAGATTAAAAAGGAAGCTGTTGCAGAAAAGGTGTCTGAGAATTGTGAAAATTGTGAGACTATGAAAAAGCAAAACAATGAGTTGATTCACAACATGAACAGATTGAAAGAATCATATGATGTCTTAAACAAAGCCATGAATCAATATAACGAGTCAAGCAGTGAACAAGCTACAACCATGAAGACACTCAATGGAGCATATATGATAAAGCAGGAAATGATCAATTATTACATTGATATTTGTGCTGAGCTTGAACAGAAGTTGGAAACTCAGAGGATAGAAACTGAAAGAGTAAACAAGTTGTTGAAAAGTTACTCATGTTCTTCTTATGTGATTGACAGAGCATGAAGGCGTTTGAAAAAGAAACATCTGAAGTGAAGAAGTTCGAAACAAAAGAGGATACTGAAGTGAAGACTTCTGGTAAGAAACAAAGTTTTGGCTATAACAAGTGTCCACCCCTGCTTGAAAATGGATATTCTCCACGAAATCCTAATTCAGAAAGAGTCAAAAAGGCAACCAACTTACAGTGGGAATCTGAGCCTTCAGATAACTTGCCAGACAACATTGATGTCACTTTCACATCATCCCACACCGATCAGGAGTCCGAGTTAATTAAGAAAGTTGTCGATCAGGTGTTGGAAAAGGATGAAACGAAGGAGTCAAAGACAGAGTCAAAGTCTGAGTCCGACACTTCAAGTCCAACAGTCAAAAAGGGCAAACGAGTTTATAAGAAAGAATTTTTGTTATCACAAAATAATTTGAATGATGAAACATTCAAAGTAGCATATACTTTGAATGATTCTGACAAATTATTTTCTGATGAAGAATTCCCAATAAGAGGTGTTAAAACTGAAATGATTAACAAGGTTTTCAAACTAACGGAAATTAATATTTCCGAAATAAAAGATGTAAATCTTTCTGAAAAACCTAAACAATACACCTCAAGAGTTCACCAAAGGTTAAACAAGAAAAAGGGTTACAGTTCTGGTTCGAGTTTTCAAAAGAAACCAAACCATAACGGTAATTTCAAAAAGAAGGGATTAGGCTTTATTCCACCAAAAAATCATAAAAATGAGAAAATTTATAAACCAAAAACTGTTTTTGTTTCAGGAACATCATCTGAAGAAGAAAAAGAAAATTTGTTCAGGAAGCAGACAAACAAAGAATTCCTTGCTAAGAAGCAAGAAGGAATGAAGAAGGATGTTGCTAAGAAGAAAGAGACGAGAACCTGTTTTCAATGCAAAACAATTGGTCATATTGCCAGGAATTGTCCAAAGGCAATCCAAACAAAACAGGGAGTCTCTGAAAAACTGAAAGGAAAGATGGTTGAAAATGAACCACTAACCAAACAATTTAAAGTTTTCAAAAATTCAAAGTTTGAGGTTGGTGAGTGTTCAAAAAGTTTTTACAGAAGAAAAGTGAAGCTTAACAACCAAAACTGGGTTGTTAAGAATTCAGATGCTAGTTCTGGCAATGAATCTGACTCGTCAAAGTCAGAGGAGCCACAAGTTGCGATTAAAAGTGAAAATTCAGTGCCGCCTTTGGATGATGTAAATTTTCCACCATTGCGGGCTGAAAATTTAAGATCAAAAGTTGGCAAAGTTGAAATTTCAAATCAATTTTTTTCTGAAAAAAAAGAATTTGATGTTGAAAAAGCCTTTAACCCCATAGTTCAAAATATTTTTGGAAAAATGATTGACGGGAAGGTCAAAGGGGTAAAGGAATTTTATGAAAAGAAAACGAAGAAACCAGATGGAGATGGGTCATCCCAGGTTAGTAACTGGGATAGTGCCTATCATGACTAAACTCCGGACTTGCCGGAACTCCCAGGTTGGTAATTGTGGAGTATGAATCGGTATCTTTCTTGATATTTCGACTTACAAGTGGTAGTATTCTTGAAAATTGTCATATTTCAATTTACAAGTGGTATTGGATGATAAGTGAACCCATAAGTGGGTTTTCACCTACAAGTGGTTAATCAAGGTCATTAAGTTGAACTTGATTTACCTTTCATAACAAAAGTGGATGAGAAAAACAAAGTGATGAGTTTAACCCCTATCCTACAAGTGGTTTGTGAATTCAACAAAACTTATTTTCCGGAAAAACCATTTTGATTAAAACAAAGTTAAGTGTTTTGAAATCATAATGGAAAAATAGTTTGTTGTCAAGGGGAGTTCTGATTGTTTATGCCAAGTGGATGGCGAATTGAAGTAATTCACATCATGTTGTCATGTTATTTGTACAGTTTGTTTTCAAAATTTTCCTTGAAAATCAAAAATTGAAACATATTTTTAATTTTAGGGGGAGTAAAAATTTTAGAAATTTCGAAAATTTGAAAAATACAAAAACATGATAAAATCTAAAAAGTCAAAAACATCGAAAAATGAAAATGAGTTTCGTTGTGAAAAAGAGGAAATGATAGTACATCAGTGGACAATCACAGCATGCTAAAGAATTGGAAAGTGAAAATGTGATAAACGGTCTCACTGATGATGTGCCAGTAGGTTTTCGCACGCTTAGTAGATTGTGTTCGAGATATAAACCTAAATATCAAACTTGCTTATCTCGTGGGGAACATCTCTCAGATATATGGGTAACCCCCAAAATCTTGTTTGAAGGGCTTTCTGTTTCTGACATACTAGGTCTTTGTGCGTGGTGATATCTGGGGTATTATACATGGACTTCTGATTTTGCGGGAGCAATAGCCTAGTTCTCGTATAATACTTTACATTGCTTTAATCTTAAAGCCCACCCTCAGCATAAAAATGATGAAACATTGAAAAATGTTAATCATGTGCTGTTGAAGAAAAGATTCTCTAAAGGGAACACACCTAAAGTCGAACCATCATCTCTCTGATTTTGCGGAAGCAATAGCCTGAGCTCTCATGGCCTCGCATTTAACCCCTTACAGATATCATTAGTGTACATTCACCTGTAAGACTGAATATAGGAGTCTGGATACGGGAGTATATTCTGAGGTGGGACACGCGAATAAGTTTAAGTGCTTAAAACACTAAATCTCGTATCTCAAAACAGTTGAACTTTGTGTGAAAATTTAAGTGGATCAGTATACTGACAATCTAAGTGAATCGTTTAGAACTTAAAATGTTTAAAGCTTAACGGTGTTAGTAACTTGTCTCATAAACTGATATGATCCTCTTACGCAAACTCACAAAAATATTGTTTGTAAATATTTCTTTACTGCTTTCCATTAAAATCAAAAACCCAAAAAGAATGTGTTTTAGCATAAAATGTTTGAAAAATCCAAAAAGATTTTCGACAACTGATGTTGAAAAGCTGATTTTCAAAATTCTGAGTGCTAAACATGATGAACAGGGTTGGGAGAGTTTGTTTGAAAAGATAAAAAATTTCGAAATGAAAATGTCACATCTGAATGTTATTCTTACAAGTGGTCATCAGAAATTATAAATGTTAAATCATTTTGAACGATGTCTGCATGTGGTATATAAATTTGTCAAATTATTAAATTTGTAAAACTTATGTTTTGGGTAGAGAATGTGCAGGCAGAAGCAGCCAGGTTCCGATTCCTGTGGACTTTCAGCATGAAGATATGAGAAAGCCAGGTTCCAGATTCTGTGATTATGGAGAGTCAGGCAACGGTCCTGAACTTGTGAAAGTTGCAGAGTGTGAGCCAGGTCACGATCTTGGAACAAGAGCTATTCCAGACTGTGATCCCAGCTTATCAAAAGGGGGAATCTGAAGACATCAAGAGGGAGGTTGAAGATGTAAAGAGCCAGTTTCTGATCCTAGAGCTATGTCCACGCAAGCTGCTGATGCTGAAGAACTTAAAGAATCAAGAGATCTGATCAAGAGAAGATAGAGACGGGTTGAGATTCTGGAAGAGATTGATTGAGGATGCTTACAATGGAGAATTGTTTGAAGAGAGCGAGAAGACTGATAAAGACTGAAGGGTTGACATACCGAAGACTCGACACTGAAGACTTCGTCAACATCCAAGGGGGAGTCTGTTGGTGCATATGTCTGTCGACTTCGTCTTGCATCGAGTCTTGTATTAGGTTGGATAGATCAGGGCACGATATTCGAGAAAATGTGAAACATATGGGATATGACCATTTCGCACGAAATGGGAAGTGCCATTTCGCACGAAATGGTGAAGCCATTTCGTACGAAATGGTGAAGCCATTTCGTGTGAGTCATTCCGTGCGAAATGGTGATGCCTATAAATAGGTGCCTTGTTCAATTCATTTGTAACGTTTCGATTCCGGTAGCGAAGCTCTGCCGGAGTGTCTCCAGCATTGTAAAACGATCTAATATCAATACAAGAGACAGTTTAAGTGAATCTAAATGCAAACCAGCTGAAATAACTCCGATACGTCAGATTCCACCTTTCGTATTGGTTAGAACTCTTCTGAACGACTCGTTTTGGTCGTGCAAACGATCCTACAATATTTTTGTCTATATTTTGAACCAAGTTTCATTAAAAATGGAGTAAGGTTAATTATAACGTATTTTCATTATTATAATTATTAAACGGATCCTATGACCGTCTAAATACCTCATATTTCTAACAGTCAACTTACCCATGATCTATCCGTTTAATAACCTAAGTTTTTATATACTTTATTTTTAAATTTTATAAATAAAATCTTGGGAGTGTGACATTCTCCCCACCTTGTTTTAAATCTCGTCCTCGAGATTTACTAAAATGTGGAGGAATACATTTAGTTTGTTATTGATCCTAGTTCCTAAGTATATTCTGGTCTTTGCTTTGAATTTTGACCAGACTATTCTCTATATTTTGAGACTCTTATCTTCTCAAGAGTTTTTAATGAAGGTAAAAATTACTATCATTTGTGTAAGTTTTTAGATGTCTTGTGTCTTAGCTCAACTTTTAGTTACAGGTTTCCCAATGCGTCAATAATCTAAGGTAATGTAAAGAGAATTCTTATAATTTCGATGGCGTCTCAATTTAAAGGGTTCGCGTCGTTCATCTTTCGCACGAGTTACGAGATGGATGATCAAATGAAATAATGTTTGATATCGGAATTATAGATGTATACGAGAGATTCCTGATGAATAAATCTAAAATTATTATTGACACCCTGTTCGTGATTAATTCCTAATTGTCAATCATTATGGTCTTTGGATCTCCTCATAGACATACATGTCTATATAATCATATATTTCACATACTGTTATATACACACCATTCATAAGGTCAATGTATTTAACAGATTCATATTTCCAAAAACAGGTCAGACATCAGGCATGGTACTATTTAGGGAATTTTTTTAAATAACATATACCCCATCTTACTCGGTCTCACCGGAGAGGTACCCCCATCTTACCCGGACAAGCTGGAGAGTCTACTACACCATACCCAGTCTTACCAGAGAGGTAATTATCATTGTATTTCCCTTTAATAGAATTTCTCTCAAATCATGATTTTAAAAGTGCATCATTTATTATGACTTATATCAAGAAACAAGGAAATTAGTATTCTCTTGATGGATCATATTATAGAACCGAGTAGTACTAATAAACAAGAAATAACAGTGGCCATGTGTTATCGCTTATTTATCATACTTGCACTGTTCTAGTCATCATCCTCACGACATACCAACATCCATCACATTTTATCTATGCAAGTAATTAGCTGATCTTGAAGCTTATACTAAGGCATTTTCCTTAGGTTCAAGTCCAAATACTATACTGGGTGTTTACCAGTAAATATCAAAATCCTAACTCCTTTCGTTTAAGCATAGGTATTATTATGGATGTAACTTTCTTCTGTTTGGAAAATGGAGTTTTGACAAAAATATCATTGTCTCCATTGACACTATGGCTAGGTTCAATGTGATGAGTATACTTACAACTAACTCTATTTATCCACATATAACCTTAGATTATGTTGCAAGGGATAGTTTATTGAGACACATGGTATTTTTAAAACATAACACGTTTCATGATTTATTTTTATATGACTTCATGTTTTATAAGAATTACCAGTGCTATTATATTGTGTATATCATCAAGAGATTCTATGTATATAATTAGAAACAAAACAAAACAAAATTTTCAAATTTCTAGTTTAATATTTAAACTTATGTAATATATATATATATATATATATATATATATACCACTAAATTATTTTTGTAATATTATAAAAATACAATTATATATATACGATGGTATCAATCGTCAAGCTTATTTCCACAATTTTATTTACCTTTTATAAAAGTAGTATATTGAAATAAACTTTTGTTAAATTTATTGAACATAATATTTTGGAATTAAATAATAGATAAATAAAAGTTTTAGGGAAATAAATTACTCAAAATATAAACTTTCTGGACTCATGGGAACAGTTTCATTTTTAACTAGTGGGTTGAACCGTATTGGTTTAAAATCTTAAAATTTAACTCTCAATTTAGTGTATATTATATCATTTATTCAAAGAAGTATTATAGTAAGCAATACAAGGTTTGATGTTTTAAAATTTGATTCTAAATATATTGAGTAATTTAGTAAATACATGTATATGCATATATATATATATATATTTCAATTAATACCATAATTTAATCTTTAAATAAACTATATAAGTGTCTTAAATACACATTTGAGTAAATTATCTTTACGGGGAGTATCCATTTTTATTCTAGCTTGAAAAATGAAATAATAACTAGAACATAAATAAAATATTAATTTTAAATCGAGTAAGAAAAGATGTATTCAATTTGTAATATCTTTGCTTTTAGAATTTAATTATCTAATCTCACTTATGTGTACTGATTGTATAAACCATCAGACCCATTTTTTTTCTCTTCTTTTAAAAGAAAATGAAAATTTAGTATTCTAAATGATAGAGATTAAAAACACGAATATTTATATATATGATTATTATAATATATATATATATAAAATTTTTGAATCTATACTTTCTTCGATCCATGTCATAGATTTAAATGTATAAAATTTTATATTTATTTTATTATATAGTACAAATATTTATTAGGATAAATTTATTTAATTTATCATTGGTATATAATGTCTTGTCCATATTGGTTTAAAAGATACATATATTTAGATATTAGTACCTTAGTAGTCAAATATATTAATAATATAAGGAGTTGAAGGGGGTACATATATATAAAAACATCTTCTGTTTAAATTTATGTGTATATATTTAGGTATATATAAGTATGTACTTATAAACACATCATATTAATCTATGACATTTTAGTTTAAACAATTATACTATATACTGTTCTTTGGTGATACAAATTTTAGGTATTATGTTACCTAAAATTTCATTCCGGTTATAATTATTGTATATATACAATTTGAGGTAGATCTTAGCTACAGTAAAACTTAAATTAAAATATATTTACAAATATGCCATTGTATACTTTTCATATGATTTTGTACAGTGAGTAAATTTTTTTTAACATTTTAAGTTTTGCTTTTTATTTTGGGTTTTGAAGTTAAATTGATTTATACTGATAAAGAAGATTACTAACTTATAAAGTATGATATAATTAATATTAGTTGAGAAAAATAAATAAACAAACACAAGGGATTGGTAATTTGGTAAAAATCTTTCTAATCCTTCCCTTCATATACTCGAATTAAAATATTTGGAAGAAAAATATTATAACTAAAACAATTTATTCATACTAGATTTAAATAGCTATATTTGAGGTGGATTGAAATAATCTAATTAGATCGAAATATGCATTTACTTTGAAAACAGTTAACAACTTTTAAATTGAGTAAACTACTTTCTATATTTAATTGAAAATATGATGATGGTTGTGTTCAAGGGGTATTGTATGACAAGTAAGGAGATAGAAATACATATATAATAAATTATTGCCATGTTGTAGAAATAAATTCTTTTCGTTTTGGGCATTTAAAATCATTTGTGATTCTAGAAGTTAAATTTTATAACCTAGTTATACACAGTGATCATCAAAGTGTTATCGGCAATAAAATATATTGTTGTAATAGATCGAGGCTATTGTTGGTTAATAAAATTTTATTATTATTATTATTATTATTATTATTATTATTATTATTATTATTATTATTTTCAAAATTGATGATTTACTCTATAGAAATCCTCATTTTTATTTAACCTTATGGAATTTATGGAATTAATATAGGGTTGTGTTTTATAATATATAAACTTTCGTTAATACAAATCTATGCTATAAAACTATAGACCATAAAGTGTAAGTCTAACTTAGAGAAGTGTATGCCTACTTAAAATATAAGGCACATGTTATATTTTGCTAGAAATATAATATGTCTTCCTGGGTAGCCTATAGGTACATTTTAGTCATATTGGTCACTTATACTGTGGACTGAAAACATAATTATTATAATATGAACATTAAGATTTATCTACCCAGAATAACACAATATTAATTTCCTAACATAATGTTTAAGTTTCAGGCTTTAAAAGAACACCTAAATGGCTTAAACCAGTGGCTCTGATACCACCTTCTGTCACAGCCCCTGACCCCTTATCCTGGGAGCGGGAGCTGCGAACCAGTCAGATGGTATCAGTGTTTATTAATTTGGCAGCGGAAATTTTCATCAGGACCGTAGTTAGGAAATATTTTTATCAGAGTTAAACACCAAAATGTTTAAAATAGATAAATGGGATAAAACCCAAATTTTCTTTACAATACATTAATAGGGATAAACCCTAATTATTGAAAATAAAATCTCCTTGTTATTTAGATAACTTTTATAGCCACTTTTCTAAGCCTTCAGTGCTCTCCAGCTGGCTTCTATTTAACTTTCACATTTTGTTACCTGAAACGCGTTTTAAAAACATTTGTCAGTGGGAAATACTGGTGAGTGAATCCCAGTTTAATCAAGAAGAGTTTTATTTTTAACAGTATTGAGAGCGATTACAATGTTTACATCTACACAATTACTCATTCAGTACTTGCCACTCGACCGTATCTGTGGCTACGGTCATATCACACATTGGCTAACCCGTTGTCCAATTGTGAAGATTATCAAGTAATGTATACAAAACCCCATAATACCGGCAGTGATTGAAGAACTACAAAGACTCAATCACTGCTAATTATAATGTAAAATATGTAAGGTTTTGTGAAAACAGTTTACAAAAAGGAGATTACTCACATTGCTACTTTAGGTACTCCCTTTGTGATTTCCTGGTTATAATCTATTAGTTAAACAATGCACACGCGTTAGTATAATAACCCAATTTACATTAGTTATACCCTTCCCGAGACAGAAACTCCAACGACTATGTCGGGCGGAGCCTCGACAGACGTTACGGAGCACTAGATCAATCGGGCAGCGTATCTAATACGTAACCGGGGTTAAAATACTTACAACGAGGCAGAGCTTCGCTAATTAGGGGGTATAATGCCCGGTTATAATTCTTATTACTTCAGAATTGAGAGAGAATTGAAAAGAATTGAATGAGTTGGACTGAAAGCTGATGGCCTTCTTATATAGGGTTGTTTGTCGAGTCCATCGCGCCCCGCGAAAGCCAAGGGCTGGGCTTATGCGGCCCGCGACATAGGGGTCTACGGCGTAGCTTTGTCCGGCCATACGTATAGGTTCACCGTGTATGTGACACGTGGCGGCTCAGGGTGCAGCCTCGTAGCCAGGCTCTCGCGGCCCGCGTAAAACTAAGGCTAGGTCTTCGCAGCCCGCCAGAGATCAATAAAAATTGTTTTTATTTAATTTTTATAAAAATAAAGGTATTTTGGGCCATTTCTCGTATACGGGGTGTATTTTAGGATGTCTAGGGGTGTCAGGGGTATTTTAGGAGGGTTGTTATGCTATTTAAAAAAAATATATAATGTACTCGTGTTAAGTATAGTAACCCAATTCACTTTATCCCTACGTCACGAGACAGAACCCCAATGAAGTTAGTCGGGTAGAGCCTTGACATTCGTTACGGGGACCTACGTCAATCGGACAGGGTATCAGTGATCAGGGGTGAATTATTAAAGAAATTATGGTATGCTTCTCGAGAGGGGCATAAGAAAAGAAAGCAGAAAGGAGCAATTGAAACGTTTGAAAAGCGGCTTCTATTTATAGGATGGCTTGAACTTGGGGAACACGGTTTCAAGTATCCACGTACATACCAACATTAATTTCATTTATTGATTCATTTGTTTAATAGCCTTCCACGTAGTCATGTATTAAATTCTCATGCATACTCATGTATGTAGATTATATATATATATATATATATATATAGGGGAGGGTTTAAATGAGAACGCTAAATATCGCGAGAACCGTGAGAACGAATGAAAAAACCACGAGAACTTGGTAAAAAACAATTCAAATTCAAAATTTCTTTTTACACTTATCATTATTATTCGAATACAATGTTAGAAATTAAATTTACACGTTTAAATTTTCGTGAATTCGTAAATAAAGATAATTTACACATGTGTAAGTTTGCCATTTACACATGTGTAAATTTGTTATATTTACACATGTGTAAAAAATCTAGTAAGAGTGATTTTGAGAGGAGAAATGAATTACTTGATGTTGTAAATTCTTTTTTGATGTTGTATTTTTATTATAATAAGGTGTGTATTAAAAAAACTTCGGTTTTGATTGGTTTTTTCGTTCGTTCTCATGGTTTTCGCAATATTTAGCGTTCTCAAGATAACCCTCCCCTATATATATATATTATAATTAATTTAACTTTTTTACTTATTTGGCGCTTATAACTTCTAAAATATGACGTTTTATAAGTCAATGAATATGTTTTTAGAACGAGAATATTTTTGTCTATATTTTGAACTAAGTTTCATTAAAAATGGAGTAAGGTTAATTATAACGTATTTTCATTATTATAATTATTAAACGGATCCTATGTTCGTCTAAATACCTCATATTTCTAACAGTCAACTTACCTATGATCTATCCGTTTAACAACCTAAGTTTTTATATACTTTATTTTTAAATTTTATAAATAAAATATTGGGAGTGTGACACTGGGGGTAATAGCAACCGATTCACCTCCGACTTTTGAAGTTATACTTACGGCCATATTGTTTTGTTCTTCAATATTCACATTAGCCCAAAAATCGCGAAGCGTCTCTTGGAAATGGGTGCATCGGCGGTATGTAAGAACATCAATCATTGAATGATAGAGAGTATTGTTCTCGGTTTTCTCAAAAATAGCAAGATAGTTATGCGAATTTTTCATCACCAAAGTCATGATCGGAATTGAAAGTTGCGAGAGGTTGTCGAAGAAGTGTTGAAGAAGAAGCTAAAAACCGCTCTGCTGAATTTTAAACTCAAGACGAAAGTAAAACCTCTGTTTGGGGATGAAACAGGGGTTTATAAACTGAAAAGGTGAATGCTGACGTGCCAGAAGTTAGCCAACAAAAGGTGAAAAGATCTGATGGCTAACATCTGTCCACGTCACAACCTCTGTTCTGATAATGGATGACAGTTGTTGCGAAAACCACTGTTGGCCAACAACAGATGTTAGGCAACATTAGTAACTCAGCAGTCCTCAGATTAAACAGAACCTATGAGAACAGACAATACCCTTCAGAAATAATTGGAAACCACTGTTGGGCAACAACAGTTCTTATACAACAATAGTAAGTCAGCAGTCCTTTCAACAGACTTTTAATATAAACGAATAAATTGATATTAAATATCAACAGCCATTTAATGCAAAACATTTAAAAAATAAATTTTCATGGGAAAACTATAAAATTAAATATCAAGAAACTGAAAGGACAAATTTTAAACCTCTGCCATAAAAAAATAAAAAAAAAAACCCTCTTCATTTAAAGACCAACAATAATCTACATGGTTGACAATCCTTTGGAAACCGCTGTTGGGAATAATAGATGTTGGCAACAGTAGCAACTCAACAGTCGTTACAAAGAACAGGAATTTTGAGAACAGACAATACCTTTAAACAGTGGATAAATCTTTTGCCAAACAGATGTTTTAAAAACAGCTGTTTTTAACAGACTTTTAAAGATTTTTGTCTATTTTTTACGAATGTTCAGAACTTCTATTATGTTAATGGTTGAATATTCTTTCGAAACTACTGTTGGGAATAACAGATGTTGGCAACAATAGCAACTCAACATTTACAATAGCAGGTATCAACACTAACAATTGTTGATGCTCAAATCAGTAAAAATAAAATATTCTACAAAGATTAATAGAATTAAAATTTACATATCACATATGACGATAGATCAACAATTACATTGAGAACTGAACAACGAAATTTAATAATCTTCAGCTCTTGAACAGTAGCCCTATCCTCATATACTTGATCCTCAACTTGCTTGATAAAGCGATACTTTAAATCATAAGAACCTACAGAAGGATATGATGAAATTTTTAACTTGTATATTTCTTTACTCTGATGTAAAAGAAGGATATAATGGTAGTAAAACGTGATGAAAAGCTTCTACACTGTTTTTGAATTATGAAGTGCAGAAAGACATCACTATCAGGTTTCTGGACACTTGGCCTCTCGTAAACAGACCAAGATGCAGTCCATCAAAACACCTCTTCAGCTCTTGAACAGTAGCCCTATCCTCATATACTTGATCCTCAACTTGCTTGATAAACTGATACTTTAAATCATAAGAACCTACAGAAGGGTATGATGGCATTTTTAACTCTTGAATGTGGAGCCAAATTCATATATTTTATTTAACTTGTATATTTCTTCAAGTCTCATGTAAAAGAAGGATAAAATAATCGTAGTAAAAAGTTAAATATCAATAAACCGAAAGAACAAAAATAAAATTAAAAAAAAAACAGGTTCTCATAATTACCATTAACTTCTTCATTTATCATAAAGCAGTACTCCACTTTCTGCACTTCAGACTTCAAAAAACAGTGCAGAAGAACTCCCCACTGCTCGCTCGAAAAAAAAACTGAAATATATCAACACCTTAAATTAAATATTATCAACATATATCAACAGTTTAAAAGAATCCACAAACCTAAAATAACCCGCAACTGATTGTTTGAATTTTAAACAACTCTGATTAGGCTGAAATATAAACAGAGAATTAGAACAGATCAGTTCAAATTTTAAGAATCAAAATCAGAGAAAAAAACATACTGAATATGCAAAGCCGAGGTCAAAGGTGAGTGTGTGAAACAGAGCTTCCATGAAACAACAATGTTGGAACAATGATATTGGAACAAAGAACTGTATATGCAGATTAACCGGCTCAATTATGAGAGCTATGCATTTGAGTAAGAGAGATATGATCGCAAATATAAAGGAGAGAGATAAATTGAAATTTGAATGTGGAGCCAAATTCATATGTAGATATGAGCGAGAGAGATTTGAATGTGGAGCCAGATAATTATATCTTATTTATAGGATTAGAAATTAGAATATATGGTTTGAATTTTGAATGTGGAGCCATAATTTTGAATTTTGAATGTGAGCAGAGGTTTTTTGAATTTTCAATAAACATCAGTACTTTAAATTATGAATGAGAGCAGACCTTTGAATTTTCAATAAACATAAACATCAGTACAAATGGGCAGACCTTTGAAAAGGTGGATGTGAGCCACCTTTGAATTTTAAATCTTTTAATATTAGGCATTATGATGTAATAATGACATAAGAAAAGCCTTGTTGGACAGCATCTCCAGCTGACACATCAGCTTTTCTTATGTCATTGGGATTTCTTATTTTATAGAAAGTATATATATATATATATATAGGATGGATCATGAGAAAACTAGTTTAAATGAGAAAACCAAAAAACTAACTAAAAGCCTAAAAACATACCAAATTTTTTTTTTTACATTTTTTTTATAAAAAATCGCTACATTTTATGCATGGAAAAATATTTTCAAAAAAAAAAAAAAATTGTTGTATTGCACATGTGCACTATTACGGATATAATACATATGTGTAGTACACATATAATGCACATGTGCAAACAAATTTTTTTTTTTGAAAAATTTTTTATATATAAAAAATAGCGATCTTTTTATAAAAAATTATAAAAAAAAACTGGTATGTTTTTAGCTTTTTTTAGGCTTTTTAGTTAGTTTTCTAGTTTTCTCATTTAGATGTAGTTTTCTTATGATCATCTCCCTATATATATATATATATTCTACATAGAGAAAAACTGTTTGAATTAATAGAAGTTAAATAAAAAATCTGAAAAATAATAAGTAAACCTTTATTAGTATTTTAATAAAATGTTTTGAAGCACTGATAATATAATTCTATGAATGTTGATTTTGTAATAAATAAATTACGTGTACATATCAATGTAGATCTATCCCACTTGGTAATTAATGGTGTAAAAAAATAACATTAACCATTAAAAAATGTGTATATATTTTAGTAATACATAATGAATTATTAAAAATGGAATAAAAAGGGGATGTGTTAATACAAATGTGGCAATGGGGCGATGATTAATTGGTAAAGAAAAATCCTTTAAATACCCGGGTTTGAGGTGAGTTTAGGGGGGGGGGGGGGGGGGTGGTTTGGGTTCAAGTAAAAAAGACTAATAGTTATAATTAGTTAGATTCTTATACATTTGAAATTTGAAAACAACTCGACTATTAAACCCAACGAAAACTAAACATAGAAATATTAAATAGCATTTGCCCATTGCAGCGTGTTAACGCACAAAAATAGATTGATATGTAAAACAAAGAAAATAATAACTAAGTCCACATAGGACCCCGCACGTTGTGACAGACCCGTTAGGGGTATTCAAAATTATCCGTATTCGAAAATCCGATATTCGAATTCGAAATATCCAAATTTTTCGGATTCGGATTCGGGTAGTGATTTTAAAAATTTTTGGATATTTCGAATATCCGAAATATTCGAAAATAACCGAAGTATCCGAAAAATATCTGAAATATCTGGTTCCGAATATCGAAAAATAATAAAAAATAGATAAAAAATTGGATATTTGGATATCCGATTCACTGTCGAATCGGATATCCGAAATTTCGGATACAGATTCGGATAGTGAAATCTGGTATCCGAAACCAATTTTGAACACCCCTAAGACCCGTTAAACGGAGAAAAAATAAACATAAAATGTTGAACCACGCATACACATTATGACAAGTTAACTCGCAAAAAACAGATCAAAATGTAAAACATAGAAAGAATAACTAAGTTGACTTAGAATCCACGTATTGCGAAGGGGCCGTTAAACCATAAAAAATATTTAGTAACCAAAGTTAAAAGTGGAAACGTGTTAGAGCTAAAAATGAAAATGTTGGGTTAAAAATGAAAAAATATTTGTGACAACCGTTTTAAAAGTTGAAAGTTGAAAATTAGCATAAGAATCAAACATAGATTTTTTTTTTATGAAATTTGTAAACGTTGAAAACTAAAAAATGAATAAAAAGTATAAGGAATAAACATGAAAGGTTGAAAACTAAATGGGTTAAAAAGAAAAAAAAGGGATAGCGATTGTGTGAGGGGAGAAAAATTTGGTAAATAATACATAGTTAATAAATGTAATTAATCAAATTAAGAGATAATAAAATTAAATCAACTGATATTTTAACGTTCAAAATAAGTCAAGTGATATTTTCGAAATGTTAAAAAGATAAGATTTTAACTAATAAATCAATTTGAAATACATTTTTTAAATGAGTTAATGGATTTAGCGGGAACATAATGCTAAGGATTCACCATATGATGACATATGTCCCTCATTGATTTATTTTATTATATGGTACGGTAAGACCCGTGTGCAAACACGGGTGGTTTCTTAGAAAACCATGCATAACACATATTAATAGAAATTATAGATAGGTATATAGATATTGTATCAAAACTTGTTATCTTAGATAAGAGAATGAAAATAATTGTATGTAACTGATATATTAACCGATAATCTATGTTTATACTTGTCTTTTAGCTATAATAGATAACTTATCTATTAAAGCTAAATGACAATTATAAACATAGATTATCGGTTAATATATCAGTTACATACAATTATTTTCATTCTCTTATCCAAAAAAGCGCATATCCACCCATTGACAATTTAACTGTTTACCAAAAAAGATAATATAAACTGTTGATAGACATAAGTACATATAAAAGAAGTCTAACAAAACTTAATAGAATTTGAATACAGCTTAAGGTTCAACAAACATTAACTACAAACACATAATCACCTTCCTCAGCAACTTTCAGCAAAGCTAAATCAAGGAATGAGCAGACTTTAGAATCAGCAGACCTTTATTCTCTCATCAACCTTTTCAGGATTTGCCCTTTGAATTGGAGCTCAAAATCCAAGGAATCAGTATCATCTTCATCCCTATCAAGCCGAAGGTTAAAAAGATCTTGGAGGTCAAATAGATTCAGACCAAGTGCATTCTCCCTTGATATCTTTTCAACACTCCCATCAGACTTGATCAAAGTCAACTCATGGGTCTGTTTGTTAGACTTCCACTTTAGTATTTTTGGGTCTGATGGGTTTCTTGGGAGAAGTTTTATTTGAGAGGAGTTTGGCGATTGAGGCCTGCTTGCCAACTTTTGAAGTGTTTGAACAACTTGAGCTTGTAATTGCAACGAAGCATCATCCAATCCATATCGTAACTGATTTCTGATAGACTCTTTTCTTATTTCAGCTTCTGTCTTTTCATCTTCCTCATCCATCAGTTGTTGTCTTTTTCTTTGGTTCAAGGCAGCATGGATACATCTGCTGATGAGAACAACTTTTTAGATGTAATGGTCTGCCGACGTCTAACAGTGGTTTCATCTATGTATACTGGCTTTTTAGGAAGGGATGGATCTGTCTTTCTTCGCTCTTCTAGCTTATTGTAAGCTCGATCAATATGCTGCCTATACCATTTTCCAATTTGTCTAGCAGTCCCATACTTAGCTGCTACAAGTTCTGCCCTCATTCTCTTATATTTCAACACTTCATCCACTTCAACCTTTTTGTATTATTTCCAGATGGGAGCAGATTTTTGCATTTGAGGATCTTTATTCATCTTTTCAATTCTATTAACTTCCTCATTAAGAGCTTCAAGGGGCCAGTCTTTGAAATCAGACCTGTAGGCTTCGTAGGGCTTGGTATCCATGATGATGTTCAAGAAATTATTCCTTAATGTCTTTTGAAGTTCAACATTTAGTGACAGATTTGACATTTCCTTACTCAGGTCTCTAGCAAAATCTTCTAACTTCTTGGCTGGACTAAGCCAATGTTGCATGCGACCTGATATGTTGGTGTCTCCTAGCCCTTTACTCTCTTCTTTTACCTGATATTCTGCTTGCTTGCACTTTAGCTTCAGATATTCGTCAATATTCTTTGGAGTTTCGAATCCATGAAGAGATGGGAAGGTTCTTTTGGGTGGATCATCCTCTGTGTAAAATTGAGTCATTTCATCTTGAACTTGTGATAACTGTCAAAATTTCAGGTATCCGTACAATTATTAAACCATGATTAGTTCTTAATGACTGTGCTAAATTACAATTAACTGCTTACTGATTATTTCCATATATAAATACATGTGCATCACATATTGCAAATGACATACCATTATTGCATGAAAGCTTATTTAACTCAAATGATGCACGAAACACAGTTAGCACAATTATCAGACAAATTAGGAAAATGCTGACGGAGTTCAGTACATAGACAAACAAGGTGTTGAGACACAGAATGAGCCAGAAACCAAGTATTACACTAGTATAGTGTGTAGGAAAGAAAGGATCATAAAACTGCCTTTCTAGTGATAGTTTAAGTACCGGAAAGTGCCTAAAACTCACCCAAAGTGCTGAATTCAGCATAAATCAGCATTTAAACAATCTAATATCATGCAGAAATATGGTTAAATGGTCCTGAATGCTTTCCTAAGTGTCGGGAATCGAAAGTGTCACAAAAGGGTACATAAAGCACCCTAAACTGCAAAGTTTAGCACCTTAACGAACCGATAACCAACCGAACAACCGGACACTACCCGAAACACCAAATTTTCACTAGAAGCACTGTCTTAACATTACCAAGCTAGTTATGGTCCCCGAACATCATAACACACCATACAAATATCTAATAACTAAAACACTTAACTTACACTTGGATTTCAACTAGTAACTAACTAGTTTAGTTTAAACCTATGTCTAGACCCCCCCCCCCCCTCATATCTACGGCCCCAACATGGCCCCCACATATTGATTTGTTTAAATATTTTAATGGATCTTGTTTATGCTTTATATGACATGTTATACAAGAGTTAAACACTAAAATTGGATATAAGTATAACACATAAGGATCATAGTCTCATTTCTACACACACCAAAACACACACAACCTTCTCTTCTTCTCCTTGTGCTCTCGGCCAAACATCAACACACACACACACTCACCATAATTGATCAAGCTTCATACAATCCAAGCATATACAAGTGTGTTAGAGGTTACATAAAGGAGCTAGGAGCTTATGGAAGTTCAAGGACCTTGTTCATTTGCTTTTATCCATCTCATAACTTCACTTGATCATCCCTAGCCTTGAGCTAGCGGTAAGAACCTTGATCTTGCTATTTTACACCTTATATTAGTGGGTAAAAGATGTTACACAATGTTGATCGTAAAGAACACTAAGAATCACAAGAAGTAAACTTCAACATAAGCTTGAATAATGAAGAAACTAAGTTGTTTATGTGTTGAAATACTTGTTGATCATTGTTTGCTTGTGAAAATGATGTTGATCATCATATGATCTTGCTAGATCATGATTAAAAACATAATCTAGCAAGATGAGAGGATGAACATGATAGAAGTTAATGGATCATCCTCATGAGAAGCATGAACTTGAAAGAATATGTGGTTTTCTTGTAAAATAATGATCAAAGTAAGTTGTTAATCATGTGGATCTAAAATTTCATGGATGATTTCTCAAGAAACCAAGTTAAAAATATAAGTTTTACTAAATCTTGGTTCTTATATAAACAAACCTTATTTTTAGTGTTAAAACAAGTGTAGAAATATGTTGTTAACAACAAAAATCAAATAAGAAACATTTTTGAAAAATATAAATACAAGTTGTAAAGATCAATCTTCTTTAAAAATGAAGTTTTTAAAGAATCAATCACACTTTAGAAGGTAACAAGGCTTACTAAGAACACTAGTAAGTTACTACAAATTTTTACAAATATTCAAGTTCATGAAGTATTAGATTATGCTTGTTTTTGGCAAGATTGGTAAGTGTAGATTGGTTATTGTTGATTATTGGTTGATTGTGTTGATTTTTACAAAAGAAAATGATATGCTTGAAAGCATGGAAACTTCCATTTTTAGATGAAACTATGGCAAAATTTTTCTAAAAATTAAACACTTAGAAAAATATTTCTAAACAAATAATTACAAGTGTATTTTAAACCATGAATTTCTCACATAAACTTTGCCATAAATTTTGTTACAAAAATACAAATATTGGAGGATGGTTTTCATAAATAAAAGTGACTAAATATGTATTTAGGAAAATATATATTTAGAAGTCACCATGTGTGTGATTATTTGTATACTTTGTGTATTAGTTATATTATTTTAGGACTTGAAATAATATAACTCGTTAAAATACCAAAAATTATAATCCAAAATATTACCAAAATTCCAAGAATTAAATACACAAATTATATCCAAAATATTGGAGAAACCGAACAAGGAATATAACTTATAAAATATTCAGGGAATAATATTCACAAGCATATTTTGGTAAATAATATTTTGGACACCAAGAAACAAAAAAATATGATTTTTACAAGAGACAATATATATTTTCTTAAACAAACATGAAATACAATATATTATTTTGGAGAAAAATGAGTATATATATATATATATATATATATTTTCCAAGTTAGACTTGAAAATATATTATTTTTGGAACTTATATGAAAATACAAATATTTTTGCCAAGGGAAGATTTTAAATAATATTTCTTACAATATATTTTGGAAATATATATATTGGTGAACTTTTATTAAAGATAATATTCCAGAAAAATTAATACGAAATTAAGTATAAGAATACTTAATGAATACAATAAAATTACGTATTCTCATACGTATAAATACACAACGGAATACGACCCTAATACATGGCAAAAATATATAAGTATAAGAATACGAATACAAATACACCCATCCTTGGGAAGGATATACAAGAATAAATACTAGAAAAGTAACAAGTTAATATATGTTATTTTAACAATTATTCCAAAATTTAATAAATATAATTTAAGTTAAAATATTTATTATTTTAAAAAAAATAATTATATAACATGGAATAATATTGAAGATACAAAGAACCTAACTCAAAGACACTAACTAATACGAAATCAAGGCACGACCCGTTCGTCTAATAGACATTAATACGTTGTAGGTAGTCGTGTACGTTAGGCGGAGCTTTGAGTTATGGTGTTACGAAGAATGCAAGACTGTGAGTTTATGTCCCCCTTTTCTTTTAATGTTTTGTTTGATAACTTCGGGGGTGAAGTACATGTTACAAAATGATTACAAACAATTACAATTGCTATGGTTAGCTATGGAAAGTACAGTAGATCATGTGAATGGGTAGGCACACTCCTAAGACCATTAATCCTCGTGTTAGGACCGAGGGGCATGAGTGATAGATCTATTTGGGTTTAGCAAGCCCACACCCATGTGGACCGGGGATTGGCCCATGAGGTGACTATGTCTTACAGTCGGAGGCCCAGTACAAAATCTACTGGGTTTGAGCCTTCCTACGCCGTTGCACGCATGTTAATGGCCTTGCAAACCATTAATGGATCTGTTTCCTTGTTTTGCTTTCATACTGGGATTTACAAACGAAAAGACACGAAACACATTCCAAGGTTTATGTTGTGGTTCAGTTTGAGAGACTGGGTGGTTCAGTCTGAGAGACTGGGTGGTTCAGTCTGAGAGACTGGGTGGTTTAGTCTGGTAGACTAGGTGGGTTAGTCTGGGAGACTAGTTGGTTTAGTCTGGGAGACTAGGTGGTTTAGTCGAGGAGACTAGGTAGTTTAGTCTGGGAGACTAGGAAGGATACATGATTATATGGTTGCATTGTCATTGATTGTATGCTTAAATGTTGATGGTTAATGTATGTGCATATGTTGTGATTGTTATGTTACAGACACCATGTCATCATCTGAGAGTGGATTGTCTGATACTGATGATCCCATGGCTATTGTTTCTGACGATGAGATCGTCCCTGAGCCAGAGATCTTTACCTCCGATACAGAGAGTGGCCCGGAGATGATGTCCGATGATGACGACGACTTTCAGCACTTTGCGCTGCCTGATTTCGGAGACAATTTACCGCTTGCTGATGGTATCCCAGACGAGGATCCTTTTGTTATTCCCATTCCTGTCCATGATCATCTTATCATCGGTCATCCCGATGGTGAGCATATTGTGGCGCCAATCCTCGCTCCTGTTCCACTAGTGGTCATTCCTCCTGAGGATTGGCCATTCGATGATCTGTTTGACGTTGATTGTGATCTGTTTGTTGATGGTCCCCCGATGACGCTCATGGCGATGGAGAGCTTGATGAGGACGTTGTTGATGTTCCACTTCTAGGGATTCCCGTTATTGAGATTTCTTCTGATTCTAGTTTACACTCAGTCGCAGATTCCTTTGAGTCTGTGACTTCTTCCGCTTTGCAGGCAGTTGGACTGCGACGTTATGCCACTGATTCTGATGACGATACGGCCATGTCAGCTACACTGTCCCCTCCACATGACTTTGAGCCTGATCTTGAGCTAGACTTTATCCCTATTGATCAGCCTATTGATGCACCTGCTGATCCTGAGCCGATACTTGCTCCTGAGCCTTTGCCTGATCATGACCCTATCCCCTTTGGCATGCCTGATATTGCACCACTCATACCAGATCCAGTTCCAGCACCCATTGACCCTCCTGTTATTGAGTCAGTCACTCCTCCACTTGCACCTGCACCCGCCGATGTTGCTCCTTTTCACCCAGAGACTCCATTGGGGAGGGCACTTCAGGAGTCTGATGTACACCATGTCGACCTGCCTATTGTTTTCTTGCAGGATATACCCGCACCCCATCCAGAGGAAGGCACTTCTAGCCAGCAGCCTAGCCATGACCCTCATGTTTTAGGAGCTTTCCCTCACATGCCTCAGTCTGCACCTTATGCTCAATTTACTTCTTCACCACTTGATAAGCCACTCAGATGGTTCCCACCGTACACCATGCTGATTTCTGACCCCTACCATCCCTCGCACTTTACTGGTTATACATGGGATGAGTTACTTCTATCATTGCAACTCCAGTATGAGATCATGAGTCGTAGGATTTTAGAGCTTGAGATGATACCGCGTCCTTTACCATGTCCTTGTCAGCCAGCATTTGGTCCCCCTCGTTCATCACCGTCCCCATTTTCACATCCTCCTGCACCGCTTACTCCATTTCCTGAGTTTGATACTCGATTTCTTACCGTCGAGCAGCAGATCAGTTATCTGTTGCGTCATGTTTATGATCTTGAGGAGGAGCTTGCGCATGTGCGCAGCCTGCTTTTCTTTCCTCCACCTCCTCCTCCACCACCATCAGTATAGCCGGTTTTTGGTTTTATGTAGGTAACTTGCTTTTGATGAGAGCACCGCTATTGAGCTGAGCTAGTGAAGCCTCTTGGAGATCACCCTTTTTGATTGTATGACTGTTATAGACTGATAGACATTTTAAACAAGGGTAGTGTGACCCTGTGTTCCCTCTTGATACAATACATTTGTAAAACATGTAATAATATTGGTGGTCGATGATTAATGAAAGCTCAATCGTAATGTTCTCATTAAATACATTGTTAAATGTCATGTTTGTGCAGTAAATGTGATGCCATATGCTTGCTTGCTAGAATACTATTACGTATACATACTATATATGTATCATACGAGTAAGACCTAAACTATACAATCTTCTTTATAGAAGATGCCTCCTCGAAGGAATACTCAGTTGCCCACAACAGAGGCGGAACCGCAAGAACGGATTTCACAGCCAATCGCACAACATGAGGCCCTACGCTCTGAACACAGCGGAGGTACCTCAGGAAATAACCCATCTCACGGTAATGTTTAAGTCACTTAAGACACATTACGATATGTTTGGACATTCCCTGTGCGTTTTCTAATGCTTCTGTGAATGATGTTGCTTGTACAGCCTGTACTTACAAGCAGTTCCTTGACTGCAAACCTATGAAATTTGACGGCACTGGAGGTGCTGTAGCTTTCGTAAGAAGGGTTGAGAAGACAGATTCCGTGCTACGAATGAGCAAGTGTGCGCCAGAGCACCAGGTCACCTACATTTCTAGACTATTCCTAGACGGAGCTCTATCATGGTGGAACCTTCAGGTTCATACTCTAGATGATGATGTTGCGTATACTATGACTTGGGATGAGATGAAAGAACTGATGCGCAAGAAGTACTGTTCAAGGGTAGAGATTCAAAAGTTGGAAACCGAGTTCTGGAATCTGAAAATGCATGGACCTAAGATTGCTGAGTATGTACAGAGATTCCATTACCTGTCTCGTGTTGTCCCCTACATGGTAGAACCAGAATTCAAGAGGATTGAACATTTCATTTGGGGATTGGCACCCCAAATTATGAGAATGGTGACTACTTCCAAGCCCCCAACAATCACTAAAGCCATTGATTTGAGCGTGGCATTGACTGAAGAAGCAATTAGGTTGAACAAGTTTTCGATCTCTGAGGGAAAGAAGAAGGAGACTCATGTCGAGTCATCAGGAGAGAACAAGAGGAAGTTCTCGAATTTCAAGAAGGGTACCCAAGGAAACAACAGTGGTAACAAGAAGAGAGATGCGAATCCACCAGCCGAGGTTAAGACTGGTGCTGCTACTGGTGCTGATATTAGAGGAATAGGGTATATGGGCACCCTGCCCAAATGTGATGTGTGTCAGTTTCATCACACTGGATGATGCAGAGATGGAAAGTGTGAAACGTGCGGAAAAGTTGGCCATGCCAAGGAGACGTGCTGGTATGGAGCCGGTCGTAGGAGTAATGGTCAAAGAGGAAACGGGAATGGTAATGACAATGGAAACCGTGATGGAAACGGTTATGGGAATAGAAACCAAGGTGGAAACAACAACCAGGGAGGTAATGGAAATCGTCGTGGTTCTGGAAACCAAGCTGGTAATGGAAACCGCAACCAAAACACCCATCAGGGTGGTACTGGAAACATACAAGGATGCTTTAGTTGCGGAGATGTTGGGCATTTCAAGCGAGACTGCCCAAAGAACAATCAAGCCCAAGGAAGAGTTTTCAACATTGGAGCTAGGGAAGCTCGCCAAGATCCGAACGTAGTTACGGGTACGTTCCCTATCAACCAACACTTTGCATCTGTACTATTTGATACTGGTGCCGATTATAGCTTCGTGTCCCTAGAATTTAAGAATGTACTTGGGTTAGTTGCCAGTAAGCTAGATATTCCGTACTCGATAGAACTAGCTAATGGGAAGCTAGTAGAGGCAAATGAAGTGATTAGAGGTTGTGTAATAGAACTTGGAGAGCATGAGTTTACGCTCGATCTTCTACCAGTTGAGTTGGGATGCTTTGACGTGGTAGTTGGAATGGATTGGTTGTCAAGTAATCGAGCTGAGATCGTATGTCATGAGAAGATCATCCGAATCCCGATGGTGAATGGAGAGACGATTGTAGTGCACGGAGAAAAGCATGATACGCCTCTAAGGATTATCAGTTGTTTGAAGGCCCGAAATTTTTTACAGAAAGGATGTGTTGCCTTTTTAGCTCACGTTGTTGATAAGGAAACCGAAGAGCCGAAGCTGGAAGATATCCCGGTGGTAAAGGAATATCCTGAAGTCTTCCTCGAAGACTTGCCAGGATTGCCGCCCCAGCGACAAGTCGAATTTCATATTGACTTGGTTCCAGGCGCCGCGCCTGTAGCCAAGGCACCTTATCGACTTGCGCCTTCAGAAATGCAAGAGTTGTCGACGCAGCTTCAAGAGATTTTGGATAAGGGATTCATTAAACCAAGCTTCTCGCCTTGGGGAGCTCCAGTTTTGTTTGTCAAAAAGAAGGACGGTAGTTTCCGTATATGCATTGACTACCGAGAGCTGAATAAGTTAACCATCAAGAATCGGTATCCTTTGCCGAGGATTGATGATTTATTCGACCAACTTCAAGGTTCAAGTTACTACTCTAAGATCGATCTTCGATCAGGCTATCACCAGCTGCGGATTCAAGAAGAGAGTATACCGAAGACTGCATTCAGAACTCGTTATGGACATTACGAGTTTCTAGTAATGCCGTTTGGTTTGACAAACGCGCCAACAGTATTTATGGATTTGATGAATCGAGTTTGTAAGCCATATCTTGATAAATTCGTGATTGTGTTTATCAATGATATTTTGATCTATTCGTGGACGAAAGAACAGCATAAGCAACACCTTAGAGCCATCTTAGACCTGCTCAAGAAGGAGAAACTGCATGCTAAGTTCTCGAAGTGTGAGTTCTGGTTGCGTGAATTACAATTCCTTGGTCATGTAGTAAACGAATATGGAATCCATGTAGATCCCACCAAGATCGAGGCGATTAAGAATTGGGAAACCCCAAAGACGCCGACCGAGATCCGACAATTTTTGGGTTTAGCTGGGTATTATCGCTGATTCATTAAGGATTTTTCAAAAATCGCTCAACCGCTGACCTCCCTTACTCAAAAGGACAAGAAGTATGAATGGGGAGATAAACAAGAAGAAGCATTTCAGTTGCTTAAGAATAAGCTTTGCGATGCACTTATTTTATCCCTACCCGATGGCACCGATGACTTCGTGGTATACTGTGACGCCTCGCGTCAGGGATTGTGCTGTGTGCTGATGCAGTGACAAAAGGTTATCGCTTATGCTACGCGACAGTTGAAGGTTCATGAGAAAAACTACACCACACATGATTTGGAATTAGGCGCAGTGGTGTTTGCTTTGAAGATTTGGCGACATTATTTGTATGGTACCCGATGCACGATCTTTACAGATCACAAGAGCCTTCAGCACATATTTAACCAGAAAGAGCTCAATATGAGATAGCGATGATGGGTTGAGCTCTTAAATGATTATGATTGCGAGATCAAATATCACCCAGGGAAGGCGAATGTGGTAGCAGACGCCTTGATTCGAAAAGAGAGGATTAAGCCCACAAGGGTTAGGGCTTTGGAGATGATCATTCAGACAGACCTCTCGTTGTGCATTCGTGCTGCAAAAAGGGAAGCTCTTAAGAAGGAGAACGTTAAGGATGAATATCTATGTAGGATGGAGAACAAGTTGGTGCCCAATGAGGAAGGAACCTTGTGTTTCATGGGATGAATTTGGGTTCCCCTCTTTGATGGTCTTAGAGATGTGATTTTTGATGAAGCTCATAAATCGAGGTACTCGATCCACCCAGGATTGGATAAGATGTACCAAGATTTGAAGGATTTCTACTGGTGACCGAGACTGAAAGGTGATGTTGCAACCTGTGTTGGAAAATGTTTAACTTGCGCTGTGACAACCCGAACTTTCAAGGTTAGTGACGTGTAATCTTGCGATTCTTACACCGTTAAACTTAAACGTTTGATAACCCGATTAGATAACTTATCGGAAACTGTTGGGCCACGTATATTTTGGGCTTTATAATTATACCTTGCAAACACTCACCATATCGGCCCAAGGCCTAACTATATTTTGTGTGCTTTGATTGTCCTTGTGTGTCTTGATAACCCGGCCCAAAGATTGTAGCCGGAATAAACTTATTAATCGGCCCACTTTAGTTTAGTTGTTACTGCTTTTATAAATCTATGTACGTAAACATCTTGATTAATTTCTTTACCACATATAACAAACCCTAAACACCCCTCGATTGGCAACGGTGGACCCTCCCCCTGTGAGATATCATCCGGTTATCAAAGATCTTGGTTAGTGAATCCCTACTATATTAATTATTAATTGATCGTTCTTTATGTGTTGATATTTAGCAAAAGGGTTATATGATATTAATAGTGTTATATGATAATGATTGTGTTATACGATACTGATTGTGCTCCTGATGATGATCATGCGATGGAAATAATATTGGGTCGTGAAGTATGTATGCTAATTAGAGTGCACTTGATAAAAGATTTAACATGATGATGATTGATTCTATGTGGGTGTATTGTGTGTTTACTAAATCTTTGTTTCATGATTCATGTAAATCAATAATGTTGGGAGGTTATTGGGCCGTGTTACTGTTGAATTGCTTGTTCGGTGATACAGATTATAGGATTAATGATGATGGTTTGGCTAATGTATGTTGGGGTAATGTGTAAGTGGAATGATTTAGAGTAGCTGCATATGGAACCGGTAACATTGGTGAATTAGTAATTTTGTATTGCATAACCATGTTGATTGAATAAAATTGCTAAGTATATGTGGGTCTCAACTGTTAATCGGGCCAACTCCAAATCGCAACCCACCCAATGACGTCTGGGCCTCACTGTTGAAATATGGGGCAGCCATGCGATTCTATTGGGCTGGTTACGCTGGGCCGCACCCTTTAGGGTAGCATTGGGCCACATTGTTAATATAATTTCTGTTGAGCCTGGGGTGGCGTTTGGCGGTTTGGCTGGGCATTAGGGGAACAAATCATAAGCTGGGTAGAGGGTTTGGGCTTAACACATGTTAGGTTAGATTGGCAAATTATTGGGCTGCACTATTGGTATTAAACATAAATTGTTAGTGAATGGGCCGCGTAGGGACTGATTGAATATTGGGCCAAGTGCTGGCTGGGCCGGAACCAGTTGGGTTAAATAGTTGGGCGTTAATTTGCTATGTGTCGGGTGTAGTATGAATTTGTGATGTGCCATACCATGATGTCAATTGGAATTGTGAAGCTGTTTTATGAACCGAGTTCGTGCTAAGTGATTATTTGTTGACACTGAATTGACGTTGTTAGATCAATTTGTCATTCACATGTTAGTAGGATAATGGATTTGAATTATGATAATCAAGCTTGGTACTTTGTATGATGATTAGATACCTGTTGAGTGGTTATTGGAAACATGAACTTGTAAATGCAAACCTGTATGAGACCCAAATATCTGTTATGTGAATGTATAATGGTAATGGACTAATAGGTAGCATGATTAACTTGTATGACGTGCATGATGATATGTGCTTTATTGTTCACTACTGTGTGATATAATACGTGATTAATGTGTGTTCAAAACTGACTGTCACATGGTAACCATATTAGGATTTGGTTGATCAACTTGAATACGTGACTAAACATACCGAGCAAACCAAGGTGAGTTCACACTCTTAAGGCATGGGATTCCCGGTGGGTTGGGAATGGGATTAAGAAGCTAAGATGAAACCTGTATATTCACCACTAATAGACTACATTTAATTCTGTGTATTCTCGGATTGGGAAGAATACGTACCTCCGTCCTCGGATTGGGAAGGATGCCTACACTAAACCTGCGTATTCTCGGATTGGGAAGAATACGTACCTCCGTCCTTGGATTGGGAAGGACGCCTACATTTAACCTGCGTATTCTCGGTTGGGTAGAATACGTACTTCTGTCCTCGGTTGGGAAGGACGCCAATATATATAACTAGTCTAGTGGTTTACAACATGGGGTAGCCCCCACTGGTTATAGTTATGGTTTGGGAAACAAGGAACTGATTAACTACTGGTTTTCGAATGAACTTATGATTTATGAAACAACTTTAAACTGGACAACCAACTGTGAACTCGCTCAACTTTGTTGTTGATTTGTTGTTACATGCCTTGCAGGCCTTTAGGTCCATATTGTTGGAACTTGCTGTCTGGGAAGCTGGAGTGGTCATGGGTCGAGATACATGGAAACTCAACACAAGACTAATGGCTTTTACATGTGGTTTATAAACACTTAACGAATGAATTATGCTTCCGTTGTATACTGTGAATTGTTTGTAACGTTGTAACACCTAAGGTCAATGTAATGAAAGTTTTATTTAATTATATTATGCGAAGTTCAATGTGATTGGTGGCTTGGATCCTGGTACGTCACACGCCCCACGGTAAATCCGCATGTGGTAGTTTGTGGGTGTGACAGATTGGTATCAGAGCCATTGGTTATAGTGAACTTGGTTTTAAAAAGGGGGAAAACGTTTTTGTAAAACCAGACTATAACCAAACAGTTCTGAAAACGTGAATACGACCATGACACTCAGCTCCAGATTGCAAGGTTCGTCTCTCGTATACTTATTGTACTGCATAACTAGTGAACACTTACATATGTTATTGCCTGTGATTGCACGTTCAGCACAACAGTATGAGTTAGTGTATTATTTGCCTGTGTTATGTGACTGATAGGGTGGTATTTCCCTAAACCTTTATGACTTACGCTTCGTGATGCTTTTTGTTAGCTACTTGAGTTTGAGGAATCATTTGACATGAGTTAAGAGGAGCTGAGATGAGCATGCAAATCACAATATTATTGTGGGTGCACACATAATAATAATGTGGGGTGCATGCGAGTCCCAGTGAGCCTTAACAAGTGGAAAAGGGGTTCCGTTATGTTATTGATCGATGTGAAACATAACAAACCTATAGGGGTCATAGTAGTGATTGTCCCCTACTCGAACGTCAATTTTTCATTCATCTCTGGATCCTTTCAAATCTCGATGCTATCGAGTATTACCTGCACACCCATCTGAACGCCTAGCGAACTGTGTAGAATGTTAGGTTCTAATATGAACGTCCTTGAGATGGATGTCTCCGCGTCAAATGACTGGTCTATACCTTCCTCGCCTAACTTTGTTTGCTAGAATCTAGCACGATAACGTCCTAGACTCCGAGGTGCGATCACTTCTGCAATGCTCAGGAAGCATATCGTGTAATACCCAGTCAACTTGCAACATGAATGGACAGGAGGATGAGCGTAGTACTTTACCGACCACAGCACTTTGACGACCCTGATTACCGGCAACGAGTACCAGCGAATTGGTCTCAAGCGAATCCTTAACCCTTGTCAACGACTCATGGGAGTCAACTCTTGCAAATCAATCAGGGCATAAGCAATGACAATCGACTATAACGCGGAATGTGTAACTACCAGCACAGTGAGTAGTACGTTAGGACGTGGCTCAGAATGTAGAAAGATGGACCTCAACGGCGAAGAATCGTAGGGCTTCGTTTCGAGCAACGACATTGGGAGGAGCAGTCACAGCGACAACAAGGTATTCGTAACCCCAGCCTACAGTAAGGAAAGAAAAGTGACTACCATATGGATTGGTCGTGGTTAAGTTAAGAAGACGACGACCAAAGGAATAACGACAGTACTTGAAATACTTGTAATGAAAAAACAGAAACACTAGAAATGATGCTCATGGAAGGGTATTTAAAATTGGCATGGGCGACACCAGGTCTTTGGCAACATGGTAGCTAGTATAAGTAACTAATCGCTTCGTCTTTGCTCCATTTGACCTAATGCTCCTTGAATTTGAACCTGCTGTGGAATCGGTTGGCGACAAGACAATTGACATTTCGTATGTTAGTTGGGATGCAAATTCAACCTTGTGGGACAAACGATCGACATCGATCTTCCTTCTGCTATCCTTGATGGTTTGAAGCAGTAGTTAGAATGGATTGGTAATCCATACATCGCGCAGGTATGCCCTGTGAGGAGAAAACTTCGTGTATCCCTCTCCCTAGTGGAGATCGTCACCTGTTTCATAGTATCGGAATTGTGCAAAGGTTGGCGTCAACTCTATAATGAAAGCTTGGAAGTTTCCATGGAAGGATTATCCCGCTATGTTAGCACTTATTATTGATGTTAAGGCTGAGGGAAAGAGGATCGAGGATCCACCCATTGTTCGTGATTTCTACCTATGTGCTACCAGAAGAACTATCCGGTGTACCCTCACATCGTCCGGAGGAGTATCAGATCAGTATCAGGTCAGAGGCAGCCCTGATTACTCGTACCCTTACCGTCCTGCGCCAGGAGGGTTGCAAGAATAGTGTTAATCAACTACAGGGATTATTGAACAGGAGTTTTGTTGAACCTAGCTTTTCGCTTTAGGGAGCCCCAGTCAGATCCATGAATTTTCGCATGTGTACTGATTATCGAGAACTCAGTAAGGTGGCAGTTAGGGACCGCTTGTCTCGACCATGTATTGGCCACCTGTTGACCAGTTGCAAGGAACAAGTTTCCATTCGAGGAATGGCTAGCGAACGAACTATCATCAGATGGAATTCCAAGAGGAGAATGCCCTTAGAACAGCATGTCGAACGCAATGCAGTCATTTCAACTTTGTACACTGTGATCATTGAGTCGATCAACACCAGAGCAGCCTCAGGGATCACATGAATCGACTGTATTTACTGATGATGATCTGAATCATGACCAGGAGAAAGGAACACCATGGGTGGCATATGTATTCTATATCAGCGTAGGGCGAAGTCACGTACTTCGATCAGGTAACCAACAGAGTGGGACTACTCGTGGATCTCGCTGAGATGCATCTTGTTAGAAACTGATCGACACCAAAGATTCCTTCGGGGATGCAGCAATTCTTTGGTTTCACTAGATACTAACGCAGCTCACCCACAAGATTTTCAAAGGTCATACAACTTAAATCCCTTTAGCACAGTAGGGTACTGTGTTCGTGAAAGACGAAACAGGAGGACGTCTTTTCAGCTTTCGGGTTCCAACTCTGCAACGCACTGAGCATCGTCCTTACCTGAGGGTGCGGGTGATGTAGTGGTATACCATGATGGCCCAAATCAGAATCCCGGTTACCCACAGACGCAACACGAGAGAGTGTTGAATTACGTGATGGAGTACAAGGTGGGACTGCACGACACACGACTGACGGTGAAAACCGTGGCCTTGGGATTTTAGATGGAGGCATTACTTGGACAGTACCAAATGCGTTAATTAGACCGATCACAAGGGCCTGCCGTGCACTTTGGCTTCGACAGAACTAAATCAGTTAATGGCATCACTGGAGGGAACTTTAGGATGATTGAAACTATGAAGCTTGAACATGCACGATCTTTGCAGCTCACTATCGACTCTAACTTACCTGATCAGACTCGCTCTGTTTGAAGGGAGAGGATTTTTCAAGTTGAACCCATGTGGGGCATGGAGAAGCAACTGATGACAGGCCGGACGATACTCGTTACCTCATGGAACGAATGTGGATCTCACTATACGACTACTGTAAAGAACTCGTGTTGAGCAAAGCACATCAACCTGGATATTCTGGTCATCTGGGTTTTGATGAGAGATACTAGGATCTATAAACCTTGTACTGGTAATCGGGCATGAAGGCCCACCTAGCTAGGTATGGGGAGGATGTTTGACTTGTGGGAAGGTCAAGGTGAAGTGTTAGCAACCAGAAACAACTCTATGAAAAGCGAAAACAGGCTGCCATGGATTTGGTCGCTAGTCTACTTACAACTCGAAACGGAAACAATAACAACTGGATGATCGTTGATTGTCTCACGTAACCAGCACACTTTCTAGCCATCAAGGAAATGGATAAGTTTTTCTGCACTTGCAGTCATCTACCTGAAAGAAGTGGTTGCTAGGCACGGGGTGCCAACCTCCATTATCTCTGATCGTGACCCACGATTTGCATCTGCAAGCGATGCACAAATCCTTTGCCTCACATCTAGACATGAGCATAGCATATCATCCACAAACGGATGGGCAGACTGAACGCACCATCCAAACTCTTGAAGACATGCTTCGTGCATGTGTAATCGACCTTGGTAACGGCTGGGAGCGGCATCTACCTTTATTGGAGTGTTCGTATAACAACAGTTACCACACCAGCATCCAGGCTGCTCCAGGCTGCTCCGTTTGAGGCATTGTACGACGGAAGTGCCGATCACCTCTTTGTTGGGCAGAAGTTGGAAACAGCCAAATCACTGGCCCAGAACCCGTCGTAGACACAACAGAGAAGATTGCTCAGATACGACAACGAATGGCGGCAGCTCGTGACCGTCAGAAAAGCTACGTTAATAGGCGCAGGAAACCACTCGAGTTCCAGGTTGGGGATCGAGTACTACTTAAAGTCTCACCTTGGAAAGGTGTAGTTCGTTTTGGTAAATGAGGCAAACTTAACCCGCGACATGTTGGACCTTTCGAAATCATGGAGAGAATTGACAAGGTGGCCTACAGATTGAATCTACCCAAAGAACTCAGTGGAGTTCGCAACGAATTCCATGTGTCGGATTTGAAGAAGTGTCTGTCAGATGAAACCCTCGTAGTTCCTTTCAAGGAGCTCACCATCGACGATCAGTTGTGATTTGTCGAAGGACCAGTGGAAATCTTGTATCGGAAGGTCAAGATTTCTCAAACGCACCAGGATACCTATGGTTCGAGTTCGTTGGAACTCCCGTCGTGGCCCAGAGTTTACCTGGGAACGAGAAGACCAAATGAAACACAAATATCCCCAGTTGTTCGGGAACAATGAAACCACTACTGAGGCTGAAGCTACTGCGGAATTTCGGGATGAAATTCCAAACCAGCGGGGGGATGATGTGACACCCCAGGAAAACCTGGAAACCATGCAACCTAACTAGCTTGCTCAGTAACTACGTGCTAAATTTTGGGACGAAATTTCTTTCAAGTTGGGGATGATGTGATAACCTGAACTTTCAAGGTTAGTGACGTGTAATCTTGCCATTCTAACACCGTTAAACTTAAACGTTTGATAACCCGATTAGATAACTTATCGGAAACTGTTGGACCGCGTATATTTTGGGCTTTATAATTATACCTTGCAAACACTCACCATATCGGCCCAAGGCCCAACTATTTTTTGTGTGCTTTGATTGTCCTTGTGTGTCTTGATAACCCGGCCCAAAGATTGTAGCCGGAATAAACTTATTAATTGGCCCACTTTAGTTTAGTTGTTACTGCTTTTATAAATCCATGTACGTAAACATCTTGATGAATTTATATTCCACATATAACAAACCCTAAACACCCCTTGATTGGCAACGGTGGACCCCCCCCCTTGTGAGATATCATCCGGTTATCAAAGATCTTGGTTAGTGAATCCCTACTATATTAGTTATTAATTGATCGTTCTTTATGTGTTGATATTTAGAAAAAGGGTTATATGATATTAATAGTGTTATATGATAGTGATTGTGTTATACGATACTAATTGTGCTCCTGATGATGATCATGCGATGGAAATAATATTGGGCCGTGAAGTATGTATGCTAATTAGAGTGCACTTGATAAAAGATTTAACATGATGATGATTGATTCGATGTGGGTGTATTGTGTGTTTACTAAATCTTTGTTTCATGATTCATGTAAATCAATAATGTTGGGAGGTTATTGCGCCGTGTTACTGTTGAATTGCTTGTTCGGTGATACAGATTATAGGATTAATTGATGATGGTTTGGCTAATGTATGTTGGGGTAATGTGTAAGTGGAATGATTTAGAGTAGCTGCATATGGAACCGGTAACATTGGTGAATTAGTAATTTTGTATTGCATAACCATGTTGATTGAATAAAATTGCTAAGTATATTCGGGTCTCAACTATTAATCGGGCCAACTCCAAACCGCAACCCACCTAATGACGTCTGGGCCTCAATGTAGAAATATGGGGCAGCCATGTGATTCTATTGGGCTATTTACATTGGGCCGCACCCTTTAGGGTAGCGTAGGGCCACGTTGTTAATATAATTTCTGTTGAGCCTGGGGTGGCGTTTGGCGGTTGGGCCGAACATTAGGGGAACAAATCATAAGCTGGGTAGAGGGTTTGGGCTTAACACATGTTAGGTTAGATTGGAAAATTATTGGGTTGCGCTATTGGTATTAAAAATAAATTGTTAGTGAATGGGCCGCGTAGGGACTGATTGAATATTGGGCCAAGTGCTGGCTGGGCCGGAACCGGTTGGGTTGAACAGTTGGGCGTTAATTTGCTATGTGTCGGGTGTAGTATGAATTTGTGATGTGCCATACCATGATGTCAATTGGAATTGTGAAGCTGTTTTATGAACCGAGTTCGTGCTAAGTGATTATTTATTGACACTGAATTGACGTTGTTAGATCTATTTGTCATTCACATGTTAGTAGGATAATGGATTTGAATTATGGTAATCAAGCTTGGTACTTTGTATGATGATTAGATACCTGTTGAGTGGTTATTGGAAACATGAACTTGTAAATGTAAACCTGTATGAGACGCAAATATCTGTTATGTGAATGTATGATGGTAATGGACTAATAGGTAGCATTATTAACTGGTATGACGTGCATGATGATATATGCTTTATTGTTCACTACTGTGTGATATAATACGTGATTAATGTGTGTTCGAAACTGGCTGTCACATGGTAACCATATTAGGATTTGGTTGATCAACTTGAATACGTGAATAAACATACCGAGCAAACCAAGGTGAGTTCACACTCTTAAGGCATGGGATTCCCGGTCGGTTGGGAATGGGATTAAGAAGCTAAGATGAAACCTGTGTATTCACCACTAATAGACTACATTTAATTCTGTGTATTCTCGGATTGGGAAGAATACGTACCTCCGTCCTCGGATTGGGAAGGACGCCTACACTAAACCTGCGTATTCTCAGATTGGGAAGAATACGTACCTCCGTCCTTGGATTGGGAAGGATGCCTACATTTAACCTGCGTATTCTCGGTTGGGTAGAATACGTACTTCCATCCTCGGTTGGGAAGGACGCCAATATATATAACTAGTCTAGTGGTTTACAACATGGAGTAGCCCCCACTGGTTATAGTTATGGTTTGGGAAACAAGGAACTAATTAACTACTAGTTTTCGAATGAACTTATGATTTATGAAACAACTTTAAACTGGACAACAACTGTGAACTCGCTCAACTTTGTTGTTGATTCATTGTTACATGCCTTGCAGGCCTTTAGGTGCATATTGTTGGAACTTGCTGTCTGGGAAGCTGGAGTGGTCATGGGTCGAGATACATGGAAACACAACACAAGACTAATGGCTTTTACATGTAGTTTATAAACACTTAACGAATGAATTATGCTTCCGCTGTATACTGTGAATTGTTTGTAACGTTGTAACACCTAAGGTCAATGTAATGAAAGTTTTATTTAATTATATTATGCGAAGTTCAATGTGATTGGTGGCTTGGATCCTGGTACGTCACATGCCCCGCGGTAAATCCGCATGTGGTATTTTGGGGGTGTGACATGCGCCAAGGTGAAGGCTGAGTATCAGAGGCCTTCAGGTCACCTACTGAAACCTGAGATACCCATGTGGAAGTGGGAGCAGATCTCAATGGATTTCGTAACAAAGTTGCCCAGGACACCCAGAGGTCATGATATGATTTGGGTAATCGTGGACCGGTTAACAAAATCTGCGCAGTTTTTGCCAATCAGAGAGAAATATAACACCGGTAAGCGAGCTGAGCTATACCTAAGGGAGATAGTTGCACGTCATGGAGTGCTTATCTCAATTATATCTGATAGAGACGGACGATTTGTGTCAAGGATTTGGCAATCCTTCCAAGAAGCGTTTGGTTCTCAGTTGAATCTGAGCACAACATTTCATCCACAGACGGATGGTCAAAGTGAGAGAACGATTCAGACGCTTGAAGATATGTTACGAGCTTGCGTAATGGAGTTGGGTGGCAGTTGGGACACTCACCTGCCTTTGGTTGAGTTTTCCTATAATAACAGCTACCATACAAGCATTCAAGCTGCACCGTTCGTAGCTCTCTACAGACGTAAGTGTCGATCACCATTATGCTGGGCAGATGCAGGTGATAGACAGCAGGTTGGTCCCGAATCGGTCCAAGAAACGACAGATAAGATCATGCAGATCTGAGAGCGCATCAAGGCGGCTCGTGATCGACAAAAGAGCTATGCGGACCAAAGAAGGAAACCTTTGGAATTTGAAGTGGGTGATATGGTTCTATTGAAAGTCTCACCTTGGAAAGGTGTGGCACGCTTTGGGAAGCGTGGTAAGTTAAGCCCATGATTTATCGGACGATTCAAAATCCTGGAAAGGATTGGTCTTGTAGCATATAAGTTGGAACTACCAGCCAAACTTAACGGTGTTCATGATACATTCCATGTATCTAATCTGAAGAAGAGTCCAACTCAAGAAACAGTGGTCATTCCCGCTGACGAAGTTCACATTGACGACACACTCCACTTTACAGAAGAACCCGTTGAGGTTACTGATTGGAAAGCTAACAAGACTCGGAAGAGTAGTGTTAAACTCGTTAAGGTTCGGTGGAACGCACATCACGGCTCAGAGTTCACTTGGGAAGGTGAAGACCGTATGAAAGCAAAATACCCGCATTTATTCCCTAACACCCCTGCGGCTAGTAGTAGAGCTTAAAATTTCGGGATGAAATTTTCTTAACAGGGGGAGAATGTGACAACTGTCAAAATTTCAGGTATCCGTGCAATTATTAAACCATGATTTGTGCTTAATGACTGTGCTGAATTACAATTAACTGCTTACTAATTATTTCCATATACAAACATGTGCATCACATATTGCAAATGACATACCATTATTGCATGAAAGCTTATTTAACTCAAATGATGCACGAAACAAAGTTAGCACAATTATCAGACAAATCAGGAAAATGCTGACGCAGTTCAGTACATAGACAAACAAGGTGTTGAGACACAGAATGAGCCAGAAACCAAGTATTACACTAGTATAGTGTGTAGAAAAGAAAGGATCATAAAACTTCCTTTCTAGTGATAGTTTAAGTGCCGGAAAGTGCCTAAAACTCACCCAAAGTGCTGAATTCAGCAAAAATCACCATAAATCAGCATTTAAACAATCTAATATCATGCAGAAATATGGTTAAATGGTCCTGAATGCTTTCCTAAGTGTCGGGAATCTAAAGTGTCACAAAAGGGTACATGAAGCACCCTAAACTGCAAAGTTTAGCACCTTAACGAACCGGTAACCAACAGAACAACCGAACACTACCCGAAACACCAAAGTTTCACTAGAAGCACTATTTTAACATTACCAAGCTAGTTATGGTACCCGAACATCATAACACACCATACAAATATCTAATAACTAAAACACTTAACTTACACTTGGATTTCAACTAGTAACTAACTAGTTTAGTTTAAACCTATGTCTAGACCCCCCCCCCCAATATCTACGGCCCCAACATCGCCCCCCACATATTGATTTGTTTAAATATTTTAATGGATCTTGTTTATGCTTTATATGACATGTTATACAAGAGTTAAACTCTAAAATTGGATATAAGTATAACACATAAGGATCATAGTCTCATTTCTACACACATCAAAACACACACAACCTTCTCTTCTTCTCCTTGTGCTCTCGGCCGAACATCAACACACACACACACACACTCACCATACTTGATCAAGCTTCATTCAATCCAAGCATATACAAGTATGTTAGAGGTTACATAAAGGAGCTAGGAGCTTACGGAAGTTCAAGGTCCTTGTTCATTTGCTTTTATCCATCTCATAACTTCACTTGATCATCCCTAGCCTTGAGCTAGCGGTAAGAACCTTGATCTTGCTATTTTACACCTTATATTAGTGGTTAAAAGATGTTACACAATGTTAATCATGAAGAACACTAAGAATCACAAGAAGTAAACTTGAACATAAGCTTGCATAATGAAGAAACTAAGTTGTTTATGTGTTCAAATACCTATTGATCATTGTTTGCTTGTGAAAATGATGTTGATCATCATATGATCTTGCTAGATCATGATTAAAAACATAATCTAGCAAGATGAGAGGATGAACATGATAGAAGTTAATGGATCATCCTCATGAGAAGCATGAACTTGAAAGAATATGTGGTTTTCTTGTAAAATAATGATCAAAGTAAGTTGTTAATCAGGTGGATCTAAAATTTCATGGATGATTTCTCAAGAAACCAAGTTAAAAATATAAGTTTTACTAAATATTGGTTCTTACATAAACAAACCTTTTTTTAGTGTTAAAACAAGTGTAGAAATATGTTGTTAACAAGAAAAATCAAAGAAGAAACATTTTTGAAAAATATAAATACAAGTTGTAAAGATCAATCTTCTTTAAAAATGAAGTTTTTAAAGAAACAATCACACTTTAGAAGGTAACAAGGCTTACTAAGAACGCTAGTAAGTTACTACAAATTTTTACAAATATTTAAGTTCATGAAGTACTAGATTATGCTTGTTTTTGGCAGATTGGTAAGTGTAGATTGGTTATTGTTGATTATTGGATGATTGTATTGATTTTTACAAAAGAAAATGATATGCTTGAAAGCATGGAAACCTACATTTTTAGGGGAAACTATGGCAAAATTTTTCTAAAAATTAAACACTTAGAAAAATATTTCTAAACAAATAATTACAAGTGTATTTTAAACCATGAATTTCTCACATAAACTTTGCCATAAATTTTGTTACAAAAATACAAATATTGGAGGTTGGTTTTCATAAATAAAAGTGACTAAATATGTATTTAGGAAAATATATATTTAGAAGTCACCATGTGTGTGATTATTTGTATACTTTGTGTATTAGTTATATTATTTTAGGACTTGAAATAATATAACTCATTAAAATACCAAAAATTATAATACAAAATATTACCAAAATTCCAAGAATTAAATACACAAATTATATCCAAAATATTGGAGAAACCGAACAAGGAATATAACTTACAAAATATTCTGGGAATAATATTCACAAGCATATTTTGGTAAATAATATTTTAGACACCAAGAGACAAAAAATATGATTTTTACAATTATTACAAAGTTGTATCATATTTTTGACAAGAAGAAAATATATTATTTTTTGGGTTAATAAAACTATGCATTTTCTTGAAATTTATAGAAGATATATTATTTTTGAAAGAAATATATATTTTCTTAAACAAACATGAAATATAATATATTATTTTGGAGAAAAATGAGTATATATATATATATTTCAAGTTAGACTTGAAAATATATTATTTTTGGAACTTATATGAAAATACAAATATTTTTGCCAAAAGAAGATTTTAAATAATATTTCTTAGAATATATTTTGGAAATATATATATTGGTGAACTTTTATTAAAGATAATATTCCGGAAAAATTAATACGAAATTAAGTATAAGAATACTTAATGAATACAATAAAATTACGTATTCTCATACGTATAAATACACACTGGAATACGACCCCAATACATGGCAAAAAGATACAAGTATAAGAATACGAATACAAATACACCCATCCTTGGGAATGATATACAAGAATAAATACTAGAAAAGTAACAAGTTAATATATGTTATTTTAATAATTATTCCAAAATTTAATAAATATAATTTAAGTTAAAATATTTATTATTTTAACAAATAATTATATAACATGGAATAATATTGAAGATACAAAGAACCTAACTCAAAGAAACTAACTAATACGAAATCAAGGCACGGCTCGTTCGTCTAATAGACATTAGTATGTTGTAGGTAGTCGTTTACGTCAGGCAGAGCTTTGAGTTACGGTGTTACAAAGAACGCAAGACTGTGAGTTCATGTCCCCCTTTTCTTTTAATGTTTTGTTTTATAACTTCGGGGGTGAAGTACATGTTACAAAATGATTACAAACAATTACAATTGGTATGGTTAGCTATGGAAATTACAGTAGATCATGTGAATGGGTTGGCGCACTCCTAAGACCATTAATCCTCGTGTTAGGACCGAGGGGCATGAGTGATAGATCTATTTGGGTGTAGCGAGCCCACACCCATGTGGACCGGGGATTGGCCCATGAGGTGACTATGTCTTACAGCCGGAGGCCCGGTACAAAATCTGCTAGGTTTGAACCTTCCTACGCCATTGCACGCATGTTAATGGCCTTGCAAACCATTAACGGATCTGTTTCCTTGTTTTGCTTTCATATTGGGATTTACAAACGAAAAGACACAAAACACATTCCAAGGTTTATATTGTGGTTCAGTCTGAGAGACTGGGTGGTTCAGTCTGAGAGACTGGGTGGTTTAGTCTGGGAGACTAGGTGGGTTAGTCTGGGAGACTGGTTGGTTTAGTCTGGGAGACTAGGTGGTTTAGTCCGGGAGACTAGGTGGTTTAGTCTGGGAGACTAAGAAGGATACATGATTATATGGTTGCATTGTCATTGATTATATGCTTAAATGTTGATGGTTAATGTATGTGCATATGTTGTGATTGTTATGTTACAGACACCATGTCATCATCTGAGAGTGGATTGTCCGATACTGATGATCCCATGGCTATTGTTTCTGACGATGAGATCGTCCCTGAGCCAGAGATCTTTACCTCCGATACAGAGAGTGACCCGGAGATGATGTCCGATGATGACGATGACTTTTAGCCCTTTGCGCTGCCCGATTTTGGAGATGATTTACCGATTACTGATGGTATCCCATACGAGGGTCCTTTTGTTATTCCCATTCCTGTCCACGATCATCTTATCATCGGTCATCCCGTTGGTGAGCATACTGTGGCGCCGATCCTCGTTCTTGTTCCACTAGTGGTCATTCCTCCTGAGGATTGGCCATTCGATGATCTGTTTGACAATGATTTTGATCTGTTTGTTGATGGTCCTCCCGATGAAGCTCATGGTGATGGAGAGCTCGATGAGGACGTTGTTGATGTTCCACTTCTGGGGATTCTCGTTGTTGAGATTTCTTCTGACTCTAGTTTACACTCAGTCGCAGATTTCTTTGAGTCTGTGACTTCTTCCGCTTTCAAGGCAGTTGAACTGCAACGTTATGCCACTGATTCTGATGACGATACGGCCATGTCAGCTGCACCGTCCCCTCCACATGACTTTGATCCTGATCTTGAGCTAGACTTTATCCCTGTTGATCAGCCTATTGATGCACCTGCTGATCCTGAGCTGATACTTGCTCCTGAGCCTTTGCCTTTGGCATGCCTGACATTGCACCACTCATACCAGATCCAGTTCTAGCACCCGTTGACCCTCCTGTTATTGAGTCAGTCACTCCTCCACTTGCACCTGCACCCACCGATGTTGCTCCTTTTCACCCAGAGACTCCACTGGGGAGGGCACTTCAGGAGTCTGATGTACACCGTGTCGACCTGCCTATTTTTTTCTTGCAGGATATACCCGCACCCCGTCCAGGGGAAGGCACTTCTAGCCAGCAGCCTAGCCATGTCCCTCATGTTTCAGCAGCTTTCCCTCACATGGCTCCGTCTACACCTTATGCTCAATTTACTACTTCACCACTTGATGAGCCACTCAGATGGTTCCCACCGTACACCATGCCGATTTTTGACCCCTACCATCCCTCGCACTTTACTGGTTATACACGGGATGAGTTACTTCTATCATTGCAGCTCCAGTATGAGATCATGAGTCACAGGATTTTAGAGCTTGAGATGATACCGCGTCCTTTACCATGTCCTTGTCAGCCTGCATTTGGTCCCCCTCGTTCATCACCGTCCCCATTTTCACATCCTCCTGCACCGCTTACTCCATTTCCTGAGTTTGATACTCGATTTCTTACCGTCGAGCAGTAGATCAGTTATCTGTTGCGTCATGTTTATGATCTTAAGGAGGAGCTTGCGCATGTGCGCAGCCTGCTTTTCTTTCCTCCACCTCCTCCACCACCATCAGTATAGCCGGTTTTTGGTTTTATGTAGGTAGCTTGCTTTTGATGAGAGCACCGCTATTGAGATGAGCTAGTGAAGCCTTTTGGAGATCACCCTTTTTGATTGTATGACTGTTATAGACTGATAGGCATTTTAGACAAGGGTAGTGTGACCCTGTGTTCCCTCTTGATACAATACATTTGTAAAACATGTAAGAATATTGGTGGTCGATGATTAATGAAAGCTCAATCGTAATGTTGGCATTAAATACATTGTTAAATGTCATGTTTGTGAGGTAAATGTGATGCCATATGCTTGCTTGCTAGAATACTATTACGTATACATACTATATATGTATCAAACGAGTAAGACCTGACCTATACAATCTTCTTTATAGAAGATGCCTCCTCGAAGGAACACTCAGTTGCCCACAACAGAGGCGGAACTGCAAGAACGGATTTCACAGGCAATCGCACAACATGAGGCCCTACGCTCTGAACACAGCGGAGGTACCTCAGGAAATAACCCACCTCACGGTAATGTTTAAGTCACTTAAGACACATTACGACACGTTTGGACATTCCCTGTGCGTTTGCTAATGCTTCTGTGAATGATGTTGCTTGTACAGCCTGTACATACAAGCAGTTCCTTGACTGCAAACCTCTGAAATTTGACGGTACTGGAGGTGCTGTAGCTTTCGTAAGATGGGTTGAGAGGACAGATTCCGTGCTACAAATGAGCAAGTGTGCGCCAGAGCACCAGGTCACCTACATTTCTGGACTATTCCTAGACGGAGCTCTATCATGGTGGAACCTTCAGGTTCAGACTCTAGGTGACGATTCTGCGTATACTATGACTTGGGATGAGATGAAAGAACTGATGCGCAAGAAGTACTGTTCAAGGGCAGAGATTTAGAAGTTGGAAACCGAGTTCTGGAATCTGAAAATGGATGGACCTAAGATTGCTGAGTATGTACAGAGATTCCATGACCTGTCTCGTGTTGTCCCCTACATGGTAGAACCAGAATTTAAGCGGATTGAGCGTTTCATTTGGAGATTGGCACCCCAAATTATGAGCATGGTGACTACTTCCAAGCCCCCAACGATCACTGAAGCCATTGATTTGAGCGTGGCATTGACTGAAGAAGCAATTAGGTTGAACAAGTTTTCGATCTCTGAGGGAAAGAAGAAGGAGACTCATGTCGAGTCATTAGGAGAGAACAAGAGGAAGTTCTCGAATTTCAAGAAGGGTACCCAAGGAAACAACAGTGGTAACAAGAGGAGAGATGCGAATCCACCAGCCGAGGTTAAGACTGGTGTTGCTACTGGTGCTGAGATTAGAGGAATAGGGTATATGGGCACCCTGCCCAAATGTGATGTGTGTCAGTTTTATCACACTGGACGATGCAGAGCTGGAAAGTGTGAAACGTGCGGAAAAGATGGCCATGCCAAGGAGACGTGCTGGTATGGAGCCGGTCGTGGGAGTAATGGTCAAAGAGGAAACGGGAATGGTAATGGCAATGGAAACCGTGATGGAAACGGTTATGGGAACAGAAACCAACGTGGAAACAACAACCAGGGAGGTAATGGAAATCGTGGTGGTTCCGAAAACCAATCTGGTAATGGAAACCGCAACCAAAACACCCATCAGGGTGGTACTGGAAACATACAAGGATGCTTTAGTTGCGAAGATGTTGGGCATTTCAAGCGAGACTGCCCAAAGAACAATCAAGCCCAAGGAAGAGTTTTCAACATTGGAGCTAGGGAAGCTCGCCAGGATCCGAACGTAGTTACGGGTACGTTCCCTATCAACAAAAACTTTGCATCTGTACCATTTGATACTGGTGCCGATTATAGCTTCGTGTCCCAAGAATTTAAGAATATACTTGGGTTAGTTGCCAGTAAGCTAGATATTTCGTACTCGATAGAACTAGCTAATGGGAAGCTAGTAGAGGCAAATGAAGTGATTAGAGGTTGTGTAATAGAACTTGGAGAGCATGAGTTTACGCTCGATCTTCTACCAGTTGAGTTGGGAACCTTTGACGTGGTAGTTGGAATGGATTGGTTGTCAAGTAACCGAGCTGAGATCGTATGTCATGAGAAGATCATCCGAATCCCGATGGTGAATGGAGAGACGATTGTAGTGCACGGAGAAAAGCATGATATGCCTCTAAGGATTATCAGTTGTTTGAAGGCCCGAAAGTTTTTACAGAAAGGATGTGTTGCTTTTTAGCTCACGTTGTTGATAAGGAAGCCGAAGATCCGAAGCTGGAAGATATCATGGTGGTAAGGGAATATCCTGAAGTCTTCCTCGAAGACTTGCCAGGATTGCCGCCCCAGTGACAAGTTGAATTCCATATTGACTTGGTTCCAGGCACCGCGCCTGTAGCTAAGGCACCTTATCGGCTTGCGCCTTCAGAAATGCAAGAGTTGTCGAAGCAGCTTCAAGAGCTTTTGGACAATGGATTCATTAAACCAAGCTTCTCGCCTTGGGGAGCTCCAGTTTTGTTTGTCAAAAAGAAGGACGGTAGTTTTCGTATGTGCATTGACTACCGAGAGCTGAATAAGTTAACCATCAAGAATCGGTATTCTTTGCCGAGGATTGATGATTTATTCGACCAACTTCAAGGTTCAAGTTACTACTCCAAGATCGATCTTCAATCAGGCTATCACCAACTGCGGATTCAAGAAGAGAGTATATCGAAGACTGCCTTCAGAACTCGTTATGGATATTACGAGTTTCTAGTAATGCCGTTTGGTTTGACAAACGCGCCAACAGTATTTATGGATTTGATTAACCGAGTTTGTAAGACATATCTCGATAAATTCGTGATTGTATTTATCGATGATATTTTGATCTATTCGTGAACGAAAGAAGAGCATGATCAACACCTTAGAGCCATCTTAGACCTGCTCAAGAAGGAGAAATTGTATGCTAAGTTCTCGAAGTGTGAGTTCTGGTTGCGTGAATTACAATTCCTTGGTCATGTAGTAAAAGAAGATGGAATCCATGTGGATCCCACCAAGATCGAGGCGATTAAGAATTGGGAAACCCCAAAGACGCCGACCGAGATCCGACAGTTTTTGGGTTTAGCTGGGTATTATCGCCGATTCATTGAGGATTTTTCAAAAATCGATCAACCGCTGACCTCCCTTACTCAAAAGGACAAGAAGTATGAATGGGGAGATAAACAAGAAGAAGCATTTCAGTTGCTTAAGAATAAACTTTGCGATGCACCTATTTTATCCTTACCCGAAGGCACCGATGACTTCATGGTATACTGTAACGCCTCGTGTCAGGGATTGGTCTGTGTGCTGATGCAGCGACAAAAGGTTATCACTTACGCTTCACGCCAGTTGAAGGTTCATGAGAAAAACTACACCACACGTGATTTGGAATAAGGCGCAGTGGTGTTTGCTTTAAAGATTTGGCGACATTATTTGTATGGTATCCGATGCACGATCTTTACAGATCACAAGAGCCTTCAGCACATATTTAATCAGAAAGAGCTCAATATGAGATAGCGACGATGGGTTGAGCTATTAAATGGTTATGATTACGAGATCAAATATCACCCAGGGAAGGTGAATGTGGTAGCAGACGCCTTGAGTCAAAAAGAGAGGATTAAGCCCATAAGAGTTAGGGCTTTGGAGATGATCATTCAGACAGACCTCTCATTGCGCATTCGTGCTGCATAAAGGGAAGCTCTTAAGAAGGAAAACCTTAAGGATGAATATCTCTGTGGGATGGAGAACAAGTTGGTGCCCAATGAGGAAGGAACCTTGTGTTTCATGGGACGAATTTGGGTTCCCCTTTTTGGTGGTCTTAGAGATGTGATTTTTGATGAAGCTCGTAAATCGAGGTACTCGATCCACCCAGGATCAGATAAGATGTACCAAAATTTGAAGGATTTCTACTGGTGGCCAAGACTAAAAGGTAATGTGGCAACCTATGTTGGAAAATGTTTAACTTGCGCCAAGGTGAAGGCCGAGTATCAGAAGCCTTCAGGTCTCCTACAGCAACCTAAGATACCCATGTGGAAGTGGGAGCAGATCTCAATAGATTTCGTAACAAAGTTGCCCAGGACACCCAAAGGTTATGATACGATTTGTGTAATCGTGGACCGGTTAACAAAATCTGCACACTTTTTGCCAATCAGAGAGAAAGATAACACCGGTAAGCTAGCCGAGCTATACCTAAGGGAGATAGTTGCATGTCATGGAGTGCCTATCTCGATTATATCTGATAGAGACGGATGATTTGTGTCAAGGATTTGGCAATCCTTCCAAGAAGCGTTTGGTTCTCAGTTGAATCTGAGCAGAACAACTCATCCACAAACGGACGGTCAAAGTGAGGGAACGATTCAGACGCTTAAAGATATGTTACGAGCTTGCGTAATGGACTTGGGTGGCAGTTGGGACACTCACCTGCCTTTGGTTGAGTTCTCATATAACAACAGCTACCATACAAGCATTCAAGCTGCACCGTTCGAATCTCTCTACGGATGCAAGTGTCGATCACCATTATGCTGGGCAGATGCAGGTGATAGACAGCTGGTTGGTCGCGAATTGGTCCAACAACTGACAGATAAGATCATGCAGATCCGAGAGCGCATCTAGGCGGCTCGTGATCGACAAAATAGCTATGCGGACCAAAGAAGGAAACCTTTGGAATTTGAAGTGGGTGATATGGTTCTATTGAAAGTCTCACCTTGGAAAGGTGTGGCACGCTTTGGGAAGAGTGGTAAGTTAAACCCACGATTTATCGGACCATTCAAAATCCTGGTAAGGATTGGTCCTGTAGCATATAAGTTAGAACTACCAGCCGAACTTAACGGTGTTCATGATACATTCCATGTATCTAATCTGAAGAAGAGTCCAACTCAAGAAACAGTGGTCATTCCCACTGACGAAGTTCACATTGACGACACACTCCACTTTACCGAAGAACCCATTGAGGTTACTGATTGGAAAGTTAACAAGACTCAGAGGAGTAGTGTTAAACTCGTCAAGGTTTGGTGGAATGCACTTCACGGCCCAAAGTTCACTTGGGAGCGTGAAGACCGCATGAAAGCAAAATACCCGCATTTATTCCCTAACACCCCTGCGGCTAGTAGTAGAGCTTAAAATTTCGGGACGAAATTTTCTTAACAGGGGGAGATTGTGACAACTGTCAAAATTTCAGGTATCCGTACAATTATTAAACCATGATTAGTGCTTAATGACTGTGCTGAATTACAATTAACTGCTTAATGATTATTGCCATATACATACATGTCACACCCCGACCACGTAAAACAACAAATCGTGGCGGAATCGTCGGGGAGTGTTGTAACAGAATCATTGTTTCATAACACATGGAAATTTAAATGTTGTTTTATTAATTAAAAGAAATTACAATGTCTTAACAACAAGGAAGTATAACATAATTAACTAGTCTTGCATCTTTTATTGTCACTAAGGCCCGAGTCTGCCTATGTGTAACTTGATCAATCCTATGCATCATTTCCTGAAACACATGTGAAAATAGGTACGTCAGCATAAAAATGCCTGTGAGATACATAGGTTTTAATGATTTAGGATTCATGACTTATAAGTTTAAAGAAAATGTTTAACAAAAGTAGTCATGAACCTTGTAAAATGTTTTTGTTTTATAAATCATATAAAAATTGATAAGGAAAACAGATGATATAAAAGAAGTATGTATGGTTATGTAAATAACCAAGTAAAAATGAATTTGTATAAAATGTGTTGTTTGTAAAACAATGTTTTGTAAAGATATGTTAATTGTGTAAAATGTAATATGTCAAAATTGAAATGGTTTAAATAACGCTACGATATGTAATATCATAAAAGCACTTATATATAGGAAGTACCAACGGCGTATCCACTATGCTTTTATCATATTACACACGTCTCGTTACTTAAATCACTTACCCAAACAAACCACCAATGTAAAAAATGTTCATGTATAACTAAATGTAATGTTTTAAACAAATGTTGAAATGTTATTGTGTAAACAAATGTAATGTAGAGTGAATAAAAAAGCCTTTATTGATTAAAAGAATTTACTCGACCCTATAAGAAAGAAATGTACAAGACAATGCAATTGATAAATTATAATCAAAATTTATGTTTTGTAAAATAATGCATGCTTTACTGATACAAACATCTATGGGGTATTGTGAAAATGCATACATTCAAGCCTTGAGACTGTGGCGATAAACCCTTAAACAAATTAAAGGTTTATCTGAGTTATGTTTATCGAATTCGGTCATTCCTTTCATCCAAACATACCTAGGATGTCAGGAATGGGAGTTGTCAATTCCTATGGTACCACTACCTACTAACGAACGGCGTAGCTAATATTAATGAATGTATTTTTGAGCCATTTGAACAAACCAAATGTCATACCAAAATGTAAGCATGTTTTATGAAAATAATGTACTAAGTATGCACTAAATGGACTTACATAGCATAAAATGAAATGTAAAACAATGTACTAAGTATGTACTAAATGGACTTACATAGCATAAAATGAAATGTAAAACAATGTACTAAGTATGCACTAAATGGACATACATAGCACGAAATGTAAATGAAAACGATGTACTAAGTATGCACTAAAAGGACATACATAGAAAAAACATAATGAAATCATGTACTAATAGTGTACTAATGAACATAGCAAGTATGATATAAAAACATGGAAAACACGAAAGTAACAAGTAGGCACATGTGTTTCACCCCAAAATGTTTGAAAAACAGTAAAAGAGGGGGACTATGTACTCACTTGAGGGATTGACTAACAACTGTTGAAACTGGGTATAATCAGTGGATTGACTAACAACTGTTGAAACAATTGGTGTCTCAACTGCTGTTGTCTTAACATCTATTGAAGCATTTGTTGCATCAACAATTGTTTCAGTGGAGGTTGATAGTGGTGATGAGGATTTTGTATTCTGCTTTTTGACAGGTGGTTTTTTTGTGAGAGTTTTGGTTTAGGTGTATCGAAATCTGGCTTCTTAGGTTCAGCAATGGTTTTAAGTTTCGCAGCAGTGGTTGATTTTTCTGGTGGTGATATTGGTTTAGGAGATATGACAATAGGAGATTTGTTGTGTTTGTGTGATTTTCTTCTATTTGAGGTTCCAATGTTGAGCACTTCTTCTTCCTCTCTTATATCCTTCCTCTTCTGCTTTCGTGCAATCTCCTTATTTGTCTGTTTGTTAAGGGTATCATCAATTCCCTTTTTCTTACCAGTATCAGATTTTCCAGAAGATTTTGCAGATGTTTGCTTGACAGGCTTTGGATTTTGTTTTGGCTGATTCCTTGGAGTTGGTTTGCCAAAGTTTTTCATGGAATGCTTTTCCCTCTTTTCAGCATCATCTTCATCGTCTTTTTCAAACACAGGTGCAGGGGTAGTACCAGTTAACTTTGCAATGCATTCTTTTATGCCCTTGATGTTAGCCTGTGTGTCTTTGTATCTTGCTTCAACCATAACTCTATTTAGCTTCATCTGGGAATTAAGTTGAATCTCAGCTAGTTCCCTTTGAGCTGCAAGAATGGGTTGTACCGAATTCCAAAGCTCTTGGCATAACTGCTGATGAGAAGGTCGACTTTTGAAAGCATCCACCAACTGCTTCAATTGATCTTTCATATCAGCAACAGTTGTTTCCAAGTTAGATATCCTCTCCGTCAAATCCTGGTATTTTAATCCATCACCTAACTTAATAGGATCATCCGAATTCCCACCAGAGGTGGTTGTATCTGCTTTTGAAAAAGGAGGTATCTCCAAATTTTCATTAGCAGATGCCCCTTGTTCTTGGTTCCGGGGACTTCCCTATGCATCAGTAGTTACCTTAGTGATCTCACCAGTGGTTAACTTGAACTCACCAGTGGATACCTTGGTAGACACAGCAGTGGTTGCCTTCAAGGGAGTCCTACTGATGAAACTACTGTCCAAATGTAAATCAGTGGATTTCACATTTGTAGTAGCTGCTCCACTTGAAATACCATCAAGAATTTGCTGAAATTCAAGAGGTGTAGCCTCCTCAACTGTTTGTGGGTTAGCTAATTGAACAGGTTCAGACACAGCTATTGTTGAAGTTAAACTCTCAGTAAAGTGTTCGTGGGAGGGACTGCTATCAGTCTGAATGTCAATAACTTGAAGCAATGTTACAAACTTTGGTGGAATAGAAGATGAAGGGATTGCTGTCGAAAGAGACACTGCCCCGGGAGAAGGGCTTTTAAGCATACTCTCATATGAGGGTATGACATCATATTATGGTGTCCCTGTGAATACAACATGTTCCTTTTGTGAGGCATCATGAGGAGTTTGGTTTATGGGTTGAGATCTTTCCATATGTTGTGAGGAAGTAGCAACAGTGGTTTGTAGTGACATCTGTGTTGTCACAGGGTTAACCTCTGGGATCTCATCTTCCAGAGGACCCGCTTTGGTGGTTTTGGTGGCTTTTTGGATTTTGTTTTGGTCTTTTTGGGTTTTGTTGGTGGGGGTTTCACAGCATTGGTTGTAGTGCTTTGATCACGAAAAGCAGTGGGCTCAGCAACAGAGGTTTGAGGAGCAGCTGTGTACTCATCTAAAATTTCCTCATTCCCCTCTGCTTCAGTTTTGGAAACATCTGACTCTTTAGCCATAAGGCGAGTAAAAGTTTCAGATGTTAGACTATTCATTTTAATAGCTTTACCTTTTTCAAAAGATTTTTGAGAACATGTTTTTGCAGGTAGTAGCTTAATAGTCTAGGAAACATAAGAAAACCAGCAGTTTTCCCCTTTTTAATGTTTTTTTAAATTTGAAACAATATCAACAAACAGTGCCTGGTAGTAGTTAAAATCAGTATTTGTCAAAATTGCATACCCCAATGACTAAATTTTCAAAGGTATTTCATTAAAAGAAGTAGTTTTATTTGAGAGACAGATTAAGAGAGTATGGAACAGGAATTTCATTGGTGGTGGAAAATTACCTTTAAACATAGTTTCCTTAGTCAACTGTCCATCATATCCCCTCTTAATCAAGTCTGTTTGAATCTCATTTTTCGGGAAAGATGTCTTACCTGCCAAGTCGTTTACCCCAAATGTTGTTGATATGGTAGTTGGGGTAATAACAACCGATTCACATCCGACTTTTGAAGTTATACTTACCACCACATTGTTTTGTTCTTCAATATTCGCATTTGCCCAGAAATCGCGGAGCGCCACTTGGTAAATGGGTGCGTCGGCGGTAAGAATGGACTTATATTTTGATGATGTAAGAACATCAATCATTGAATGATAGAGAGTATTGTTCTCGGTTTTCTCAAAAATAGCCAGGTAGTTATGCGGATTTTTCATCATCAGAGCCATGATCGGTCTTGAAAGTTGCGAGAGGTTGACGAAGAAGTGTTGAAGAAGAAGGTGGAAACCGCTTTGATGAATTTTAAATTCAAGACGAAATTAAAACCTCTGTTTGGGGATGAAACATGGGTTTATAAAGTGAAAAAGTGAATGCTGACGTGTCAGAAGTTACAAAGATCCGATGGCTAACATCTGTCCACGTCAGAACCTCTGCTCTGATAATGGATGACAGTTGTTTGAAAACCACTGTTGGCCAACAACAGATGTTAGGCAACAATAGTAACTCAACAGTCCTTAGATTAAACAGAACCTATGAGAATAGACAATACCCTTCAGCAGTGTTTGGAAACCACTGTTGGGTAACAACAGATGTTAGACAACAATAGTAACTCAGTAGTCCTTAGATTATACAGAACCTATGAGAATAGACAATACTCTTCAGCAGTGTTTGGAAACCACTGTTGGGTAACAACAGATCTTAGGCAACAATAGTAAGTCAGCAGTCATCAAACACATATTTGAAAAACAGTTGTTTTCAACAGACTTTTAATATAAACAAATAAATTGATATTAAATATCAACAGCAATTTAATGCAAAACATTTAAAAAATAATTTTTCATGCGAAAACTATAAAATTAAATATCAAGAAACCGAAAGGACAAATTTTAAACCTCTACCATAAAAAAATTAAAAAAAAAACTTTTCATTTAAACACCAACAATAATCTACATGGCAAATAGATGCTTCTACCACTTCATCGGACACAAATGTTGTAAACAGTGGTAAATCAACAGTCGCTAGGATAAACAACACTTATTAAAATAGACAATAGCTTTCAGCAGTTGATGAATTTTTATCCAAACAGAAGTTGATTTAAAACATCAACAAATACTATGAAAGCACTGATAATTAGTTTTAAATTGATTTTATATATTAAGACTTATGATTATGATGAAATAATAATCTCAGAAAAAATTGTCGGACAGCCTCTCTGACTGCCACATCAGCTTTTCTTATGTCACCGCAATTTTTTGAGCAAAACAGAAGTTCGCACAACAGTTGTTTTCCACAAACTTTTAAGAGTTTTTTTCCAATATTTAAAAAAATAGCTATTTTTTAAGAATGGAGTTTTCATGTTCTGAAGACATTTTACAAAGATCTATTGGGCAATAACAGATGTTCAGAACTTTTGTTGTGTTAATGGTTGACAATTCTTTAGAAACTGCTGTTGGGAATAACAGATGTTGGCAACAATAGAAACTCAACAGTCGTTACATAAAACAGAAATTAAGAGAACAGACAATACCTTTAAGCGGTGGATGAATCTTTATCCCATCAGTTGTTTTCCACAAACTTTTAAGAGTTTTTTCCAATATTTAAAAAAATAGCTATTTTTTAAGAATGGAGTTTTCATGTTCTGAAGACATTTTACAAAGATATGTTGGGCAATAACAGATGTTTAGAACTTCTGTTGTGTTAATGGTTGACAATTCTTTGGAAACTGCTGTTGGGAATAACAGATGTTAGCAACAGTAGCAACTCAACAGTCATTACATAAAACAGAAATTATGAGAACAGACAATACCTTTAAGCTGTGGATGAATCTTTAGCCAAACAGATGTTTTAAAAACAGCTGTTTTCAACAGACTTTTAAAGATTTTGACAATTATTTTAAAAATACCTATACTTTAAGAATGCAATTTTGATGTTCTGAAGACATTATAATGTTTTAATCATCAACAGACAATGATTCCAAACAGTTCTTCTCTTTTGGCAAAATTTAATTTTAACAGACGTTTACAATAGCAGTTATCAACTCTAACAACTGTTGATGCTCAAATTAGTAAAATTAAAATGCTCTACAAAATTTAGTAGAATTAAAATTTACCTATCACATATGATGATAGATCAACAATTACATCGAGTTCTGAACAACAAAATTTAATAATCTAAAGACAATGATTTCAAGCAGTAGTCAACGAAATTTAATAATCTAACAGCAAAAACTAAGGAATTTTAGCTTCAACTCCATTTAGTACTGAACTTCTCTATGTATATCTGTGAGCTTCGCCATGAACTCCAAGTCTCTATCTCCGCGCTCCATATTACTGACAACACAAAGGTCACGTACGGCACTTGAAGGCATCACCATCAGGTTTCTGGACACTTGGTCTCGCGTAAACAGACCAAGATGCAGTCCATCAAAACACCTCTTCAGCTCTTGAAGAGTAGCTCTATCCTCATATACTTGATCCTCAACTTGCTTGATAAAGCGATACTTTAAATCATAAGAATCTACAGAAGGGTATGATGACATTTTTAACATGTATATTTCTTCAAGTCTGATGTAAAAGAAGGATATTATGGTAGTAAAACGTGATGAAAAACAACTGAGCTGACAATCATATTATATAGTGAAATAGCTAACAACCATAGGTCAGACTTAATTTCATGGCACCACTAAACTAATCTAGGAGGCAAAAACGTGTACATTTGCAAAACAGCAGCCATTTAATGCAAAGCATTTCAAAAATAAGTTTTCATAGGAAAACTAAAAAGTTAAATATCAAGAAACCGAAAGAACAGAAATAAATAAATAAAAACAGGTTATGATAATTACCATTAACTTCTTCATTTATCATACAGTTTATTTTAAACTCTATAAAAGGCTGATGATTAGGCTGATTGAAGAACTAATATATAAAATCGACATCATCAGTGATAATAAATACAAGAAAACCTGGAACAGCATCGGCGCTTCATGAAGCACTCCACTTTCTGCACTTCAAGAACAGTGTAGAAGAATTTTCCACTGCTCGCTCGGAAAAAACAAAGCTGAAATATATCAACACCTTAAAATAAATATTATCAACATATATCAACAGTTTAAAAGAATCCACAAACCTAAAATAACCCGCAACTGATTGTTTGAATTTTAAACAACTCTGATTAGGCTGAAATATAAAGCGAGAACTAGAATAGATCAGTTAAAAATTTAAGATTCGAAATTATAGAAAAAAAAAACATACCCTCAACGATGTTGCAACAATGATGTTGGAAAAATCATGTGAAGTACAAAAAGTTGTAATCGCAGATGAACAGACTGAATATGGAAATTATGCATTCTGTAACAATCTATCTATCTATACTTTCTATAAAAGGAGAAAACCAAGTGACATAAGAAAAGCTGAGGTGAAACAGAGCTTCAATAAACAACGATCTTGGAACAATATTATTGGAAAAATGATGTTGAAAGGATAATGTGTAAACAGAGTCCACAAATGGTCGAACAAAGAACTGTAATCCAAAATTAACCGACTCAATCATGAGAGCTATGCATTTGAGTGAGAGAGATATGATCGCAAATATGAGTGAGAGATAAATTGAAATTTGAATGTCGAGCCAAATTCATATATGTAATTTATAGGGAGCCAGATTCATATGTAGTTTGAATTTTGAATTTGGAGCCATGATTTTAAATTTTGAATATGGGTAGAGGTTTGAAGCGCTTTTATAAACAACTGACCTGTTGTATATGGGCAGATGTTTAAACACTGCCTAAGAAATTACGGACAGACCTTTGAAAGTATTGATGTGGGCCAGACCTTTGAAAATTAAATTGATTCTATATATTAAGGATTATGATGTGATAATAACTTAAGAAAAGCCTTGTTGGACAACCTCTATGGCTGCCACCTCAACTTTTCTTATGTCACTTGGTTTTCTCCTTTTATAGAAAGTATAGATAGATGTAGATTGTAAAACTAATGTATTTTTTTTGGGAAATTGAATTTTATTAATCCCACATTTTGTTTGTTGGCCGATAATAACTTCACCTGAGAATATCCCCGCCAGAGCAGTCCCACCTTTTAAAATATTTTTTTTATCACTAGACCTCCGTGACAAAAAAAAACTAACGTCTTTAGTTTTTTAATGACATAGATGCTGATTGGGCAATGATGTGGCATTAATAATCATATTTTTTGTTTCTTCTCCAATAATAATCTCACTACAATCACCATCATTGCCATCGACTACCATCAGCCACCACAATCACCACCACCATCACCATCAACCACCACCATTAGCCAAGCAACAGTATAGCTAATGTGAGAGCTAATCTCACTCGCAACCACGGAAGCGCGATGGTGGGTTCAATATATTTTTTTTGTAGTTTTTCCTTTTTATCAATGATTTAATGATTTATTGGGAGAATTGGGGATCTGGGCGTTGTTTTTAGTGGGATTTCAACATTTGATTGAAGAACTTCTTGGGGATTGGATGGTGGGTTTTCTTTAGAAGAGGTTTGAAACACGAGAAGATTGAAACAAATGATGGATAAGTGGGTTCTTTAAGGTTATTATAGTGGTGTTTGATGGTGATGGTGGTGGCTAATGGTGCCGACGATGATTGTGGTGGTGAGTGTGATGGTTGTTGGTGGTGATTGTGGTGGTGATTGTGGTTAATTGGTTTAAAAACCATATTAAGGGTATGTTTGGCAAAAGTAGGTGGTGATTGGTGGCTGAAAGCTGGTGGCTGGAAGCTGGTAGCTGTAGCTGGTAGTTAGTAGCTATAGCTCTTTAGATATATTTGGTGTTTGTCAGAGTAGCTGGATCCTTTAATAAAATGTATAAAATGACCAAAATGGACATAACTAAAAATTTAAAAAGTTTGTGCATTAAAAAGTTTATTATCTTTATAGGTTAAAATAGTCATTTTTCCCTAAAAGCTTGTGTCTTCTTCTAAACGCTACTAGTATGAGCGTTCAACCAAAAGCTTCAAGCTCCTAAACTAAAAGCTTCAAGCTCCTTCAACCAAACAAAGCTTTTTATTGAGTATGAGGTTTTTCTTAAAAGCTAAAACTAGAAGCTTCTTAAAGTTCCATGCCAAACCTACCCTAAATATAAATATTCGGAAATATATATATTAATAATAGAAGCTAATTTAATAATTTATTTAATAAATATAATTGGAAAGGCTTCATAAATAGCATAAATAGTATTTTTTAACGTTTAATAATATATATAGTTTATTTATATGTTTATTATTTCGATATTATAATAAACTTTATTATTGTATTTACTTTTAACCTTAAATATATTAAACATATTATTTTTATAGTCGCAATACCGGTACCGTAACGAACCGAACAGATATCAACCAAACAACACCGGTATCGATATGAGTATTCGTTTTTAAGGATTTCAATTGATGTAAACACGAGATTGTTGTGCCGAGTGTCAGTGTCGTTATGGTACTGTAATCAACCGAACTGATACTAACTTAAAGCCCGGCACAAAGCACAGAAGAATCCAACTTGTATATGTAATTGGAAAGTGATCATGAATATAATAATTTAATTTTTATAGTAATATATAGTTTTTCCATACTTTTATCATTTCAATATTGCAATAGATTACTGTTATATTTACTTATAACCTTAAACATATTTCTTTAATTTTAACTTTTAATGATTTTCTTTTTAATATTGTTGATGTTGTCGTACCGTGTAACATCGATATAATTTTTATTATTATAATTATTAGCGTCATCATGTGCTTATTATTATGTACGATTCGATAAAAGTTCTATACGAACGAGCCATATATAGTTCATTTTTTTATCATCACAAACCGAACATATACCAAACAAACAACATTGGTAACGTTACCGTATTCGTTTTTATAGTTTTCTCGATGTGGTGGTATAAAATTCATTAAACACAAAGTTATATTCGCAATAAAGTAATTTTTGGTATCGTAAGCTATACCGAGTGTCTGTACGATACCGGTATCGTAACGGAACGATACCGACCTAACAACACCGGTACCGGTACATGTATTCGTTTTTATTGTTTTCAATCGATGTAAAATACATGTCGATTGGCAACGATTGTTATGCCAAGTGCCAGTATCTTACTTGTATGATAATGAACCAGACCGATAATAACCAAAGGCTCGCAGCGAAGCACGCGGAAATCCCACTATATTTAATAATAAAATTTAATAAATAGTGTTTTAAATATTATAATAATTAATGAATAGTGTTTTAAATATTATAATAATATACATATAGTCTTTTAATATTTTTATTATTTTAATATTATGATTATATTATAATTATATTATATTATATTATAATAATATAATATAATAATTATTTTCAAAGCTAATAAATAGTGTTTTAAATATTATAATAATATATAGTTTTTTAATATTTTTATTATTTTAAGATTATAATAATAATTTTTTATTTTACTTTTTAAGTTGGAAAAACTTGTTTTCAACCGGTAATGGTATCGAATATACTGGTATGAGCCGATTCGTTATCGGTACATGAAGGTATAAACCGGCACCATCCTTGTACTGAAAACGCCAAAAGTCGGTACTGAATTGGTTTTGAAAATCTTTTAGTTCGGGAAATTCGGTACTACTACCCCAGACCGTTTGCTCATCCCTGATCACGGGTACCGTACGAACAACGGTGGTATCGTACAATATTTTTTTTGTTGATTTTCTTCAAATTTAATGATTTCTTTTTTTTAGTTTCAGGGGTAGAGATGAGCTCGTGCCAACCGACACCAAATCAGTACTGGTACCGAAAATACTGGTTACGGTACCGATATATGAAGGTAAAAACCGGTAGCGAACCGGTACCAGGAGCGCCAAAACTCGGTACCAAATTGGTACTTAGGATATTTCGGTTCTGGAAATTCGGTACCGGTACGCAGTACCATTTGATCATCTCTAACCACGGGTTTCATATGAACAATATCATTATCATACAACTTTTTTTGTTGATTTTATTTCGGTTATCTTTTAGTGTTTTTTTTTCTACATTTTCTATTTATTCTTATCAGCGACTCGGTGTGCAACGCGCTTGTAGTGATTTCAAAACACCTGTAAACACAGACTAAATACTAAAAGAAGTTCGTCGCAACGCGACGACAGTGATAAATCTAGTTCTATCAATATTTGGACTTCTATCAACATCATCATTTTTTTTAAATTCTCTTTTGTATACGTCAAAACTATTTAGATTACTGAGTTTAAAAATTATATTAAATAAAAGTATTATTGGGTTTTGAATTTATAGGCAATTTTTTAAATTAAAAATAAGAATTATTTTTCTACGTTATTTGATAATAAAAATTAATAATAAAAAATCAGTAAATAATAACTGTAAATGTATTATTGATTTTTTATTAAAGGTATTAAATAAGAAAATATAAAAAAGGTTATCATATATAGCATTATTTTAATAATAAAGAGTGAATTGCAAGTTTTGTCCTTTATCTTTAGGCCATTTTGCAAGTTTTGTCCTTTATGTTTAAATTTGACGAGTTTTGTCCTTTATGTTTGAAAATCAAGCACGTTTTACCCTTTGGGCCTTAAAAATCAAGCACGTTTTGTCCTTTATGTTTAAAAAATCAAGCACGTTTTGTCCTTAAAAATCAAGCACGTTTTGCCCCAAAGGGTAAAACGTGCTTGATTTTCAAACATAAAGGACAAAACTCGTCAAATTTAAACATAAAGGACAAAACTTGCAAAATGGCCTAAAGATAAAGGACAAAACTTGCAATTCACTCAATAATAAATATATGAATAACTTTCTTATGATAAACATTTTTTTTATGATTGCAAATAATTTTTATTTATTTATTGACCTATTGTGTCTACATGTTAGGTGTGTTCAAAAAATTTCGGATTCGAAACTGAATCCAAAATATATGAAATTTGATATCTGAAAATCAAATAATCCGAATTTTCGGATTCAGATATGAAGTTTTAAAAAAATCGAATATTTGGATTATGCGATATCCGAAATCTATAAAAAAAACAGTAAATATATATTATATGAGCATTAAGGTTAGTTTAAATACATTAAAAATAGTAAATAATCGGATTTGGATGTGGAATTGTGAATGTTTTTTTGTTCTCCGTGTTGGGAATTTGGAAAAATCAAATACATGTTTAGTTTTAATCTATGAACGAAACAAAGTTTTTAATTTTTTTTTATAAATTTTAGATATCCGTTTAAATATCCGAATGCATATCTGAAATTTTGGATACATAATCGGATACTGATGCGTGTGAGTGTTATATAGTTTTTGATGTATATTTAAGCCCTTTTTAACACTTTTAGCCAAATTTTAAATTTATAAAACACGATATTTACTAACACTAAACACACATATGGGCAAGTGCACCCATCGTGAGCGTAGTATAGTGTTGGTAAGATACCGAGGTCGTCCAAGAACACAAGAGCTTTTAGTACCGGTTTATCCTCAACGTCTAATCAAATCAAAATGTTTAGAAAAAGTTTTTAAACAAGAAAAATAAAACTAACTAAAATACTGAAAATAAAAATAAAAACAGATAGACAAGATGAATCACTTGGATCTGACTCGTATTTAGTGTAACATTTGATTATTTCCGCACTTTTGCACTTTTTAATAGATTATCTTAGTTATTGTAGTAGGCCCCTCTTTTGAACGTGACGTTACCCTCAACCTAGTAGTTTGAGTCAGCAAGGATACAATCCTAAAGGGTTGGATTATTGAAAGATAATTAATTAAGTTATTAATGCATAATGTGGTAGGCCCCTCTTTTGAAGGTGACGTTACCCTCGGCTAAGTAGTCTGAGTCAGCAGGGATACAGTCCTAAGTAGCCGGGTTAAAGTTTAATAGTAGTTTACATATGAGGGGATCAAGGAGTTCGGACCCCCGCCATCCAATACCAGTGGGTATTGAAGGAGGTCCTACTAAAGTTGACCCAGGTCCTTGCAGGATCTATACACTGAACAAGGCAAGACTCTTACCAAACCGTTCCCTTAACCCCCGGCCAGGTAGCCAACATATCTCCATATAGACCGTGAAGATATGAATGGTGAAAATCTTTTATTTTATATAGACAGTAAAATAATGCCAAGACACCACGGAGAAACGATAAGGAAGACTCACCTTCAACATAAGAAACTAGTTAATAAAGTCATTAATACATAACCAAATAAAAAGTGCGAAAAGATTAAAAATAAAAAGTATTACACTAAACACTTGTCTTCACCAAGTGATGTAAGAGACTTAGGCAAACATGGCCTTTGATTGTCAATAACTCTTACGATCAATCTTGGATCCCGAGACTACTCACACACTCTATGATGGATGATGGTGGTGGATGTGGGTTGTGATGGTGGTGGTGGGTGGGTGAAGTGTGAGAGAGGTGGTTTGCCAAGGGATGGTTTGCAAATGAGCCAAGCACCCCTATTTATAGCCTGCACAGAAGCCTGGACACGGCCCCGTGTCCATTGGGCATGGCCCCATGTCCACCCATCTTCTCTTTCTTCATTAAATGTAGTTTGTCTGCATTAGTTTACCACGCCCCCGTGTCCGCTGGGCACGACCCCGTGTGCAGAAGCGTATCTGTACTATTAAGATTTTCCTAGATTCTGTGAATATTAGAGTTGACCACGGCCTCATATCCCTTGGACACGCCTCCGTGGTGGGTGATAGAAGCTGTCACAACTTTGTCTTTTCTGCAGACACTTGGGCACGCCCCCGTGCTCAGTGAGCACGAGGCGTGTTCAGTCTTCTATTCTCTTGTTTTTGCTTGGGGAGATGCTGTCGAGGGGTCGGGCATGCCACGTTTATTCCTTTTCTTGTATTATTGCTGGATTTGGCTGTATTTTTGTTTCTTTTGTTCAATTAAGCTCTTTTAACCCTGAAAATACAAAAGGAAGACAAAAGCACACTTTTTCCAACATTAGTACTAAAAAAAGGGTTAGTTGCACACATCAAATATCCCCACACTTGAATCTTTGCTTGTCCTCAAGCAAAACTCTTTATTTTGTGGCTTACACACCCAAATGGAATGGGTAGAAGAGAAGGTTTTGGACTTGTCATAGAGTGTCGGGATTCCAAGATTCTTTATTAGGTTTTATTTTTATTTTATTTACAATCTTATTCGTCATGATTTATTTAAAACATTTCATAAGAGGAATTACTTATTAGGGTATAACATGCCTCTTTAAAATTTCATTTATATACAAGTTCATATACCTCACGGGGGATCACTCAACACTCGGCCGAAGATGTATTTTTGTGAAACACTCGAGAGCGGCATGGAACTTATTCCTACCATAAGCTTGCCAAGTAATTAATCCTCCTCCTTTTAACTAAAAACCTTTGTAAGTATCAAGAGGACTTTTGGGGAAGGGTTAGGCTTGGGTTAAAGGTAGGTGGTTGGGTTAGTGGTTAGTAGAAAAGGACGAAGGGCGTAAAAAGCGTCGGTTTTCGTGACTTTTTATTTTGATAACTTTTTATTTCAATGAAGCATTTATTCAAACAAGCCTTCTTTTGATGAGCTTTGTTTGTTTATTACTAACTTCATAAAAAAAAATTCAACATAATAAAGTCACAAGAAAACCGAGCTTTGTTACTAAAAGAAAGGGTTTAAAATGAAATAGTTTTTGGTGGGTAAAAGGGTGTTTGATTTGGGTTAAGAAATGAAAAAGTTTAGGCTCAAATGGGTTAACTAGGGGGATTTTGGGTAGGTGGTAAAAAAAAAATAATGGTGTTGAAATAAAAAGGGTTAGTCCTAATGCCCCCATCATTTACTTACTTGGGTTTAAGTTGGTAAGGGACCGGGAATGTATTGTCGTGGCAAGTTCTAGAGTCGTAAGAACCAAGCGGCTATTCATACAAGAAACGAAAAATGAGCATTTAGTTTAAAGATGTGTATTTATATGCTCAATAAAGGCTCAAAACTCACTTTTTATGGGAATGAGTTTTTTTATGTGATCAAGTATATATAATCAAATTTTAACTAGGTTTGTCATGTCGTTTCATAATTTTCTTATGTTGGTTCTTTTTATCACGACGTTATCAGTTGTAAATTAGTAAAAATATCACCTTTTTAGAACTTGTAATTCCCAAATTAAACAAAGATAAGTAAAAAAATGAAAAAAAAAATTTTGAAAAAAATTTGGGGTGTTTAGCGGTTCCAATAGAGTTTTGTGTAAGGATTGTAATTAGGACTTGCAAAATTCAAGGTTTTAGCATCCCCCCCCCTCCCCCCCCCCCCCCCCACTTAAATTACACATTGTCCTCAATGTGTCCCAAAAATAAGTTTTTAGGTTGATTAAATGTGTAAAAAGATGTGAAATAGCAAAATTTTAAGTTATTGGGCGTCTGGACACGGCCCCGTGGTATCCGGGCACGGCCCCGTGTTCAGATCGCCAGTAACAGAAAATAAAACAAAGTAACACAAGGCTGGACACGGGGGCGTGTTCAGTGAGCACGCCCCGTGTCCAGGTACCTGAACTGGGCATTTTTCTGCAGATGGTTGAGCACGGCCCCGTGCTGAACTTGTTGTAATGAAGAAAAATTATCGGGTGGCCCTGTTTTTGTGCATGGGATATTGGTGCAAGTTTCCCTTGGTATCCTTCACCATCCCGAGTGTGTTTTTATTCCTGAAAATTAAAGCTAAACTAGAAAGCATAAAAACATTAATCTAAACTAAACTAAGGATAGTTTCGCGGAATGCCTCCGTGGTGCGCCACGTTTATAAGGGTCCTTGGCTAGACCCAAAGCCAGTCATATGCTTCCCAAGCGGGATGTTTTGCACCCCATGTTGTATCGTCGGAGAGCATCATCCAAACTCGAGTCTATGACTTGCATGTACTTGACCGGGTCATCGTCTTCTACTCTTTTACCAACTCCAAACTTCATTTCCTTGTCCCCAACCCTCAATGTTAGTGTTCCGCCATTCATGTCTACCACTGCGTGGGCCGTGGCTAAGAATGGCCTTCCCAAGATGAGTGGTACCTCAGTATCTTCCTCCATATCTAATATGACAAAGTCGGCTGGGAAGACAAATTCCCCGACTTTGACTAGTAGATTTTCAGCGATACCTTGCGGGAATTTAACTGACCTGTCGGCGAGTTGTATGCTCATTTTTTTAGGGCTTGTTTTTCGTAGGCCAAGTCGGTGGAACATTGATGCGTGCATGAGGTTAATGCTAGCCCCGAGGTCGGCTAGTGCGTTACGAATGGGCGACTCCCCGATTGAACAAGGGATGGTGAAGCTTCCGGGATCGATCTTCTTTTGCGGGAGTTTGTTGAGTAGTAAGGCGGAGCATTCTTCACTTAAATTAACTAATTGCAATGATTCAATTTTCCTTTTGTGAGTGAGGAAGTCCCTCATAAAATTTGAATATTTAGGCATTTGTGTTAGGACGTCAACAAACGGAATATTTACATGTAATTGTTTAAGTAGATTTACGAATTTGAGAATTGCTCATCGGTCTTTTGGCGAATTAACCGACCGGGGTATGGTACTGGAGGATTCTTGGTGGGCTCTTGATTTGATGAAGGAGCCGTCTCTTGTTGGGGTGTTGGTGGAAATGGTGATTGGCTAGATCGGCTCTTTTCAATTGGAGGGAACGAAGCCTCCTCGGGACCCACGGTATGGTTTCTCAATGTGATGAGATGTACTTGCGCCTTTGGGTTGGTTTCGGTATTGCTTGGTAATGCGCCTTGAGGTCTCTTGGAGAAATTTTGAGCTAGTTGATTTACTTGTTTTTCAATGTTTTGGATACTAGCTTGTTGATTTCTAAAGTTCGATTCCAGTTGTTGAAATAGATCCGAGTTTTTCTTTTCGGAGTCGGAGATGAGGCGAGATACAGAATCTTCAAGCCTCTCTCGTCCCCCTTGTTGTTGTTGAGAGAAATTTTTGTGACTCGTTTCTTGGTTGTTGAAAGTTTGTTCGTTGGTTTAGATTTTGTTGGTTACTACTATTGCCAGGTTCTCTCCAACCAAGGTTAGGGTGGTTACGCCATCCTTGGTTGTAGGTACCCGTTGGAGGACCTGACGGCCTAGGTCTATTATCAATGTAGTTTACCGATTCTGGTTGATTATCCATTTCTTTCATACAACTCGAATTTTCATGCGGCCCACCACACCCCTCGCAAGCCATAACCGAGGCCGTTTTTTGCCATTTCTAATTTTTTGAGTTTTGAAGAAAGGGCCTCAATTTGGGCTTGCAAAGAGGTGCTTTCATCAACCTTATGGGCGCCCGGGGCAACGGATTTGTTGCCTCGGGGAGTGTGCCACTGAAAATTGGTTTGAGCAATTTCCTCAATTTGATTATAAATTTCATTTGGGCGACGATTACCTAAAAGTCCCCCGGAGCTAGAGTCAAGTGTTTGTCTTGTGTATGGCAACAATCCATTGTAGAAAGTGGAAACTTGTTGCCATACTGCAAGACCATGATGAGGACACTTTCTCAGTAGCTCCTTGAACCTTTCCCAAGTTTCATATAAGGATTCCCCGTACACTTGTGAGTATGTATTAATTTCAGTCATTAATTTAGCCATTTTAGCAGGAGGGAAATACTTATATAGAAACTTTTGGGCCAGTTCATCCCAGGTGTTTACCGAGCCAACTGGGAGGGTATTAAGCCAAGCCTTAGCTCGGTCTTTTAATGAAAATAGGAACATTCAAAGGCGCCGTTTGATGCTCCATTGATCCGAAACGTATCACATATTTCTAGGAAGTTAGTAATATGCAAATGGGGATCTTTGTCCACAAGCCCATGGAAGGTTGTGGAGTTTTGGAGCATTTGTATCAAATGCGGTCAAAGTTCGAAGTTGCTGGCCTCGACATTTGGTGCATTGATAGCGGCGCCAAGATTACCTACTGTGGTTCGTAGGTAATCCATGAGGGTACGTTGATCCGCCATTGGAAATGGGTCCCCCGAAACCTTCTCTTGGTTTTAGCTTTAAGTCTTTTTCGGAGAAAACGTTCGGGTTCTTCTAGAGTTTCTTTTATGTCTCTACTAGAACTGGAGCTCATTTTTTGAATTTTTTTTGAATATTTGGACTTCTATCAAAACTATCAATATTTGGACTTCTATCAACATCATCATTTTTTTGAAATTCTCTTTTGTATACGTCAAAACTATTTAGATTACTGAGTTTAAAAATTATATTCAATACAAGTATTATTGGGTTTTGAATTTATAGGCAATTTTTTAAATTAAAAACAAGAATTATTTTTCTACGTTATTTGATAATAAAAAATCAGTAAATAATAACTGTAATGATTTTTTATTAAAGGTATTAAATAAGAAAATATAAAAAAGGTTATCATATATAGCATTATTTTAATAATAAATATATGAATAACTTTCTTATGATAAACAATTTTTTTATGATTGCAAATAATTTTTATTTATTTATTGATCTATTGTGTCTACATGTTAGGTGTGTTAAAAAAATTTCGGATTCGAAACTGAATCCAAAATATATGAAATTTGATATCTGAAAATCAGATAATCCGAATTTTCGGATTTAGATATGAAGTTTTAAAAAATTCGAATATTTGGATTATCCGATATCCGAAATCTATAAAAAAAACAGTAAATATATATTATATGAGCATTAAGGTTAGTTTAAATACATTAAAATAGTAAATAATCGGATTTAGATGTGGAATTGTGAATGTTTTTTTGTTCTCCGTGTTGGGAATTTGGAAAAATCAAATACATGTTTAGTTTTAATCTATGAACGAAACAAAGTTTTTAATTTTTTTATAAATTTAGAGTTAAATGCATGGTTGGTCCCTATGGTTTGCAAATATTGCAGACTTAGTCCTAGTGGTTTACTAATTACAGAGTTGGTCCCAGTGGTTGTAAATTTTGCACTCGGGTGATCCTTATCACTAACTCATGTTAATTTTTCTCAGTTAAATGTATGTGAAATGACTAGATTGCCCCTGAACAATAAAAAAAATAAAAAATAAAGATGACTCACCATCATCTTCTTCCTCCCCTTCTCCTTCTCTCTATCAAACCCACCACCACCACCTTCAACCTACCACCACCATCAATCCACCACCTCCACAGTCACCTTCAACCCACCCCACCCCCACCCTTCAATTAACAACCACTCCTCGGAACTCATCTCCCATCTCTACTCCACCGTAGATACTCTCCACTGCCGAGCGATCCCGTTAGGTTTTGTGCGGTGAATACCGACGGATCGTCGAGTGAACGGAGAGTGAGGAGTAAGATTCCGATGCCGGTGAAAGTTGCAGATGCGATGAGAAGACAGACACCGCCGTTTTCCTTCTTGATCTACCGAATAATAGGCACTGCGTCTTCAGTTCGGTGAATGGATGACGGTGAGTGTGTGATGTGAGGGGTGAGGTTCAAAGGCCACATATCAGGTCCCGAAAAGGCAACTTCCCCTCATTAATATGATTGATTATCAACTGTCGGTGGGCTTAGAATTTTTAGATTTATGTACTGTCGGTGATTATTTTAACAATTCCATTAATTAATTATAATTTGAACAAAATAAATATATTACAACAATTAAAACTGATCTCCTTTCTAAAACTAGGATTCTAAGTCGAGTTGCAGATGCGATGAGAGAAGACAGATTGAAGGTGACTGTGGAGTTGGTGGTGGGTTGAAGGTGATGGTGGTGGGTTTTAAAGAGAGAGAGAGGGGGGGGGGGGAGAAGATGATGGTGGGTATCTTTATTTTTTATTTATTTTATTGTTCAGGGGTAATATAGTCATTTCATACACATTTAACTGAGAAAATTAACATGGGTTGGTGATAAGGATCACCCGAGTGCAAAATTTGCAACCACTGGGACCAACTCTGTAATTAGTAAGCTACTAGGACCAAGTCTGCAATATTTGCAAACCACAGGGACCAACCAAGCATTTAACTCTAAATTTTAGATATCCGTTTAAATATCCGAATGCATATCTGAAATTTTGGATACATAATCGGATACTGATGCGTGTAGGTGTTATATAGTTTTTGATGTATATTTAAGCCCTTTTTAACACTTTTAGCCAAGTTTTAAATTTATAAAACACGGTATTTACTAACACTAAACACACATATGGGCAAGTGCACCCATCGTGAGCGTAGTATAGTGTTGGTAAGATACCGAGGGTCGTCCAATAACACAAGAGCTTTTAGTACCGGTTTATCCTCAACGTCTAATCAAATCAAAAGTTTAGAAAAAGGTTTTTAAACAGGAAAAATAAAACTAACTAAAATGCTGAAAATAAAAATAAAAACAGATAGATAAGATGAATCACTTGGATCCGACTCGTATTTAGTGTAACCTTTGATTATTTCCACACTTTTGCACTTTTTAAGAGATTATCTTAGTTATTGTAGTAGGCCCCTCTTTTGAAGGTGACGTTACTCTCAACCCAGTAGTTTGAGTCAGCAAGGATACAATCCTAAAGGATTGGATTATTGAAAGATAATTAATTAAGTTATTAATGCATAATGTGGTAGGCCCCTCTTTTGAAGGTGACGTTACCCTCGGCTAAGTAGTCTGAGTCAGCAGGGATATAGTCCTAAGTAGCCGGGTTAAAGTTTTAATAGTAGTTTACAAATGAGGGGATCAAGGAGTTCGGACCCCCGCCATCCAATACCAGTGGGTATTGAAGGAGGTCCTACTAAAGTTGACCCAGGTCCTTGCAGGATCTATACACTGAACAAGGCAAGACTCTTACCAAACCGTTCCCTTAACCCCCGACCAGGTAGCTAACATATCTCCATATAGACCGTGGAGATATGAATGGTGAAAATATTTTATTTTATATAGACAGTAAAATAATGCCAAGACACCACGGACAAACGATAAGGAAGACTCACCTTCAACATAAGAAACTAGTTAATAAAGTCATTAATACATAACCAAATAAAAAGTGCGAAAAGATTAAAAATAAAAAGTATTACACTAAACACTTGTCTTCACCAAGTGATGCAAGAGACTTAGGTAAACATGGCCTTTGATTATCAAGAACTCTTACGATCAATTTTGGATCCCGAGACTACTCACTCACTCTATGATGGATGATGGATGATGGTGGTGGATGTGGGTTGTGATGGTGGTGGTGGGTGGGTGAAGTGTGAGAGAGGTGGTTTGCCAAGGGATGGTTTGCAAATGAGCCAAGCACCCCTATTTATAGCCTGCACAGAAGCCCGGACACGGCCCCGTGTCCATTGGGCACGGCGTCGTGTCCACCCATCTTCTCTTTCTTCATTAAATGCAGTTTGTCTGCATTAGTTGACCACGCCCCCGTGTCCGCTGGGCACGACCCCATGTGAAGAAGCGTATCTGTACTATCAAGATTTTCCTATATTCTGCGAATCTTAGAGTTGACCACGGCCCGGTGTCCGCTGGACACGCCCCCGTGGTGGGTGATAGAAGCTTCTACAACTTTGTCTTTTCTGCAGACACTTGGGCACGCCCCCGTGCTCAGTGAGCACGGGGCGTGTTCAGTCTTCTGTTCTCTTGTTTTTGGTTGGGGAGATGCGGTCGAGGGGTCGGGCATGCCACGTTTATTCCTTTTCTTGTATTATTGCTGGATTTGGCTGCATTTTTGCTTCTTTTGTTCAATTAAGCTCTTTTAACCCTTAAAATACAAAAGGAAAACAAAAGCACACTTTTTCCAACATTAGTACTAAAAAAAGGGTTAGTTTTATGCCTCATTTGATGTAATTTATATGTTGCATTTTGCACACATCAGATACTAATATTCAGTATCCGAAATTTTTGGATATCTGAAAAAGGATAATCCGATCTTGAATATCCCTAATACAAGTACGTACTTATTTAATTTTATGTATTATGTAAGTGTATGTGTATGTGTACTTACCATCGTATCTTTAATGAATAATAGAAAAGGTTTAAACATGTAGTGTCAATCACTTGCATTTCGTTTAAACATATAGCGACGTGGTCAACTAAGGTTGTTCATACTACATATTTGTCAAGGAATATCGTTTAGAATGATTAATGGTCCATTAGGATGACTGATACGTCAATTAGGGACAATGGCGGTCAACTAGGATTGTTAATGATCCATTTTCATTAATGAAGGGCGCTAAGGATGATTTATGGTCCATTTAGATGATTGATGGACCAATTAGGGCCCATAATGGTCAACTAGGGTTGTTCATGCTACGTTTTTGTTAATGAAGGACGTTAAGGATTATTAGTGGTCCATTAGGATGATTGATAAGTCAATTAGGGACAATTAGGGCTAGGGATGGTCAAAGTAGGGTTGTTCATGCTCCATTTTTTTCAATGAAAGGCGTTAAGATGATTAATGATCTATTAAGATGATTGATGGACCAATTAGGGCCAATAATGGTTAACTAGGGTTGTTCATGCTACATTAGTGTCAACGTAGGTTGTTTAGGAGGACTAAGGGTCCATTAGGATGACTAATAGATCAATTAGGGACAGTGGTGATTAACTAGGGTTGTTCATGCTACATTTTTGTTAATGAAGGATGTTTAGGATTATTAGTGGTCTATAAGGATGATGATAGGTTAATTAGGGCCAGTGGTGGTCAACTAGGGTAGTTCATGTTCAATTATTATCAATAATAGTCGTTTAGGATGATCAATGGTCCATTAGGATTTTAATGGGCCAATTAGGGCCAATGATGGTCAACTAGCGTTGTTCATATTCCATTATTGTCAACGAAAGGCGTTTATAATGATTGATGATCTATTAGGATGGTTGATTGGCCAATAAGGTGATGGTCAAGTAGGGTTGTTCATGCTACATTTTTGTCAATGAAGGGCGTTAAGGATGGTTAGTGGTCCATTAGGATGTTTAATGGACCAATAAAGGCCATTAATGGCCAACTAGGGTTGTTCATACTACATTAGCGTCAATGAAGGTTGTTTATGACGATTAATGGTCCATTATGATGATTGATCAATTAGGGACAATGGAGGTCAACTAGGGGTGTTCATGCTACATTTTTGTTAATGAAGGACATTTAGGATGAATGGTGGCCCACTAGGCTGATTGATAGGTCAATTAGGGCTAGTGGTGGTCAACTAAGGTTGTTCATGTTCCATTATTGTTAATAAATGGAGTTTTAGGATGATAAATTGTCCATTAGGAAGACTGATGCCGGTTAGGGCCAGTGATGGTCAATTAGGTTTGTTCATGCATCATTATTGTCAATGAACGATGTTAGGATAAATAATGGTCTACTTGGACGATTGATGGGTCAGTTAGGGCCTATGAGTATAAAAGATGGGTGTGTGGTGATAACGAATGAATAATAATCCTATATCTAAGAAGATAAACAAGAAGGTATGGATGATAAGCAATTTCATCATCACAAAGTCATTAAACCCCCATGGATTTTGTAACTTAATTAGGTTAGTTGGAATACTAGTACAGTTTCAAATTCTTTTAAGAGGTCACGAGATTTACACTAGCCTTATGAAGGGGTATGGTCCCAAAACCTGCGCCAGCCAACCAGGTCGCGCGCGGGACCATACTCTTATCTGACTAATCTGGTATCTTTCCCAGCCTCGCTCCGACTAATCAGGTGCAACCTAGGTCGCGCGCGAGGTCTAGGCCAACACTGCCGAGCGATCCCGTTAGGTTTTGTGCGGTGAATACCGACGGATCGTCGAGTGAACGGAGAGTGAGGAGTAAGATTCCGATGCCGGTGAAAGTTGCAGATGCGATGAGAAGACAGACACCGCCGTTTTCCTTCTTGATCTACCGAATAATAGGCACTGCGTCTTCAGTTCGGTGAATGGATGACGGTGAGTGTGTGATGTGAGGGGTGAGGTTCAAAGGCCACATATCAGGTCCCGAAAAGGCAACTTCCCCTCATTAATATGATTGATTATCAACTGTCGGTGGGCTTAGAATTTTTAGATTTATGTACTGTCGGTGATTATTTTAACAATTCCATTAATTAATTATAATTTGAACAAAATAAATATATTACAACAATTAAAACTGATCTCCTTTCTAAAACTAGGATTCTAAGTCGAGTTGCAGATGCGATGAGAGAAGACAGATTGAAGGTGACTGTGGAGGTGGTGGTGGGTTGAGGGTGATGGTGGTGGGTTTTAAAGAGAGAGAGAGGGGGGGGGGAGAAGATGATGGTGGGTATCTTTATTTTTTATTTATTTTATTGTTCAGGGGTAATATAGTCATTTCATACACATTTAACTGAGAAAATTAACATGGGTTGGTGATAAGGATCACCCGAGTGCAAAATTTGCAACCACTGGGACCAACTCTGTAATTAGTAAGCTACTAGGACCAAGTCTGCAATATTTGCAAACCACAGGGACCAACCAAGCATTTAACTCTAAATTTTAGATATCCGTTTAAATATCCGAATGCATATCTGAAATTTTGGATACATAATCGGATACTGATGCGTGTAAGTGTTATATAGTTTTTGATGTATATTTAAGCCCTTTTTAACACTTTTAGCCAAGTTTTAAATTTATAAAACACGGTATTTACTAACACTAAACACACATATGGGCAAGTGCACCCATCGTGAGCGTAGTATAGTGTTGGTAAGATACCGAGGTCGTCCAATAACACAAGAGCTTTTAGTACCGGTTTATCCTCAACGTCTAATCAAATCAAAAGTTTAGAAAAAGGTTTTTAAACAGGAAAAATAAAACTAACTAAAATGCTGAAAATAAAAATAAAAACAGATAGATAAGATGAATCACTTGGATCCGACTCGTATTTAGTGTAACCTTTGATTATTTCCACACTTTTGCACTTTTTAAGAGATTATCTTAGTTATTGTAGTAGGCCCCTCTTTTGAAGGTGACGTTACTCTCAACCCAGTAGTTTGAGTCAGCAAGGATACAATCCTAAAGGATTGGATTATTGAAAGATAATTAATTAAGTTATTAATGCATAATGTGGTAGGCCCCTCTTTTGAAGGTGACGTTACCCTCGGCTAAGTAGTCTGAGTCAGCAGGGATATAGTCCTAAGTAGCCGGGTTAAAGTTTTAATAGTAGTTTACAAATGAGGGGATCAAGGAGTTCGGACCCCCGCCATCCAATACCAGTGGGTATTGAAGGAGGTCCTACTAAAGTTGACCCAGGTCCTTGCAGGATCTATACACTGAACAAGGCAAGACTCTTACCAAACCGTTCCCTTAACCCCCGACCAGGTAGCCAGCATATCTCCATATAGACCGTGGAGATATGAATGGTGAAAATATTTTATTTTATATAGACAGTAAAATAATGCCAAGACACCACGGACAAACGATAAGGAAGACTCACCTTCAACATAAGAAACTAGTTAATAAAGTCATTAATACATAACCAAATAAAAAGTCCGAAAAGATTAAAAATAAAAAGTATTACACTAAACACTTGTCTTCACCAAGTGATGCAAGAGACTTAGGTAAACATGGCCTTTGATTATCAAGAACTCTTACGATCAATTTTGGATCCCGAGACTACTCACACACTCTATGATGGATGATGGATGATGGTGGTGGATGTGGGTTGTGATGGTGGTGGTGGGTGGGTGAAGTGTGAGAGAGGTGGTTTGCCAAGGGATGGTTTGCAAATGAGCCAAGCACCCCTATTTATAGCCTGCACAGAAGCCCGGACACGGCCCCGTGTCCATTGGGCACGGCGTCGTGTCCACCCATCTTCTCTTTCTTCATTAAATGCAGTTTGTCTGCATTAGTTGACCACGCCCCCGTGTCCGCTGGGCACGACCCCATGTGAAGAAGCGTATCTGTACTATCAAGATTTTCCTATATTCTGCGAATCTTAGAGTTGACCACGGCCCGGTGTCCGCTGGACACGCCCCCGTGGTGGGTGATAGAAGCTTCTACAACTTTGTCTTTTCTGCAGACACTTGGGCACGCCCCCGTGCTCAGTGAGCACGGGGCGTGTTCAGTCTTCTGTTCTCTTGTTTTTGGTTGGGGAGATGCGGTCGAGGGGTCGGGCATGCCACGTTTATTCCTTTTCTTGTATTATTGCTGGATTTGGCTGCATTTTTGCTTCTTTTGTTCAATTAAGCTCTTTTAACCCTTAAAATACAAAAGGAAAACAAAAGCACACTTTTTCCAACATTAGTACTAAAAAAAGGGTTAGTTTTATGCCTCATTTGATGTAATTTATATGTTGCATTTTGCACACATCAGATACTAATATTCAGTATCCGAAATTTTTGGATATCTGAAAAAGGATAATCCGATCTTGAATATCCCTAATACAAGTACGTACTTATTTAATTTTATGTATTATGTAAGTGTATGTGTATGTGTACTTACCATCATATCTTTAATGAATAATAGAAAAGGTTTAAACATGTAGTGTCAATCACTTGCATTTCGTTTAAACATATAGCGACGTGGTCAACTAAGGTTGTTCATACTACATATTTGTCAAGGAATATCGTTTAGAATGATTAATGGTCCATTAGGATGACTGATACGTCAATTAGGGACAATGGCGGTCAACTAGGATTGTTAATGATCCATTTTCATTAATGAAGGGCGCTAAGGATGATTTATGGTCCATTTAGATGATTGATGGACCAATTAGGGCCCATAATGGTCAACTAGGGTTGTTCATGCTACGTTTTTGTTAATGAAGGACGTTAAGGATTATTAGTGGTCCATTAGGATGATTGATAAGTCAATTAGGGACAATTAGGGCTAGGGATGGTCAAAGTAGGGTTGTTCATGCTCCATTTTTTTCAATGAAAGGCGTTAAGATGATTAATGATCTATTAAGATGATTGATGGACCAATTAGGGCCAATAATGGTTAACTAGGGTTGTTCATGCTACATTAGTGTCAACGTAGGTTGTTTAGGAGGACTAAGGGTCCATTAGGATGACTAATAGATCAATTAGGGACAGTGGTGATTAACTAGGGTTGTTCATGCTACATTTTTGTTAATGAAGGATGTTTAGGATTATTAGTGGTCTATAAGGATGATGATAGGTTAAATAGGGCCAGTGGTGGTCAACTAGGGTAGTTCATGTTCAATTATTATCAATAATAGTCGTTTAGGATGATCAATGGTCCATTAGGATTTTAATGGGCCAATTAGGGCCAATGATGGTCAACTAGCGTTGTTCATATTCCATTATTGTCAACGAAAGGCGTTTATAATGATTGATGATCTATTAGGATGGTTGATTGGCCAATAAGGTGATGGTCAAGTAGGGTTGTTCATGCTACATTTTTGTCAATGAAGGGCGTTAAGGATGGTTAGTGGTCCATTAGGATGTTTAATGGACCAATAAAGGCCATTAATGGCCAACTAGGGTTGTTCATACTACATTAGCGTCAATGAAGGTTGTTTATGACGATTAATGGTCCATTATGATGAATGATCAATTAGGGACAATGGAGGTCAACTAGGGGTGTTCATGCTACATTTTTGTTAATGAAGGACATTTAGGATGAATGGTGGCCCACTAGGCTGATTGATAGGTCAATTAGGGCTAGTGGTGGTCAACTAAGGTTGTTCATGTTCCATTATTGTTAATAAATGGAGTTTTAGGATGATAAATTGTCCATTAGGAAGACTGATGCCGGTTAGGGCCAGTGATGGTCAATTAGGTTTGTTCATGCATCATTATTGTCAATGAACGATGTTAGGATAAATAATGGTCTACTTGGACGATTGATGGGTCAGTTAGGGCCTATGAGTATAAAAGATGGGTGTGTGGTGATAACGAATGAATAATAATCCTATATCTAAGAAGATAAACAAGAAGGTATGGATGATAAGCAATTTCATCATCACAAAGTCATTAAACCCCCATGGATTTTGTAACTTAATTAGGTTAGTTGGAATACTAGTACAGTTTCAAATTCTTTTAAGAGGTCACGAGATTTACACTAGCCTTATGAAGGGGTATGGTCCCAAAACCTGCGCCAGCCAACCAGGTCGCGCGCGGGACCATACTCTTATCTGACTAATCTGGTATCTTTCCCAGCCTCGCTCCGACTAATCAGGTGCAACCTAGGTCGCGCGCGAGGTCTGGGCCAACACTGCCGAGCGATCCCGTTAGGTTTTGTGCGGTGAATACCGACGGATCGTCGAGTGAACGGAGAGTGAGGAGTAAGATTCCGATGCCGGTGAAAGTTGCAGATGCGATGAGAAGACAGACACCGCCGTTTTCCTTCTTGATCTACCGAATAATAGGCACTGCGTCTTCAGTTCGGTGAATGGATGACGGTGAGTGTGTGATGTGAGGGGTGAGGTTCAAAGGCCACATATCAGGTCCCGAAAAGGCAACTTCCCCTCATTAATATGATTGATTATCAACTGTCGGTGGGCTTAGAATTTTTAGATTTATGTACTGTCGGTGATTATTTTAACAATTCCATTAATTAATTATAATTTGAACAAAATAAATATATTACAACAATTAAAACTGATCTCCTTTCTAAAACTAGGATTCTAAGTCGAGTTGCAGATGCGATGAGAGAAGACAGATTGAAGGTGACTGTGGAGGTGGTGGTGGGTTGAAGGTGATGGTGGTGGGTTTTAAAGAGAGAGAGAGGGGGGGGGGGGGGAGAAGATGATGGTGGGTATCTTTATTTTTTATTTATTTTATTGTTCAGGGGTAATATAGTCATTTCATACACATTTAACTGAGAAAATTAACATGGGTTGGTGATAAGGATCACCCGAGTGCAAAATTTGCAACCACTGGGACCAACTCTGTAATTAGTAAGCTACTAGGACCAAGTCTGCAATATTTGCAAACCACAGGGACCAACCAAGCATTTAACTCTAAATTTTAGATATCCGTTTAAATATCCGAATGCATATCTGAAATTTTGGATACATAATCGGATACTGATGCGTGTAGGTGTTATATAGTTTTTGATGTATATTTAAGCCCTTTTTAACACTTTTAGCCAAGTTTTAAATTTATAAAACACGGTATTTACTAACACTAAACACACATATGGGCAAGTGCACCCATCGTGAGCGTAGTATAGTGTTGGTAAGATACCGAGGTCGTCCAATAACACAAGAGCTTTTAGTACCGGTTTATCCTCAACGTCTAATCAAATCAAAAGTTTAGAAAAAGGTTTTTAAACAGGAAAAATAAAACTAACTAAAATGCTGAAAATAAAAATAAAAACAGATAGATAAGATGAATCACTTGGATCCGACTCGTATTTAGTGTAACCTTTGATTATTTCCACACTTTTGCACTTTTTAAGAGATTATCTTAGTTATTGTAGTAGGCCCCTCTTTTGAAGGTGACGTTACTCTCAACCCAGTAGTTTGAGTCAGCAAGGATACAATCCTAAAGGATTGGATTATTGAAAGATAATTAATTAAGTTATTAATGCATAATGTGGTAGGCCCCTCTTTTGAAGGTGACGTTACCCTCGGCTAAGTAGTCTGAGTCAGCAGGGATATAGTCCTAAGTAGCCGGGTTAAAGTTTTAATAGTAGTTTACAAATGAGGGGATCAAGGAGTTCGGACCCCCGCCATCCAATACCAGTGGGTATTGAAGGAGGTCCTACTAAAGTTGACCCAGGTCCTTGCAGGATCTATACACTGAACAAGGCAAGACTCTTACCAAACCGTTCCCTTAACCCCCGACCAGGTAGCCAACATATCTCCATATAGACCGTGGAGATATGAATGGTGAAAATATTTTATTTTATATAGACAGTAAAATAATGCCAAGACACCACGGACAAACGATAAGGAAGACTCACCTTCAACATAAGAAACTAGTTAATAAAGTCATTAATACATAACCAAATAAAAAGTGCGAAAAGATTAAAAATAAAAAGTATTACACTAAACACTTGTCTTCACCAAGTGATGCAAGAGACTTAGGTAAACATGGCCTTTGATTATCAAGAACTCTTACGATCAATTTTGGATCCCGAGACTACTCACACACTCTATGATGGATGATGGATGATGGTGGTGGATGTGGGTTGTGATGGTGGTGGTGGGTGGGTGAAGTGTGAGAGAGGTGGTTTGCCAAGGGATGGTTTGCAAATGAGCCAAGCACCCCTATTTATAGCCTGCACAGAAGCCCGGACACGGCCCCGTGTCCATTGGGCACGGCGTCGTGTCCACCCATCTTCTCTTTCTTCATTAAATGCAGTTTGTCTGCATTAGTTGACCACGCCCCCGTGTCCGCTGGGCACGACCCCATGTGAAGAAGCGTATCTGTACTATCAAGATTTTCCTATATTCTGCGAATCTTAGAGTTGACCACGGCCCGGTGTCCGCTGGACACGCCCCCGTGGTGGGTGATAGAAGCTTCTACAACTTTGTCTTTTCTGCAGACACTTGGGCACGCCCCCGTGCTCAGTGAGCACGGGGCGTGTTCAGTCTTCTGTTCTCTTGTTTTTGGTTAGGGAGATGCGGTCGAGGGGTCGGGCATGCCACGTTTATTCCTTTTCTTGTATTATTGCTGGATTTGGCTGCATTTTTGCTTCTTTTGTTCAATTAAGCTCTTTTAACCCTTAAAATACAAAAGGAAAACAAAAGCACACTTTTTCCAACATTAGTACTAAAAAAAGGGTTAGTTTTATGCCTCATTTGATGTAATTTATATGTTGCATTTTGCACACATCAGATACTAATATTCAGTATCCGAAATTTTTGGATATCTGAAAAAGGATAATCCGATCTTGAATATCCCTAATACAAGTACGTACTTATTTAATTTTATGTATTATGTAAGTGTATGTGTATGTGTACTTACCATCGTATCTTTAATGAATAATAGAAAAGGTTTAAACATGTAGTGTCAATCACTTGCATTTCGTTTAAACATATAGCGACGTGGTCAACTAAGGTTGTTCATACTACATATTTGTCAAGGAATATCGTTTAGAATGATTAATGGTCCATTAGGATGACTGATACGTCAATTAGGGACAATGGCGGTCAACTAGGATTGTTAATGATCCATTTTCATTAATGAAGGGCGCTAAGGATGATTTATGGTCCATTTAGATGATTGATGGACCAATTAGGGCCCATAATGGTCAACTAGGGTTGTTCATGCTACGTTTTTGTTAATGAAGGACGTTAAGGATTATTAGTGGTCCATTAGGATGATTGATAAGTCAATTAGGGACAATTAGGGCTAGGGATGGTCAAAGTAGGGTTGTTCATGCTCCATTTTTTTCAATGAAAGGCGTTAAGATGATTAATGATCTATTAAGATGATTGATGGACCAATTAGGGCCAATAATGGTTAACTAGGGTTGTTCATGCTACATTAGTGTCAACGTAGGTTGTTTAGGAGGACTAAGGGTCCATTAGGATGACTAATAGATCAATTAGGGACAGTGGTGATTAACTAGGGTTGTTCATGCTACATTTTTGTTAATGAAGGATGTTTAGGATTATTAGTGGTCTATAAGGATGATGATAGGTTAAATAGGGCCAGTGGTGGTCAACTAGGGTAGTTCATGTTCAATTATTATCAATAATAGTCGTTTAGGATGATCAATGGTCCATTAGGATTTTAATGGGCCAATTAGGGCCAATGATGGTCAACTAGCGTTGTTCATATTCCATTATTGTCAACGAAAGGCGTTTATAATGATTGATGATCTATTAGGATGGTTGATTGGCCAATAAGGTGATGGTCAAGTAGGGTTGTTCATGCTACATTTTTGTCAATGAAGGGCGTTAAGGATGGTTAGTGGTCCATTAGGATGTTTAATGGACCAATAAAGGCCATTAATGGCCAACTAGGGTTGTTCATACTACATTAGCGTCAATGAAGGTTGTTTATGACGATTAATGGTCCATTATGATGATTGATCAATTAGGGACAATGGAGGTCAACTAGGGGTGTTCATGCTACATTTTTGTTAATGAAGGACATTTAGGATGAATGGTGGCCCACTAGGCTGATTGATAGGTCAATTAGGGCTAGTGGTGGTCAACTAAGGTTGTTCATGTTCCATTATTGTTAATAAATGGAGTTTTAGGATGATAAATTGTCCATTAGGAAGACTGATGCCGGTTAGGGCCAGTGATGGTCAATTAGGTTTGTTCATGCATCATTATTGTCAATGAACGATGTTAGGATAAATAATGGTCTACTTGGACGATTGATGGGTCAGTTAGGGCCTATGAGTATAAAAGATGGGTGTGTGGTGATAACGAATGAATAATAATCCTATATCTAAGAAGATAAACAAGAAGGTATGGATGATAAGCAATTTCATCATCACAAAGTCATTAAACCCCCATGGATTTTGTAACTTAATTAGGTTAGTTGGAATACTAGTACAGTTTCAAATTCTTTTAAGAGGTCACGAGATTTACACTAGCCTTATGAAGGGGTATGGTCCCAAAACCTGCGCCAGCCAACCAGGTCGCGCGCGGGACCATACTCTTATCTGACTAATCTGGTATCTTTCCCAGCCTCGCTCCGACTAATCAGGTGCAACCTAGGTCGCGCGCGAGGTCTGGGCCAACACAAGACCAGATCTTACACTTAGCTCCTTGGATGAAAACCCTTATTACTGGATCTTGCGCCGGCTACACGGGATATCCCCGATGGCCGCGCGGAGGACAGAAGTGCAAGTAATCCTAGGACAAGTACCAAAGGTACAAGTGGAAGAGCAGTGGACCAATGGGCATCCAACAGGCTGTATCCGATCATGCTCCACGGTTAACAATCGTACAAGAGACAAAAAGGTACACAAGGACGCATATGTGGCACCAATCAGCATGCGCCGACAACTGCTCCATGATCTCCACTTAGCTGCTGATGAGAGCACAACGGTCAGGCCACGTGTAACCATTCAGCGTGCGTCAACTTCCCTCTCGCCCAAAAGCACCAACGGTCGTGGCAGAGGGGACAAAACGAATATTCCTTGTTGTCGACTACAAGCCCAAGGTCCATCAGCCCATCTCCTGCCCAAACCACTTCGGCTATAAATAGTGAGCTTCACCTACAGGTTTAAGGATCGCTTCCTTGTTCTCTCACTCTTAATCACACACTTTTATCCTCAAAGTATATACTTATTCTCACGCCGGATGGTGGTTACTAGGAGAACCCCTATTCCCCTCCTCGTAACGAGCTTAACGACGTGTTTAGTGTTTTGAAGGACCATCACCATCATAACTTGGACGAGATAAAGATGATTAACCTTATTTGTCGAGGCGCAAACCACAAACTAATCACCAGATTAGTTTGGTGTTTCTTCATTGGCGCCTACCGTGGGGAGGATTTAACTCATGTTCTGATGAGGTTACTGACTCCTCGCTGGAAAGATATACAACTTCTTTCCCAGCAGGAGTTATAGCCCTACATGGCCTAGGATTGGGAATATGTGCACCTTCAGTCACAGCAGGGGGAGCAGCAAATAAATCGACTCTGGCATACATAAAGTTTGGTCGAATTTGCTCAGACCAGTATTCTTCATCGTCGCACAGTGGCCTCACGCCCATTACACCAGCATGGGATGGGAACGCACGGTGATAAAGCGCGACCTCTGCATTAAAACAAGAAGCTATTATCATAATAGATCTTATTCAAAAGATTCTTAATGATAAAGCAAGGTAATTTACCTTCAACCTCCAACAGAATAACTGGCACGTTTGCGCTGTCATGTGGCCACTAATCACTCATCCCTGCTGTAACTAAGACTTCTGCACCAAACACTTGGTTTGGTAGCGCGAGCAATTTCTCATACCAGGCCACACCACGCAGGATCTTCATGTCCTCCTTTGGGATAGGCGCTGAATCATGAAATTCCAAAGCGATTGGAATCACTTCCTCGCGAATGTAGAAGAACTTCATCTTCCAGTCATGGAAGCTCTTCGGAGGATTGATCAAAATTTTCTTCGCCCCACGAAGAGCAAAAGAAAAGAATCCCAAGGTGCTTTGCAGCTGATAAAACACCCTAAACTTTCCAACAGTGGGCTTCTCCCCCTACGATCGGCATACAAACTCAAAGTTCCTAATGCGCACCATGCCCATGGGGCTCAACTGTGACATATGGAAGGCATAATAATGTAGAATTGAACCCAAGAAGTGTATGGCCGGCAGTCGGAAGTTGCCTTCCCCGAAGAAGTCGGAATAGAGTGTGATGTACCCCGGTGGTGCATTAGCGGTCGTCTGCCCCTGAGCCGGGTACCTAGCATCCCACTCCTCTGCAAATTGGTGGCCCCTGACCACCTGTTTGAATAAGCCCTGATCCCACTTCAACGGTGGCAAACCACCGCCGGTGTCTTCCACCGTCACCACCCCTTCTGCCGTCGACATCTCAAGATGAAAACTTGAAGAAATTGAAAGAAGAATTTGTAGAAACCCTAAGAACAAGTTTGAAGATCTGCTAAAAACCTTTGACGGTTTAAAGATCTACTAAAAAATCTTAAAGATATGAATATAAGAAGAGAGAAAGGGAAGAAATTCGAAGGAAAGGTGTTTCCCAACGTTTCCTCTTTAGGTATTTATACCCATCACATTTAATGTGATGGGTAATTGTGCCAAAGCAGCCGCGCGAGTGTCCAACCAGGGGTTGACACGTCAGGCGGGATATACGGATAGACGGTTATCACGCGCGCGTGAGCCTCACTTTCCTGACACCAGACGAAAAGGCGCGCCTGACACAGTGACAGCATGATCGTCACTGTGTCAGCAGTTAACTCAAATGTCGCTGTCATCACCAACTTGCACCAACCTATCAATTCGTGCTTTTTCAAATTTCAAGAATTTTCCCGCGCAACTACACTTGTTACTTCAGCAACAAGCTAGATAGTTGCGTCGCGTGAATGGCAACATTTACACGCGCGCCAGCTTTTCTAGCAAAGAAGACTCTTTCTGAGTATCAGAGCAAGCACATACTTTGCTCTTTCAAAAGTAACAAGGCACTTCAGCAGCAAGCTAGATAGTTGTGCTGCGTGAATTGCAACACTCTACACATGCGCCAACTCTCTTCTAGCTTAGAAGATGCTTTCTTAGTAACAGAGCAAGTGTAGAGCTCTTTCAAAATTTCAAGAAATTTCCTACACGAAGTAGCATGTCACTTCAACAACAAGCTTGATAGCTGCGCCGCGTGAACTACACCATACTACTCGCGCGCCAGCAAGACAGCTGCGCCGTGGGAATCGCAACACATTCCACACGCGCCAGCTCATCTAGCTTGGAAGATGCTCTCTAAGAACCCGAACGGGCGCAACCTTAACTTCTTACCTTTTTCTAGTCCAGAGCGCCAACCACTTGCCTCGCGCATGGAAGCAACACTGGACTGGGGGGACTTGAAGCGATATAGTCCCAAAACCTGCGCCGGCCAATCAGGTCGCGCACGGGACCATATTCTTATCTGACTAATCTGATAGTTTTCCCAGCTTCACGCCGACGAATCAGGAGCAACCTAGGTCAGGGCCAACACAAGACCAGATCTTACACTTAGCTCCTCTGATCATGCGTTGGTGAGTCTAGATTTTAGATTTTCTCTAGCATTAGACATACTCTAACAACACACCTGGTCCACTTGAAGTCTCACAAAGCTAAAAATGACTATAAACCCGAACAAGATTATATATACACTCTTCACTCACATGAATAATACGACATGATTAATACAATTTACATGACTCACTAAATACTAATTACAAAATTAAAAATAAGACACAATTAACTCGATAAAATAAAATGTATTAAAAACCACTATTCGTGTTTTAATTAATACATATTTATTTATCCTTTTTATAAAACTAGAAAAACACATAACATAGTCTTTGAAGTTTTATAAAGAGGATAAATGAATATGTATGTAGGGGGTTCATTCGAGAAGAAAATTAAATTGAGAAGAAAAAGAACAAATAGTACAATTGTAAAACATTAAATAGTTTTTCTCCCATATCATTTATTATTATCTTTCACTAATTAATTAGTCATAAAACTATCATTCTCCACACTAAATTTTTTGTCTAGACACATCAAATTTATCCTACACGTTTTTTAAATTTATCATACATATATTGAATTTTTTTCTACATAACTCGTAATTCATCCTACACACTTCATAATTTATCCTTACTTTAAATTAATTTTTTTCTTCTTTGAAAATATATATATTTTTTTTAAAATAAGTTATAAATTTAATTTAGTTAGCTATCAAAAAGTAAGACTAACAATTAATGATCTATCTAAGTTTACCAATATACCTTACACTCATATTAAATACAAAAATTAAATGAAGTATTCTTATTGGTTGAAGTTTGTTCTTTTTTATTCTTACAAAAAAATTCTTTTCACATATTGAACTCTCAACTATGTATTAATTAAAATATAAATTGTAATTTTTAATACATTTTGAGTACGATACAATAAATGTGTTAATTAAACATGTCATAAACGAGTCATTTAAGTTGCTTGAAACCTTTTTCAGACACGTTTTAATCTTATTATTAACGTGCTAACCTGTTTATGACCTGAATTTTTTTACCTCAAACACTAACCCGTTTAACTTTTGTCGAATCATGTTATGTTAACGGGTTATGTCATAAAGCATATATATTTAAACTTAATTCATATTATTTTAAGGGGTTGTGTTATGTAGCAAGCCATATTCATATATATTAAACTTAATTTCTTGCCAAAAGGGTGTTTATATGTTGCATGCTTTAAATGATAGCTTATATTGTTCCATCAACCCCAATAGAGTTTAGAGTTATAGACTCAAGCCTAGGGACATGTGTTCATGCTACCAATTATACTTTTGGTTGATCTAGTTATGTTCATTTCCAAATACTTACAAATTTGAGAATTGACTGTAAAAATGATTTATAGACTTATAAACCCATATATTTCACAAATATTTTTTGTTTCTGTCATAATAAAAAAACATTAAATTCACACGGTAACTAGTTTATGCTTGAACTTCTAGTTACAATGATTTACACTCTCAATTGGCTTTCCAATATACGCTATACGTTCATTCCTGTTTTCTTACTATGATTAAATACTCATAATATATACGTTCATTCAAATCTTGGTGGAAAATGAGTGTATATCTGGTTGAGGCTTGCATTTGTACAACACCTAATGCAAGAAAGTGTAGGTTGTGCATGCAATAGTGAGTAGTACATGATGGTTTGTAAGTAAATACAAGATAAGGGAAAGGGTATAACAGTAAAATAAAAAGTAAGTATGGAAATATCATTTTAGGGTTAGAATCAACCACGTTGCTTTTCTGAACAACCACCATAATGCATACCATATAAGGTAATTGTCATTTTCCAATCCAGCTACCTATACAACATGATGAAACTATAGGTATGGATCTTAGGGTTTTTAAGACCACTTTACCTTCCATTGGAGAGAGAGATTGAACTGAAGTGAAGTGATCGTTTTCTTAAAGGTGTTGGTTTCTTCTTCAAAGGTACTGTTTTTGGTCGGATTTTATATACCCATTTACATGTTCATACAGATTCTATATTTATCTTTTTACTAGCTTTCTTGTAATTAATATTTCCTGTCTTCTGCAAGGAAAAGTGCTAGAAACTGAGTAGGTTATTTCATCATTTTATGGAAAATGTACTTATTAATTTCGTCTGAACTTCATCATATGATCAGGTTGTCCATACTACAACAGATCTATGGAGAGAGAGAGAGAGAGAGAGAGAGAGAGAGAGAGAGAGAGAGAGAGAGGAGAGTTGTGTGTGTGTGTGTGTTTTGCTTCTTTATCTTGGGTAATAAGATTTTTTAACCATAGTCTTTCTCATGTCCTAACAAAAAGTTTATTTAGATATATAAAAAGAAAACCCTAATTTTTCAATTTCTGATCTTTATAAAGATTGATGTTTTTCTTCAACCAAATGATTGGATTCAGTATCAAAATCTACTTATTCACTAGATGTTGTGTTTTTGCAATCATATGTGTTTTGTTCTTGAGGATTTTAAGATAATCCAAAAGATTTCTTCGTTTATATCTTGATATGTATTTTGATCAACTTAGATTTCAAATCTACATGGTTTTGTAGATTGTTTTGGCCCTAATTAGGTTAATAGTCTCATGTATATTGCTGAGGAGGAATCTTGACTTTGAAATTTGAGTATTTTGTTTAGATTATATAATTATTTAGTTAATTATGTATGATTAGTTTATGTGTATGTATGAATACAGGCAAAGTGGAAGCATGGGTAGGGGAAAGATTATGATCAAAAGGATCGAAAATGATACGGCTCGACAGGTGACCTTCTGCAAGAGGAGGGGTGGGCTTCTCAAAAAAGCTTGTGAGCTTTCGGTTATGTGTGATGCTGAAATCGCTTTGATTGTCTTCTCCCCACGGGGACGGGTCTATGAGTTTGCCAATAACGAGTAACTTTCTTGATCACGTTAATTTGCCAATAACGAGTAACTTTCGGTTAAGTGCGATGTTGACATCGCTTTGATTGTCTTCTCCCCATAGATTTTTTAACTTACCTAGAAAAGTTCATATTTTTACATGTTGCATTTAATAAAAAAAAAAAAAGAGAAAAGCAAAAAAAAAGTGAGTATGAACTTACTTATTCGTTTTAAATGTTTATTTGACTATACATAACCTTTATGTGATCATGATTACCTTATTTTAACTATTAGTTTTACTAATTAAAAGGACATATTAATAACTAATATTAGTTATGTAATCCGACTAGACTAGACTAGACTCGAATAGAAAATTCGGACATCAAGTTAAGCGACATTCAACCATAAAAACAAAACAACCCCAGTAAAAAAAAAAATTGGGTCAACCACTGCTAAGTATATTTCATGTTTAATATATATACTTTTATTGTTTTTGTAGTTTTAAAAAGTTATTATCTTGCATGTCCTTTTTGTTTTGTTTTGTTTTGTTTTTTTTTTTTTTTTTTTGCAAAAGTGCTTAATTACTCTTGGTGCAAGTTATATATTATCGTGTTATTTGAAATACAAATACAACACGTTTTATTTGAAAAAGAAAGAATTGAAAAAAAAGTAAAGTTGTGTAGTATTTTGAAATTGGAACTACAAGTTTTTGGTGAGCCATTGAATTTGTAACAGTTTCCTTCTTGGTACAAATCCACTATCAGTGCCACACTATACTCAAAAACCATTTGCTTTTGTTGTGCTAACAGAAATTTGTGTTGGAAACATAAATGTGAAATTATGACTTCTGAGTCACCGGGGTAAAAAAAAAAAAAAAAAAAACCCTAGCACCGTGCAAGTTTTTTTTTTAACCCCAAATGTTGCTTGTGTGCAAGTAGGTATGAGTTAAATTGTATGCATTTGATATATGTTAGTTTTGACATTTGACTGAGGATATGTATTTGGTTCAACAGCATAAAATCAACTATAGAGAAGTACAAGAGGATAAAATCTGATGAATCAAGCACTAATTTCACACCTCAAGAGATTAATGCTCAAGTAAGATCATCAATATATTACTATACGATGAACTTTTGTAACAAATATTATTATTATTATTATTATTATTATTATTATTATTATTATTATTATTATTATTATTATTATTATTATTATTATTATTATGTTTGCAACATTTTTTTATAAAAATCCAAGGACGTACTGTGAATAAAACCTGACCCCAAAAAATATAATAATTTCAATTGATGTTGTTGGTGCATGCAGTATTACCAGGAGGAGGCGAAGAAGTTTCGCCAGCAGATAAAAATCTGCCAGAATTCTAACAGGTGAATATATATTTTTTTGAAAATTAAACTTGATTAAAACACACCTTCAACCTAAAAGGGCAAAAGGCCAAACAAACAAACAACACCCCCGACCCACACGGGCAAAGGGCAATAAATTACAATATATACGAAGGGTATTTACACAAATCCGTCCAACTAATATAATTACAGGACGATCTATTTTAACCCAAGCATAACCTCTCGACTTTATCTCCCCTATGATATCTTGCGGACTACAATTAATCTGATTGAAGGCCACATCGTTCCTTCCTTTCCATATGCACTAACATGCGATAATAGCCCATGCATGAATGTGTCTTAAAGTTGATATAAACTGCTTTTCTGAAAAAAAAAAAAAAAAACAAACAAACAAACAAACAAACTTGTCATATATATAACTTCTTCGAGCTCCGAAGAAAGTGAAGGTTTTTAGTAAATAGCAGGAAACCGGGTTCTATGTCATTAAATAATTAAATATATTTACCTATTTAGATTTCATTCTTTAAAATATGAATAAATTTCAAACACAAATAATGATTTTTGTAAGTCATTTTATGTTATTCTAATCTTCCATTTGATTTCAGGCACCTTAAGGGTGAAGGATTGGATTCTTTGAACATTAACGAGCTGAAGAAACTAGAGACGAAACTTGAGAGAGCAATCTCAAGGATCAGATCAAAGAAGGTAATTCTACATATTATAACATTTATATCCTTTTACGGGTGGTGCAGTGGTAAATGCCTGGTTCCTCTCTAACAGAGGTCTCGGGTTTGAATCATGCTTCCACTATTGCGTAAGATGCAATCTATGACGTAATCCGCTTGATTAGTAGGCCACTACCCTAGCTGCTAATGTTGGCAGTGTCATAAGTTTTCTGATAGCATGTTCTTATCGTTAAAATTAAAAAAAAAAAAAAAACATTTACTACGTATTAATATAAGTTTAATATTTACTCATGTTATCATATTGTTTGATCAACAGCATGACATGATACTTGAAGAAACTGAATCCCTACAGAACAGGGTAAGTCATTAATTACTTTCTATAGTTACATGTGTCTTAATTACCATTCTTAATCTAGTGTTAATAAAATTAAACATCTTAATATACTAGATATCTTACTTTCTCTTTAACAGGAGCTTGTGCTTGAACACACCAACACAATCCTTCGCTCCAAGGTACGCAAAACATGATTTGATTATTATTATTATACATTCTTAACAATACGCGAAACATAACACTACCAACTACTGAAAGGGTAACTGCAACGGTCAAAATCCGTTAATGATTGATTTTTGTTGATTTCCATTTGGAAATTTGATTGTAGATTGCTGAGAATGAGAAGGTGCAGCAGCATTTGGTGGATCAACCTAATGAGGGGTACCGTGTAATAGAAGCATACCTTGCTAGGAGCGCCCTTCAACTTAATATAGGAGGGCCTTTGGAGGGTACCCCTACACCAGCACCGGCACTGGCACCGGCATCGGCATCTTATTCCCCCTATCCCAACAAGTCTCTTCGCATCTGGTATAATATTAACACTACTACACTCATGCATGCTAATTCAGTTTTATTTTATTATTACGCACTTTCTCTTGTGATCTAGTGGCATTGGTGATTATCGTTCACAAATTGATTCAAAACCTTGCAAGTGCAACTTGATTAAGTGGTATTTAGGATTATAAAGTTGTTCAAAAAAAAATTTGAGCGAAAAATGAAAATATAAATCATAATATATGGATATATATTAGAAACTTATTCAGAGCTAATAATATATAAGTAGAGAACTGGTCACACTAATAAATTTGTTTTTCAGGTGAACAAAGCGGTACTCGAGTAAAGTTTACTTCTATGTAGGACGTTTGGAAGAAGCAGTTCGTGAAGTTTGCTTTTGTGTGGTTTCATTTTAAAACGTACCCTAATTAAGTAAAAAACTTTATGTAATGATATGGTCAAAGACTATCAACTATGACAACTATATGATTATTATTTATGAATTTATGGCACTCTAAATAATTTGGGTATATTGCCGTGACTAAATGTTTATAGCACATTTTTGTGTTTGAACTCAATATATGACGAACAAATGAAAACGCGGTTTAATTTCTAGATCATCGTCTCAAATCGAACAACTTGTGAGGTGATGAGATATACAATTTTCTATTAACTAGATGAAAGAATTTGGGTTAAACCGTGAGCTCGACTAGCATGACTAAATTGGGCTTGAAGCCTGCTTGTTTCCAACCTCAATCTGAACTCGTTGTAACAGCAACTCCAACAATGTCTGTGGCGGTCTTTGGAATTCCAAACTCAAGAACTGAACGACACTAAGACCATGCGTAGTGGTAAGGGTGAATAATGCCCCTACCTTTGGGCGTTTTCGTCATGTGGCAGTACAGTCAGCAAGAGGCATTATTGGGCGTTTTTCTAAAATGGGTGTAGTGAAGATGTGGGTATTATGTTAAAAGGGTGTATAGAATTAAATAAAAATAAAAAACCCAACAAAAAGGTTATTGGCCAAGAAAAAGGAAGATTAAATGTGATTGGTCCTTCAAATTTGGACATAGCGTTATTTAAAAAACGCCTAGGGGGAATTCTTTATCAATAACGCCCAATAATGCCCAGGGGGTGTGGAGGGGGCGTGTTTGGGAGTGACTGAGGGCAAATTTTGAAAAAATCACGCCGCCACTACGCATGTCTAACAGCATCCACAACGTTGAGCCCCGTCCAAAATCCAAGAGTAACCAATATATGATGAACAAATGAAATCGCGGTTTAATTTCTAGATCATCGTCTCAAATCGAACAACTTGTGAGGTGATGAGATATACAGTTTTCTATAATACTTTTGTTTGTTATATATATTTGACCCAAAAAGATATGATCATCTATACTGCATAATAAAATAAATCAATTTTTTAACTCGTGTCATTTATTGAAGGTATCCTCAAATCTATACTTATTTTATATTAACTAAATAAATAATAAATTAATGGGTAAATTACTTTTTGAGTCTCTGTGTTTTAGTAATTTTAACCACTTGAGTCCAAAATCAATAAGTTTAACGCCCTGAGTCCCTAGTCATTTATTTTATAACGTTTTGAGTCCAATTTTGTTCATTTTATAACGATTTGAGTCCAAAAAATTGGACTCAAAATGTTAAAATTTGAACTCAAAAGGACTCAAATGGTTAAAGAAAATGCTTATAGGGACTCAGGTCGTTAAACTTTTTGATTTTGAACTCAAGTGGTTAAAATCACTAAAACACAGGGACTCAAAAAGTAATTTACCCTAAATTAATATTAAATATTATCATACTTTAATAAAATATTATCCTCAATTATTTATTTAATATATTTTTAAAACAAAGTCTGTTTCCTAATTATCTTATATTAAATATATAAATAATAAATTAATATTAGAGTTAATTACATAGTTAGTCCCTGTGGTTTGCACAAAATAACATACTTAGGTAGTAATAGTTTAAAATCAACTTGTAGGATATTAACTTTTCATTTTGTAACGTTTGGAGGTATTAAGTTCTTGGGTATTAACATAATTAGTTCTTGTGGTTTGCACAAAATAACATATTTAGGTACTAATAGAATGTGATTTTAAGCCTACAAATAACGTTAATACCTTCGAACGTTACAAAATGAAAAGTTAATATCCTAGAATGTGATTTTAAACTATTAATACCTAAGTATGTTACTTTGTGCAAACCACATGGACTAACGATGTAATTAACTCTTAATATTAAATGGTATCCAAATTTATTAAAAATATAACTTTTTTTATTATTTGGCATACAAAATTATATTTATTCAACTCGCGTAAAATGCTAGATTTTTTAAAATATAACTTTTTTTTATTATTTACTATACAAAGTTACATTTATATAACCTGTGTAATATACAAAGTTTTTAAAGATATAACTTTTTTTATCATTTGCTATGTAAAATTAGATTTATTCAACACGTGTAATACACAGGGTTTTTAAGGATGTAATTTTTTTATTATTTGGTAGATTTTTCAACCCGACTATACACGAGTTTTTTAAAGATACCATGATTCGTTGCTAATGGGGTGGCTGCTGGAGTAGAACCTGACATCCCGAATTTCTCCAAGATATCATGAACGTACTTCGTTTGATGTATAAAAATTCCTTTGGGTAGTTGATCAACCTGCAGTCCCAAAAAGAATTTCATCTCACCCATCGATGACATTTCGAATTTCTGCTTCATGACTCGTTCAAAATCTTTGCATAGATCCTCATTTGTTGACCCAAATATAATATCATCCACATAAATCTGAACAATCAGAAGATGTCCATCGACCTCTTTGGTGAAGAGAGTGGCATCCACTTTTCCACGAATAAAGCTATTGGCTAGCAGGTGTTGAGACAATATCTCGTACCAAGCTCTCGGGGCTTGGTGTAAACCATACAGCGCTTTGTCTAGCAAGTAGACCTTGTCTTTGTGGTGTGGATCGGTAAAGCCCGGTGGCTGACCGACATAAACCTCCTCTTTTACCTTCCCGTAGAGAAAAGCCGATTTTACATCTAACTGATATACTTTGAAGTTTTTCCAAGATGCAAATGCTAGGAAGATTCTGATCGCTTCTAATCGAGCAACTGGAGCATACACTTCAGTGAAATCTATACCCTCCTGCTGACAGAAACCCTGGACTACGAGTCGAGCTTTGTTACGAACCACAACTCCTCTATCGTCTCTCTTACACTTGAACACCCACTTGGTGTTTATCTTCCTCTGACCATCAGGTAAATCCACTAACTTCCACACTCCTAGCTTTTCGAATTGGCTCAGTTCTTCCTGCATTGCATTGACCCAAGAATCTTCAGTAAGCACCTCTTTGTAAGTTCTTGGTTCAACCTGCGAGATAAAATAACTCAATGAGAATTCAGTTTGCAAAGGAGCAACTGTTGTATAAAAACATGTAAGCCCTTTATCAATCTGTCTTCGAGTGCGAACGCCTGTCTGCAGTTCTCCAATGATCAATTCCTCTGGATGATATGAAAGAGTTCGTGGCATTACTTCGCCTGAAACATCTACCTCACCTTCCAGATTAGTAACATTTTGATTTGCACCTTGTTCACTGACTGGGTTTGTTTGACCTGAATTCTGAATTTGCTCACCCTCAGAATCTGAATCACCATGATCAAATACTGGCATGTTCTCGGATTCTTGATTATCATTCTGTGCCGACTGATTATCTTGAGCAACTTCATTTTGTTGGACATCATCATGTTCACCAGCATTACTTGGACCTACTTCATCGTCATTTGATGCTCTTTGCGTTCTTCTTGAATACTCAGCTGGGAACCTTTCCAGAGATGACTCATACTCCCTCAAAATATCCAACTCATCAAAGAAATCTTCTTCTTCTTCTTGTCCTTCCATCATGTCAAACGAATCCCACAACTTGTCATAATGATAACGCCATGAATCTCCAGGATTCTGCGGCGGCATTGTATAACCTTGACATTCAACATTAGGAGCTTCAATAATCCGCTTCAAACTTGGAACGAAGACTCATCGTAACGGACTTGCATAACCTATGAATATCCCTTCAATACTCTTCGGACCAAACTTTCCAAAAGGCTCTAGAACAGTACAGGGTGACCCGAACGGTTCAAGATACTTCAGATTCGGTTTGCGGTTATTGATCAACTCAAAGCATGTTTTGTTGAATTTCTTGACAGTGAGAACTCTGTTGAGCGTATAGCATGCGGTAGAAACTGCTTCTGCCCAAAAATTTATCGGTAGCTTTGAATCAGCAAGCATTGTTCTGGCCGTTTCGATTAGCGTCCTGTTTTTACGTTCTGCAACTCCATTCTGCTGCGGAGTGTACGGAGCACTAAACTCATGCAATATACCTCTTTCATCACAAAATTCTTCCATCTTGTTGTTCTTGAATTCAGTACCATTATCACTTCTAATTCTTCTGATACGCCTTTGGTACAAATTTTCAATCTTTCTGAACAACGCCATCAAACTGTCAAACGTTTCATCTTTCGACTTCAAGAATGATACCCCAGAAAATCTGGAATAATCATCAGTAACCACGAGACAGTAGAGATCCCCTGTAATACTTTTGACGTTTACTGGACCAAACAAATCCATATGTAGTCTCTCTAACGGTCTGGAAACTGAGTTGACTTGCTTTTTAGGGTGTGACTTTTTCTTCTGCTTGCCTTTGACGCAGCTAATGCACTCCCCTTCCAGATGAAAACCTTTGATATTAACACCAAGAACTAAATCATTGTGCACCAAGTGATTCATTTTTCTAAGATGTATATGCCCCATCTTCTGGTGCCACAACTTCGATTCTTTCTCTGTTGCTCTGGAAACAAAACAATGTGCCTGACCTGTTGTTGTAGTCGCTACACTCATGTCCAACACATATAAATCATTCACTCTAGGTGCCCGCATGATAATCCATTCTTCAGGGATAACAAATCCTGGTTTCAAGATCAAACATTCTTTGTCTGTGAAGTGAGTGGTATACATATTGTCACAAATCTGCGAGATACTCAGCAGATTATTCTCCAGCTCAGTAATGTAGTTAACTCTCTCAAACGTTACAATCCCATTAGATAACGTTCCTTCACCTATAATTCGACCACCTTCGTGTCCAGCAAATCCCACATAACCACCATTGATATTTCTAACATCATATAACAATGCAGTCTTCCCTGTCATATGTCGAGACGCTCCACTATCCATAATCCATCTTGAAATAGCTCTCGGAAGATCCTGCACATATCACAAACAATACAATAAAGATGCCGATTCATGCTTCACCATTACCAACTAGGAAGCTCCGGCAAGTCCAAAATCTTTAGTGAGATTTTGATGCTACCCAAGCCTCTTTTGACTCGGGTAACTTGACTTTTATGTGAGTTTTAGCAGTGTAAAGTGGCGGAAAACTTTTATCATTCATTTTCAAACTTTCATCTGTTCCAACCTCAACCTTTTTATATAAGAAAAACTCATCTATTTTAAGTTGACCGGTTGGTTGATTTTTCTTTTGAACATTCTTCTTCTCAGGTAGAGTAGAAGATAGTTTCTCCAATTTTTCATAATAATCCAAAGAAACATCCATCTTTATCGGTGTGATAGAAGACGATTGTTTTTCCGACACTGAAACCTTTGGTTTATCAACAACTTTTGGCTTCCATGTTTGTTTAGATGATGCAACCCGTTTGTAGAATTTATCATTTTTAGTTACCACATTCTTAACAGGTTCAATTTTGACTTTTGTTTTCTCATTTTTCAAAATTTTCTCAACAACCATTGGAGCTTTTCCTTTAGCATCAACCTTCTTCTTTCGATTCGCAACAACTTCAGTCTTAGGCTTGGAGTTGGTGCAATTTCTTGCAATGTGACCAACTTTGTTGCATCTAAAACACGTACGAGTATCAACTACCCGGCCTGTGCCTTCAGACTGAGGTTGTGAGGTCCTCTTTTCAAAAAATTCTTCATTTGATTTCAAAAAGATTTCATTTTCCTCATCAGAAAGTGAACTTGAACTGTTCACAAACACCTTCTTTTCAGCAAACCTTTTGTTTTGAAAACTCCTTTTCTGATAACTCTTACCACCCTGATATCCACCCGACCAATTGTTTCGATTGTTGTTATAAAAACGTGGTGGAACAACAGGCTTTTTGTAGTAAGCTTTATCTTTCTCAAAATTCATTTGTCTCTTTGTTTGACTCAAACTGTTCACTTCTGACATCTCAACTTCAACCAATTTGAAAACATTTGTCAACTTGTTCACACTAACATTCTCAATTGGAAACTCAGAATCCGAATACAACTTATCAGATCCAGCCATCTTGTACATCACAAGACCCGGTTCATCACTTAAGTTGTTTTTGGATTTTGGTTTCTGAATGTATTTGTCCAAGAAACATTCATCATCTTCAGCTGAATCAGACAACAAAACACTTTCAGCTGTGCTTTTAACTATCTCAGTTTGAACACTATCATCAGATGATGATGAAGTAAATGTCACATCAATCGAATCAGGAAGTTTCACTTCATTTTCTTCTTCAATTTCAACCAACCCAGATTGTTTTTTCGAGTAATTATCAAGAACTGGTGGTGGAACTTGATGAAAACCCACCCCGGTTCCACCAGAGTACACATCTTCGCCTGCTTTGTCTTTCCCGATGGGTTTGGGAATAATGTGTTGCAAAACAAAGCTTGCGGAGTTGTAACTCTTAAGCTTCAACTGGATTCGCTCATTTTCAATTTCAGCTTCTTGAACTTTAAGTTTCAATTTAGCGATTTCATCCAGTTGTTGATTGATTAATTCTTCTTGTAATCTCAAAACACATTGCAATTGGCAATTTTCTTTGTATGTTTTACCATTTCTATCATCATTATCTTTAATTGTGCTTTTAAGCTTCTCCAATTTTTCAGTGATCTGGCGATTTTCAAGAACTAGCTTCTCATTTTCTTTCCTAACCCTTTCCTGATCAATTTTATCAGTTTCAATTTTGTTAGTTAATTCTTTTAATCGTTCAGTTGAAGCTTTCACCGATTTATCACGATCAAGAATTTGATCCTCGACACTTTTGACTTTAGCAGTCAGATCCTCAATCTTCTTACCTTTGAGATAAGTGTTTGTACTACAAACCTTGCATTCTTTGATGCAATTTTTGCAGTCAACATCACCACTGACCTTCTTACCTGACTCAGCCGTTGACGCTTTTGAACTGACTTGGCTTTTAGACTCAGAATCGGATTTAAAATCTACCTCAAGTGCCTTAGCAGCCAGCACCTTGTCAGCCATCTTTCCCATGTTTTCAGCATTCAACTCCTGTGTCGTATCAATGATCCCAGTGTCAATCTTCTTTGACTTCTCTTTCTCTTCTTTCTCCTTCTTCTCTTTCTCTTCATCTTCTCCACTTCCCCACCATTTCTTCTGCCAATAATCATCTTCGATTTTATATTCTTGAATTATGGTTTCCACATCAAGAGTGTTATGATCAACAGCAATGTTTCCATAGGGATCAAAATAACACTCCCTGTCTGGATCCCATCTCTTTGCTCTTTTTGCCTCAGAAAAAATACCAAATAATCTAATCAATTTGTTCGTGGCTAACATTCTTCTGTAATTATACTTCTGTTCTTCAGTTCTGTTATCTTTCTAAGGTTTAGGTTCAGAATTTGCCATGAATGCATATCCAACCGCATCCTCCTCAGGTAACAACTCGCTCCAGTCGAAACCTTCATCGTCGTGAATCACCGCAAGAGCTCTAGATTTCTCTTTGTTATCTTCAATCTGCTTCATTCTTGGCGGCTCCGATTTATTCTGATGATAAATCGCTTTCTTGTAGTAATCTTCTCTAAACGGGTTCTCAGATTCATCAGCATACGCGTTTCTGCATTCACGCTTAAAGTGACCTTTCTGTTTGCATTTGAAACACGTCACCTTAGTCTTATCAAAGCCCAACTTGGTAGATGGTCCACCAATTGACTTTCTCCCTGTTATCTCCATGAAACGCTGTGCTCGACGAACTGCACTGGCCATACACCACCTTATGTCGATCAGTTCCACTTCCTCAGGATCTATTTGGTCATAATCTTCCTTCATCAGGTTGGTGTTGCCAATCTTCCCTGCTACAAGGCTTTCATACGATTCCAGTACCGAGGCTAGAAAACCATCTGTTGTTTGGCAGACTCTTCGCTGAAGTTCTGAGAGTTCTTTAAGTCTACAGCGATGTTGCATTGAAATAAATTCTTTGCATCAGACTGGTTTGAATTTGATGATATCCACTGTGATAACCACTGCCACTGCTTTGACTTTCTTTGCTGGTTGTGGAGACATTCTCAGCAGAAAACGCAGTCTTGGGAGATGTGTTCTTTGGCATCATGCTCTTTGGATAATACAAATCCAATTTCTGCTGATAAGACGAATGATTGACTTTGTGTGTCTTCTTTAACTCCAACTCGTGACTCTCTAGTCTCTCAATCAACAAATCCACCGTAAGATCTCCAGGCTTAATCGTATTCTTCAGCATCAATGCATAGTATTGCCAATCCATTTCACCCGATAGTGAGTCAAACAGCTTATCAACTAGCTCTTCTTGAGTATAGCGAATATCATGTCTCGCCAGTTCCAGTTTCAGATGCCCAAATCTCTCTATCATTTTACAAACTGATTCATTCTTTAAACACCCAAACAAATCAAACTCTTTTCTAAGTAGTTTCGTTTTGTTTTTCACAATTTCTTTACTTCCTATACATTTGTTTTTCAATTTGTTCCAGAGATCTGTAGCACTAGAGTATTCGATCAAAGATATGATATCTTCTCTGACGGACTGAAACAGCAACGCAATACATTTTTGCTCAGCAACAAACGATTCTATTTCATCAGGTGTTGTTAAGGTTTCGCCACTTTTGCCTCCATTATTGTAGCCATTTTTCAGACTTTTCCAGCTGGGAAAAGCAAAGGCCATCAACCAATCTTCAAATTTCTTTGCCCATCGACTGTAATCTTCTATAGCCATCAACTTTGGGGGTTTGTTGTAGGTTCCGAAAGCACTTTCAACCTCCAATGCATCCGATAGCTTTTTCTTCGGATTCTGCGTGTTGTCATTTGTGTTACTCGAAGATGTATCATTTCCACCGTCTCCAGCAAACGCATACATATCACTAAACGGATTGAAATCATCCATCTTGAACGTACCTGAAAACAATCAGCAAAACACTTAGAAAATTTTCAAAGTTTTGAAACACACAACAATTTCAAGCGAAATCAGCTTTAGAGCGAAATCAACTAAATTTTGATTTCGAGTGGAATCAGAAAGTGACTCTAGAGCGAAATCAGAATATAGCTTTCGAGCGAAATCAGACTTGATTTCGGGCGGAATCAGACTTGATCTGATTAGGAGCGGAATCAGAATGGTGTTTCGAGCGGAATCAGAAAAACTCTGATTACGAGCGAAATCAACAAGTAAATCTCGAGCGAAATTATAATTAAGGGCGAAAACAACGAAGTACGACACGAGCGGAATCAGGTTTTTAGGTTGTTTTTACCATTTTTACTCCGAATTTTAACCTGATTCTTTCTAGGGTTTATTAACACTATGTTTTACACACAATACTCGAAATTCAGTCCATTCCGACCGTTGGAACTTGTTCAAAACCGAAAAATATAAGAAGAAGTGAGCAGAAGTGAGAAATTCTGGTAGAATCAAGCTGCTATGGTATAAACTCCTTGTCCTGAGCTCTGATACCACTTGTTGGACCGTTTGCGTGACCCTAAACGTCAGTAAAGTAGTTCATCTCTGAATACGAAGGCGGAACCAACGTATACAAAGTCAAAACAGCTCTCGGATCCTTTTAACTTCTTTCTATTATCAATTTCCAATCTTTACACGTGTTTCTGATGTGATTTTGACAGAGTTTCGTCACCATACACAAGACCTAATTCCGCTCCAAAGTTAACAAATGAACTTAGTCGAACCCCTATATATAAGAGGTCTGATTCCGCTCCAACTGACATGAATTACGAGCGGAATCAACACTTTACATCAGGAGCGGAATCACTAGACTCTTTTAGAGCGGAATCACCTACAAAAGACATCTAGGAGCGGAATTACATGTTTATCCTGATTTCGCTCCAAATGACACAAGTGTCATTTGGGGCGGAATTACAATCTAAAATCACTAATTCATTTCCGAGCTCCAAACTAACTTACCTAGACCTAAGACTCAATAAAGACGTAGTCATCAGACATTCAGTGCACCAACAGACATCATTTGGTTGATTTGGGTTTAAGGTAAGAATCTTAAAACGAAAGTTGTCTACGAGGTACCCTTATTGTGTAAGAATTGAAAAAAAGAACTAATAAAGAATATTCAAAATCTTAAAACAAAACCTAAACTATGGCGAGAATCAGTCGTCTTCTTCGATTTGTTATATATAAATATATGAAGCTTATGTAGATTTGAGTATATTTACCAGGCCAAACTGAGCAATGGATCAACTTCTATTCTTTTGAGCTTGATGTTATGATCCCACATAGTGTAACCACCTTTCAAATCAACCTCCACCGTCAGATTCGGCTGACATCTTTATGAGTTCACATTGGATGACTGATACAACCTATTGTCACTCACACCAATGATTTAACAAATCCTAAACCCCCAACAATTTAACAAATTAAGTCGACGAAGAAGATGAATAAAAACCGAAGATGGCACCTCATATTATACCGAATTATACCTAGTACCAGTATCCAGACACACCCAATGGTCCAAATTACTATGCTAGAAAAATAGGAAATTATAAACCTTATTTTAAATCCACTCGCAAACCTGTCTGCTGGCATATAACTACAGCCTGCAGATACCAGCATATTACAGGTTTAAATATACTACAAAACTTGAAAAGTGGTTTAAATAGAAGCTATGTTAGGTATACAATCATTTACGTATGTATATAGCAACCATTTATGATAATTTAATCTTATAAGTTATGACAGGATTAAACACATTAATAGATAAGACATAAACCATACCATGATCCCTTTTATCCAACATTGTTTCTGACGGTTCCAAGAACTGTGGTCCATGATGCTTGATTCACTCATCACCTCTCAGATGAAGCAAACTGAAACATAATAAGAAATCTAAGAAAGAATAAAAAAATTAGGGTTTACACCCATCATTAGCAAATTACAAATTCAAGTTGCTCTAAGTTGAACCTACACTTTATAACCATCACCATGAACGCACGTAATTTGATCCATATTTTGTTCGAATGCTTCCTCAACTCTGCTTCAATTGTGGGTGCGAATAGTAGATAGCCGTGGATTATAAACCCTAAATAGCATTAAAGCATTAGTCAAAATCGGAAGAAGCCGAATATTTCTCCAAAATCAGTACCAAAACAACATTCAAGCATTAACCAAAACAACATCAATTTTATTTGCAAAGAGAATGTTCACATTACTCATAAATGTAACCTTGTGACCTATTTATCCCCTATCAATCTAGCTACTCACAAGAAGTGTTTACCGGTTCATTTTACCCCTATAACTATAGCTACTCACAAGAAGTGTTCACCAGTTCATTAGTACATCAATATTATTCTACATCCTTTTTAACCTTTCTCTTTTTAGTATTACATCAATATTACTCTATGTTTAAAAAACTTTCTATATGTAGAAAAAAGTTACACATATTTAAAACAAAGATATGGACTTTGTCAGAAAACCATTTAAGCCAGTTTTTTCCAATTTTAATGGCTGAGATGAAGCTCAAACGGAATATATTTTACCAATATTGTTGTGTGTATGTGTGTATATATATATATATATTGTTTGAAATATTTATAACATAATTACATTACAAAATTTGCATATCTTATTGAATACAACACCTAAAATTAGCACATAAAACATTAAGATCACATACATGCATCATGAATGACATTTTCAACTAATAAAGATATCAAATTAGCATGCTCATTATAGTGACATATGAATCAATGTTGAGAATATAGCACTACATATTATAATACTAATTGTTTTTTCTATAAAATAAAGCTAAGAATATAGCACTACAAACAGGTCAAACATAAATCAAGGTTGAAAGGGTTATTTTTAGTAACGTTACCTTCTCTATATAATATGACTAATTACTTGATCTCTAAACATTTGTTGTTTGAAATTACTTATTATATAACAATGAAAAAATGATTGATTAGAGTCGTATATTATCGAAACAGGTCAACCTAGCTTACATGTTAAAAAATTTAAATCAATGAGATGCATAGCAACTTATAAATCAAACATTGCAGGGCTTAGCCCAACTAAATCATTAAAGCTTTAGTCAACCAAACCCCTAAGGCTTTAGTCAACCTCTGAGAAATGAAAACAACTTTTAACTCATAAACATTGTGCAGAGGTCGAAAATGAGAATACACTTTGTCCAGAATCTTATTTTTTATTATCTATTTAGTGTTTCAAATATCTCTAAAAACAACATGTAGTTTCAGCGAGAATAGTTTTTTTTATTATTTCAATAAAATGATTATTAGAAGCTAGTCAACCTGATTCTTCAAAATCAATCAAGTGCCATATCAAAGAAAAAATAACTAATATATAATTATTAGAGAAGTGACGATACCTCATTGGTATAGAAATACCCTGTTTATCAAGCTCTGCATAGAGTTCTACCAACCAATCTTCCATAAGAAGACTTCTAGAAACCTTGTTGCTAGACCTGCAAAAGTGAAATATGCTAAAAGTTTATTATTTATTTATAACAACACTGGGAAACTTAAGGTGAGTCCCAAAATTAAATGACTATAATACTACCATAACCCAGGCTCATATTTTAGCAACTGATATCTTAGTTTAAGCATGGATTGCAGACCTTATGTCTTATGTGACCAACTGAGAAGATAATTTTGTGAAGTCAGCACTCGAACTACTAAGAGAAACATCAATGGCCTTGATAATGCTTGAAGAAGATAATTTAGTGATCAAATGACGTCAATATTACATGTTGATCTGTATTAAAATAATACATGTTTCTTTACCAGTTACCTAAGACAACGGACCCATTTTGACATCTATTAAAAAGTTTTTGTTCCAACACTGAAGAAAGAAATTACCAAATGCAATTAACTGTATGAGATAATGAGATTGATTCATATAACCTCAACAGCATATTCAATGCTTAATTGATCTAAAAAATTAAGATTTGAATACACTAGGTACCAATGTGAAAAAGTATATATAGACCTTTAGTATTGATTCGTAAAACACCAAAAACACTGCCAATTAAAGAGCTCACCTTAGGATCACAACAATACACAACAATGATCTTAAGTGATCGATCGGCCACGTTGGCGTTCCTTGAGTACCTACTAATAGTGTCATTAAATTTTTAAACCAAAATGATATTAATATCAACAGCCATATCAAAACTATATTTATTAAGCAATAGCATACTAACATGAATCATGAAACTAAACCAACAATAACATAACCATTAAAATGAATTAAAATGACTATTTTTATTATTGTTGGTGGTCATACAAAATTAAAAACGAAAAGTATACTAAAAAAGTTACAACTTGCATCTAAAAATGAAAATTAACACAATTAACTACTAAATTATGATAAAAAGATGAAACGATTTCACATTGAATAAAAAAGGATTCAAAGTAACCCTAATATTTTAGGATAAACCATAAAATATAATTGTTAAAAAAAGGGTCGAATATGGGTCAGGATTTAGAGAAAACGCCCAAAAGTGTGAGAATGGAGAGAACACTTATGGTTCGTCAGATCAAAATAATCTATGGACTAGATGACGCGGTGGCGTTTTCGTAAATAAAATCACTTTTATTAATCTGGCGCGCTTCATTAAGGGTAAAAAGGTCTTTTGACTTCTCTACACAAAACGCCAAACTCACGCTATTAAAATCCCGCCTTAACACACATAGCACACTTCATCATAATATAAACGTCATTAGATATAAAATGCCAAACTTTGTTTTTAACCGATAAAGCCGAACAAATAGTACTGAAACGACGGAACTTAATTACTAGCATTTACTGTAAAAAAATCGCGCCTAAAATACGCGCCAAAAACTTCCTATATAAACAAACTCTTAGAACTACTAGAATTCACACCAAACCCCAAAACCTATATTTTCCTCTATACCATTCATCTTAGAAACAAAAAAAAAAAAAAAAAAAAAAACAAATATCAAAGATTCTAATCCATGTTTCTTTGATATACACTATTTTCTCAATAAACTTTCGCTCTATGTAATGAGTAAGATCCTCAATATAAACGCCAAAACATACAAAAACCACAAAACTTCAAAAACGTCATTTCATGGAGATTTAGTTTTTCTTCTCAATAAAGTTTAGCTAAACAGGATGGATAACATTGTTAGACACCTTTCTTGACTGAGGATTAACAATGTTATCCATCTCATTAACAAGGATTATCAACGTCAAGCTTAGGGCTGTTCCTAGGTTTTTGGAGGCCTTAAGCGAACTACGAAGTGGAGGCCTTTTTACAAAATTATCCTTTCAACATATTTAGAAGTGCTCCCTTTTGTGATTCGAATAAAGCTTCTTGTTTACGCTTTTTTTGCCTTTTTGCGTGACCGGATTCAAAAGTTTGGATTCGGTTTGACATTGGGAAATATAAATTTATTTAAGAGATGAGCCCTAATTCCCTAAACAACAAATCAAAATAAGCAAACAAACAAGCCCTAAAGGCCTAAATAGCAAAATTATATCAGCAAATAAGCCATAATTACCTAAACAAAAACTTGAATAAGCAATTAATTAAAGAATAATAAGCCTTAATTCTCAAAAAAAAAATAACAATATCTAACCTAAATACAAAAAAAAGCCATTACCTTGTTCTTCAACTGAGATGTTATGATTATGCCCTAGCATCTTTGATTCTTCGGATTACACAATCTTATCGCCTTTCCAGTCTATAGCCGCCCCTTCAGTTTCTTGTTTTTCCTTCGAACTTCGCAGAAGCCAGAGTATACGTGTGGTGTGTCTGCGCGTTGTTTATGGTTACGGGTAAGAGGTTACTAGGTTTTAGTGTTAGTGCATTTATGTCTATCGCCTCCGTCATCTCAAACCGTAGCAGAAACTGTTAAATTCTAGGCTTTATGTTGTATCTAGTTAGTAAAAGGCAAGGTGGCATTACTGTAAATAAGGGGAACTCTCCTTATAAGCCTTGGCCTATAAATAGGTTCCTTAGGGTTAACTTTTTGGAACTTTTGCCATTTTGTGACTTTGAAGCTTAGAGGTTAGAGAGAGAAAGTAGAGAGAGAAAGTAGAGAGAGAAAGGCAAAAGGTGATTCAAGTTGCTTGTATCTTTCAGATCTTTTATAGAATCACAGATTGATTACGTTTCGTGTGTTTCGGTCTTGCTCGTACACGGATTCCGCACGTCGTACGAGTCGGTTCGCAATCGTTCGGAGTCAAACCGGTCCTAACAAGTGGTATCAGAGCGGGAGTTCGATTGCTCAGATCATTCACATGATTTCGCACAGGATTTCATCGTTTTCAGATCTCAATTCGCATCAGATTCGATCAATTTTTCACTTTTACATCTTTTCACGTTTTCAACAGATAAACGCAAAATTAACAAGGATTTTACGGTTAAAAATTGATAATTTTCGGATATGTTGTGCGTATATGCATGATTTACAATCCTACAAAATTTTAGATTCAAACTCATAGTCGTTTGTGAGAAATCTTAATTTTTGTGGTTCGAAAAAAGTTGAAATGTGATGCTGTTGTTCTTGATGTCACACGCACGCATGACCTATCCGTGCGGATAAGTCATACGCACGGATAACCAATCTGCTTTGACCTTCGTTGACCTATCCGCATGGACACTTGTACGCACGGTTAAGTAATCCGCATCAAAGCTATATGTGTCAAAATACCACACGGATCAACAAGTCGCTTAGTCAACATTTCAGGTCACGTGATCTCTTTCACTCTTGCAGTTCATTAAATTCATTGACTTTCTTACATCATAATCCCATGTGATATTGTCAGTTCATAAGAATTGCATGTGATAGTGATAATGTTTGTCGGATATTGATTGATTATCAGCAAATCACGTGATCATTCTGAATTCAGTGAACATGTGATCAGTCTGCATTCGGCCATTGTTAAATTCATGTGATTGTTTCAGAGCTTGAATGTCAAGAGCATGTGATATTGTTTGTTGGTCGAATAGGAGTTGTGTCACCCGTACGTATAAGTCATACGCACGTATAAGTCATACGCACGTATAAGTCATACGCACGGATAAGCCATACGCACGGATAGCATCATTTCCCACACACGGACAACTTGTCCGCGCGGACAACTTGTTGACTTGTTGACTTGCCATACGCACGGACAACTTGTTGACTTGTTGACTTGCCATACGCACGGACAACTTGTCCGCGCGGATAACATCCCCACCCGTGCGGATAACATCTTCCGGATCCCCATCCGTACGAACAACAATCAGGGTCATAGCAATCCACTTGCACGGACAACTTCACCGTGCGGATAACAATACGTGTCTCAACATCACCCGATCAAGCAACTTAGTTAACATGTGCATGTGAACATTAAAGTGCTTGTCAGCATCGTTACATGTGATCATAGTCTGCATGTTTTGATAAAAGGTGATGACATATCTTGGTCCAATGAGAATCTATATGTGACTGTCATTAGCATGTGATTTTGCCTTGAAGTCAAAGAGCCAACCGATCAACTCAAAGATTTGTCGTTTAGTATATTGGTTTGGGTCAAAGAAGTCAATTTCATCCGCACGGATCCCCACCCGTGCGTATAAGCATCATTCCTCACCCGTACGCATCACCTTGGTCACACGGATCCCCACCCGTACGCATCACCTTGGTCACACGGATCCCCACTCGTGCGTATCACCATCCGGATCCCCATCCGTTCAAAGACACCCATCCGAGTGGGTTGATTTCAACCGATTGGGCCAACATCATCCTATTGACTATTGATCCATCCGAACGGACCAAATTCTTTTACGTTTCATTTATTTAATATTGTTTAAACTCATTGTGTTTGTGTGTTTGTGATTTAGGTGATTAAAAGGTGCTGTTGATCGAGAAGATCACATCATGGCTGAAGAATTTTTCAATACGTTCTATAACGCGTTTACCTCGGATACAGTGGAAGGTTCAAACGATACACCCAAAGCGATAACGAAAACCATCAAAGACAACATTAACAATGACAATTTTTATGGAACCTATTCAAAACCTCCGAAGCTGAATAACATTGAGGATTATGTTTGGTGGAAGGAGAGGTTTGTCAATTGGACAAAGGCATATGCACATGAGAGTTGGTTTTGTTTAAAGTTTGGCTATGAGAACCCAACAAATGACAAAGGAGAAGAAATTCTGATCAAAGATTATTCAGAGGATGATCGAAAGAAATTTTCTTATGAACAGAAGATGATTGCTTTGATTCAGCAATCAGTTCGTGATGACATCTTTTCATTATTAGTTCATAATGGGTCATCTAAATCTGTATGGAAAGCTTTAAAGGTTAAAGCTAAGGGGGGTAAACAAATCCAGAAAAACAAAATAGCTTTATTGAAAAAAGAATTTGATTTGTTTGACAGTTTAAAGGGAGAGACTGTGAGGCAAATGATTGAGAGGTTTTGCCATTTAAAGATTGAACTTGAAAGGTTTAAAATTGTGAAAACTAGAGAAGAAATTGTTGATAAAGTAATCGAAGCGTTACCACGTGCTGATCAGTGGCAAACGTTTGTTTTTATCTTAAAAAATGATGAAAAATTTGATACAATTTCTCTTGATGCATTGTTAGAAAAGATTGAGAGTCATGATCTGGAGCTACAAAAGCAAAACAAGATGAGTGGTTCATCTCATCATCAGAATGTTGGTCTATACTACAAAGGCAATGTACCTTCGGAGAAAGTTGGCAGTTCACCAAAGACAGCATTTAGTGGTGAAAAGATGAAAGAACCACAAACAACCTCATCAAGTTACCATTCTGGATATCATTCATCTTCAAAATCAAGTTCTGATGAAACTGAGGAGATTTTGTGTAACATTGCTCTTAAATTGAAGAATTCTCCTGCAACGAGCATCAATGCAGCTAAACAACAAATGAGCTTCCTTGCATCTGTTCTGGAATCGTATGAAGGTCTAGTTGCAGGCAAGATTGGTAACTCTGAGTTAACCAAAGAAGACTACGACCAGATTGATCCGGAAGAGATGGAACTCATTGACATCCGTTGGTGTTTGGCAAGCTGCATTCGCAGAGCTCAAAGATATATGGAGATTACTGGGAAACAATCTCTCGGTGGTGCATCTACAAAACTTGGATTTTATAAGTCCAAAGTGACCTGCTTCAAATGTAAGCAAAAAGGTCATTTCAAAAGAGAGTGCAACAATTCTGCGGTTGGTGGAAATGAACATCCATTCAATGATGATTACTACAGAAAGGCAATTTACCACCGTAGCAGAGAAGAGCCAAAGATGATCGAAGATAAACCCAGAGAGAAGTCCAGAGCTTATGCTGTAATCCACGATGATGAAGGATATGATTGGAGTCAGATTCTACCAGATGAAGATCGTCCTGTAACAGCTCATGGGAGAAAAACATCAAAGGCCCAGCATCATGTTCTTGTTGCTGAAATTCATGAAGAAAACAAAGAAGAAAATCTTGCTGCTGAGGTCAAAGAGAAAACTCGAGAAGAGATTTTGAAAGAAAAAACTCCAAGAGAAAGATTCATTGTAGGTTGCAGAATGGAGAAAATGCAGGAAGAATATGAGAATGCTGTTGCAAACAAACGATGGGATAAAAAGCAAGAATGTTATGTCAACAAACAAGGTGAACCAGTTGTTCCCAGAAGTGACATAGTTCACGATGATGTTCTTCTTGTTATTCCTCGATCCGGCGAATATTATTCAAATGTTGCAAAAGACAAGACATATGTGAAACGGCTGGATAAAATCATCAGGGATGCTATGACGATAAAACTAAGGAAGAGGAATGAAGAAAGAATGAAGAAGAATGTTGAAGAGATGGTAAACAATCTGAAGAAAGCTGCTGAAGTGGTTAAAGCAGAAGCAGTTAAAGAAGAAGATGTGAAGATTGTTGAAGAAGTGAAAGAAGAAGTGGTGGTGAATGTGAAATTTGTGAAAGAAGCTGTTACTGAAGAACAGCAGGGTAGAGAAGATGTGAAGAAAGCAGAAGAAGAAGTGAAGGTTGAAAGTTCAACAGATGTTGGTTCTGTTGATGAGAAGAAGCAGAAAGAAGCTGATCAGAAAGAAACTGAAGCAGACACCGAAGTGCCAATCACTGAGGTAAATTCTGATTCTGAAACTGTAATCAAAATAGTTGAACAATGCAAGAAATGCATGGAAACGTGCAGTGCTTGTATTGAAAAAGATGATAAATTCAGAACAAGAGATCTTGAATTCACTAAAATCGAAAATGTTTTCAAAGAAAAATGCAAATAAATGTTAGAAAATGAAAAGGTTTTAAAAGAAAATAATGAAACGCTTTCAGAAAAATGTAAAAAGTTAGAAAAAGAAAATGAAGTTTTGAAAGAAAATGTTTCAAAAATGACAGGAGAATGTGATCAAAAAGAAAATGCTTTTCAGGAAATGAAAAAGGAATATGATTCAATTAAATTGGCTTATCACATTACAAAAGAATCATATGAAAAGGTGAAAAGTGAAATGAAACTTGTTCAATCAAGATTGAAATACTGTTCTGAAACAACTAATGAGTATAAACGAATGTATGAAATAAAGCAACAAGTTGTTAATTCTTACATTGAGGATGTTGTTAAGCTAAAGCGTCAGATTGCTGATTTAGAACAGGATAATAACAAGTTAAAAAGTTATCACGCGTCGTCATATGTGCTTGAACGTATTTTCAACATAAAACCGGAGGATGGTGAGTCTGAACAAAACAAGAAAGGCATTGGCTCAGAGTTTCATAAAGTTCCACCACCGGGAAAGTTTGTGTTTTATGATGAGGAAAAGGTCGAAAAAGCTTTCAACATGGTAGATCAATTGCCAGACAACATTGATATAACTTATTCCAAATCTGATGATTCTCATGATTCAGAGGTGGTAGGTAAAGTCGTTGAAAGTGTGTTGAAAGAAGAGTCAGTTGATACAGGTAAATCTGAATCACAGGATGAAAATGAAGGCAATTTTCATGATGGATATCTGAAAAACACAAAATCCGAGAAAAAATTGAGTGATGATTCAAAAGGATTGGTTTATACCATGATTGGATCGGACAAATTATTCTTAGATGTTGTATTCCCGATTCAGAATGTGATTTCAAAAAAGGTTGATAAAGTGTTCAAAATGGTTGAGATTGAGAAGTCTGAGATTTCAAAGTTTGTTGGTAAGAGTCATAGAGGTTCGTATAACAAACCTGGTTACAAGAAGAAAAACATGAAGGCTGGGTTGGGTTATAAGAAGAAACAAAGTTGGAAAAGAAATGAAACACCAAATTATCAGGCAAAAATGAGTTTTGTTCAAGGAGACAGTTTAGCAAAAGAAAAAGAGCTCAAGATGAGACAGTCTAATGATGAGTTCTTTGCTAAAAAGAAAAAGCAACAACCACAGGTCAAAGATGTGTCCATGAGAACATGTTTCAAATGTGATCAAAAGGGACATCTTGCACGCAAGTGTCCTAATCTAAAACTTGTGGATGTTGACATAAAGAAGATTGATGCTGATAAACAAAAATCTGAGAATGTGAGACAAAGGTCAACCAGATTTGACTCAAAACAAACTTGGAGGTATAACACAAACAAGTTTGTTTCGATTCAAAATTGGAAATCAAATCCGAACAAGTTCGATTCTAGACAGACCTGGAATTCTCACACACCCAGATTTAGAACAACATAAAGTTGGAAAACAACTGTTGATGCAACAAAACCAAACCAGTTTTGGAAACCAAAAGTTGTTCAAAAGGAGTTACATTTTTACAAAAGAGGTACTCCAAAAGGTCAAACATGGAGTGTTAAGAAACAAACGACTTTGGTAAATGAAGAAAAAGCTGAAGTCAAAGTTGAAAAAGTCTTTGTTCAGAATGACAAAGATTTTCCGAAGTTAACTGATGCATATTGTGTTGAAATGCCTAAGGTCAAACAGACCTGGGCTAAATTGTTCAAGTAATTGAGTAATTTGAATGTGCAGGTGCTTCTGAATAAATCTGAATGTCAACAAGAAGAGAATCGAAGCAGCCTGGCACGAGAAGATGAGGCTGCTGATCCCTGCGATGGTTAAACAGGGAGTTTGTTCGTTTCTGTAAATAAATAAACAATATTTCAAAAACCCTAAAATTTTGAAAAATTAAAAACCAAAAATATGTTTTTAGTTTGTTAAAAATTTTAAAAAACCAAAAATATGTTTTGTTTCTGTCAAAAATATTCAAAAATACAAAAATATGTGTTGATTGAATACGCCGAAACCCTCACGGCTGAACAAACATGATTACTCTCACAAGAATTGAAAAACGGTTTTCAAACTGTCGAAAATCAATGGGTTGTAAATCATGGGGGTACGTTATATTTTCTGCAAATCAGAGCATGTGAAGTAGAAAATGGATGGCGAGACAAAGCTATCTACATTTGGTTGTCAAATTTTTCTTCAAATGGTTTTGAATTTTAGGGGGAGTAATATTGTCAGAAAATCCAAAAACATTAGAATATTTGAAAAAGCCAAAAACATGATAAAAAATCAAAATTGAGTTTTTGTGTAAAAAGAGGAAACGATAGTACATCAGTAGACAGTTACAGTATGCTAAAGAAATGTAATGTTTATATAGCGTTAAACAGTCTCACTGATGATGTGTTGGTAGATTTTTATACATTTAGTAAACTTTTTCGGGATATAAACCTAAATTCAAACTTGCTTATTTCGTGGGGAACACTACTTGGATATATAGGTAACCCCTGAAATCTTGTTTGAAAGGTCTCATAATCTGATATACTAGGTCTTTATACTCAATGATGTCTGGGGTATTATTCCGGGACTTCTGCTGAATGGTAGTTCTGACCTAGTCCTTGGATAATACTTTCTGCAAATGCTTGAAACATAGCATAAACCCTCAGCATGCCGATGAAACAATAAAATTGATAGTCGCTGCTGTTGTAGCTAAAAGATCCTCTAAAGGGGACATTCCGTAAAGTCGAAGCTGATATCTCTCTGCGTATACGGAAGTATCGACCTGAGATCCCTCGGCCCTCGCATACCTAATTTATATACAGATATCATTGTAGTATACTCACCTGTAAGACTGATTATTGGGATTCTGGATACGGGAGTATATTCAAGAGGTGGGACACATGAATGAGTTTAAGTTCTTAAAACACATAATTCGTATCCTAAATCAGTTGAAATTTGTATGAAAATTTAAGAGGATCAGTATATCGACAATCTAAGTGAATTGTTTAATTCTTAATGTGTAACTAAGCTCAACGGTACTTGTGACTTGTCAAAAACTGATATGATCCTCTGACGCAAACTCAAACAAAAATATTGTCTGTAAATATGTTTGTACATATTTCTTTACTGCTTCATGTTTTCAGAAAATACAAAAAGATTTTTGATTCTGCTTTATTTTCGACAACCGATGTCTGAAGCTGAGTTTTAAAATCTAAGTATGTTGATTGTGTTTCTGAAAAAATAAAACAAGTTCATTAATTTGAAACTTGAAGTTTTTAAAATCAAAAATCAAAACAGTTTGTGATATCTCCAAGGTCATTAATTTGGACTTGGATGATTAACTGTGAGGGAGTTGGATGCTTATATTGTTAAAATCTGTAAAAGAGCCAGTTTCTGATCCGGTTCGTTGAAACTGCCAAATCTTTGAAGATTGTTGACAGGGGGAGAGTATCAAGTAATCCTGGATTTATCTCATATTATTATATCTTAGTCCCAGGATCTTGATTTAGAAAGTTTGATGGAGCCATGTTACGATACCTGGAAATCTAAAAATGTTTTACTTATAAATGTATGAGTGTTGCAGATTCCAGACTACGATCCCGATAGCCGAGTCTAAGGGGGAGTCTGAAGACGAGCTCAACGCAAGGGGAAGCGTGCATAGGTGCCAGGATACTTTTCCCAAAGGAGCTTGTAACCAGAAAGCCAGGTGTCGATCCCAAAGCACGGAAGCTTGACGAAAGGGGGAGCCTGAAGAGTTTACCGAAAGGGGGAGCTGGACCTGAAGACAGATCCACGGGGATTTTGTTCGAGCTAAAGAGAGAGAAAGAAAAGAAGCTACGAGTCTGAATGTTTGAGATTGACTGCGGCAATATCCAAGGGGGAGTCTGTTAGTGCATTTATGTCTATCGCCTCCGTCATCTCAAACCGTAGCAGAAACTGTTAAATTCTAGGCTTTATGTTGTATCTAGTTAGTAAAAGGCAAGGTGGCATTACTGTAAATAAGGGGAACTCTCCTTATAAGCCTTGGCCTATAAATAGGTTCCTTAGGGTTAACTTTTTGGAACTTTTGCCATTTTGTGACTTTGAAGCTTAGAGGTTAGAGAGAGAAAGTAGAGAGAGAAAGGCAAAAGGTGATTCAAGTTTCTTGTATCTTTCAGATCTTTTATAGAATCACAGATTGATTACGTTTTGTGTGTTTCGGTCTTGCTCGTACACGGATTCCGCACGTCGTACGAGTCGGTTCGCAATCGTTCGGAGTCAAACCGGTCCTAACATTTAGGATTTAATTTGGATAATGGACTAATGGGTTGTTTTATTTGCAGGCCTTTTTAATGGGCTTTTTTATGTATTACTTATAACTGGGCATAGTATAAACAAAACACACCATATATTTGGAGGCCTTTTAATTTGGGTGGCCCTAGGCCTGGGCCTAGGGTCTGAAGCCCATAGGGCCGGCACTCAAGCTTATCTAGTTTATTATGTGCATACTAACAAGGTTCAACTTACTTGATTATCTCAATACAAAGAGCTTATCTCAATACAACGATCTTTAGAAAACTCATTTAAATAAAAAAAAAACTAAAAATATTCTAAGCAAAATTTAAAAAACACAAAAAAAAAATTTAGTGGTAAATCTGCATTTTTAAAATACAAGAAAAAAATTGAAAAAAGAAATAAAAAAGTACTATTACACATGTGTAACACTACGAAAAAAACCTAAGCCCTCTAACCTCACCCTCCAAAAACCTGACACCCACCCCCTCAAAATATATATATAGGGGGAGGTTCATTTGAGAAGAAAATTAAATTGAGAAGAAAAAAAATAAAGGGTACAATTGTAAAACATTAAATAGTTTTTCTCTCATCTCATTTATTATTAGTTTTTACTAATTAATTAGTCATAAAGAGTATCATCCTACACACTAAATTTTTTTCCTAGATACATCAAAATTTATCTTACACGTTTTTGAAATTTATCCTACACATACTAAAATTTATCTTACACAACTCGTAATTCATCCTACACACCTCATAATTTATCCTACACTTTAAATTAATTTTTTTCTTCTTTGAAAAAATATATTTTTTTTTAAAATAAGTTACAAATTTAATTTAGTTAGCTATTAAAAAGGAAGACTAACAATTAATGATCTATCTAATTTTACCAATATACCCTTACACCCATATTAAATACAAAAATTAAATGAAGTAAAATGAAGCATTATTATTGGTTGATGTTTGTTCTTTTTTATTCTTACAAAAAATTTCTTCTCATTTGAACCCTCCACTATATATATATATATATATATATGTATATATGACTAAAAAATAAATCCTAAAATTTAATCCCTCAAAAACCTAATCCTAAAATCTAAACTATATATGACTAAAAAATAAATCCTAAAATTTAATCCCTCAAAAACCTAATCCTAAACCGAAAACTTAAACCCTAAGGCTAAATTGCATGTGCAACATAACATGTGTAATACTAATTTGTTTTTTTATTTATCTTTTCAACTTTTTTTATCTTAAAAACTAGGTTAGAATCCTGTGTAATACACGGGATGAATAAATGTAATTTTATATATCAAATAATAAAAATATATCTTTAAAACCTCGTTTATTACACGGGTTGAATAAAGTTAATTTTATATACCAAATAATAAAAAATAAAAATATATCTTTAAAAATCTCGTTTATTAAATGGTTGAATAAATGCAATTTTATATATTAAATAATAAAAAAGTTATATCTTTAAAAACTCTGTGTATTGTACTGGTTGAGTAAATTTAATTTTATATATTAAATAATGAAAAAAGTTACATTTTTAAAAACCTCATGTATTGTATGGGTTGAGTAACATGCAATTTTATTACCAATCAATAAAAAGTTATATCTTATTATATCTTTATAAAAGTTGTGTATTATAAAACCTTTGGACTAAATTGAAAAAATGACCAAAACCACAGGGACTAAAATGACATTTAACTTTTTACATTATATTAATTTATATTTAGTATACGTCTTTTGTTAATGTCAAGATAAATAATTTTGAAATCTAATAAATATTTCAAAAGATTATATTATCTCCTATACGAATTGTTTAAATTTAATTTATTATTATCTTTTAATTAATATTAATCTATATCTATATATATTAATAAACTAGTCTAAGTACCCGTGTGTTACACGGTTGGCTCAAAGTAAATTATATCATTTAATAGTGTTGCCATAAACTTTGAAACGAAAGAAACGTTTCATTACTTATGTAAATATTAAATTACAATGAACTAAAGAAAAGGTAATACGAAAAAATCACAAATCGTCAAATGGCTATACACTTTAATATACCAATTAAAAAAATATTGACCTTTTTATAAGCCATATCATTGTCATCAAATTGATCTGCTCGACTAAGATACATACCTTGACTCCCCCGCTAGCTAGTGCCACCAGGTATAGTGATGTGAATACCTTAAAATACACAAAAAAAAGTAAGAAGATTTAAAAGCTACATTACAAACATGACGAACATATATATCCTGAAAATACTTATTCACATATATTTTATATGAAGCAAACTTGGCGAGCGAAGATAAAACAAAGCAACGGCAATGAACCGCTCTAAACGCTAAGAAACCAGCTTCCCCTTATTTATATTATTTATAAGTCTTTACATAGTTGTTTTGCAGCCCCTTTCTCGACCAAAAATCATTCCGCGCCAGCTGCTAAAATAGTAGCAAAACAGTCCTGGAGTACTCTCTAGATGGCTATTTCAACCCATTTTATAGCTAAGTGAATTAAAAACATATCGAAAAGATGAAACTTTTATATGATTTAAAGTTTTACCTCTCTTCATCATTTAATAAAGAAAGATAACTTTTAAACTGTCACAAAATGCTATCTCCATGTGTAAATCTTCATCATGGAAAAAAAGTAATCCATATTTAAACTGACACAACATCTGCAATTGAATCTTGTCATCCATATGTTACCTTTAACCTACCCTACCCCACGCACCCATCTCAACTTATCTATTTTATGCAAAACACCAGCTATAGTTTCCCTTTTAACCCATAACCAAACCAAAACCGACCCATAGTCACCCGTGTTTGAAAAATAAAATACTTTAATTTAACAACGTACCTGCATGGGTTTGTTCTAGATTGATTATTCCACTTGGCGTTGCAAATAGCACACTTGTAACCTGCTCGATGCAACCAGTCAGAGATGTAAAGATCGTGGATCATAACAGTTAATATTTAATATTTTATCAAATGCAAAGTATAAACCGCCTTCGGTTTCAAATTCTTATAACTTCAATTTACTAAACCAAAATTAAATGAATAAATAAGCAAACCAACAGATCCGATAAGCACAACAATATAATATTAATTACTTAATACTATCGATGACTCTAATCCTTACGACTAAACACATAAAGCATAACCAACAAATGTTCAATCAAAAAACTTAAGATCTACACTATACGAAGAATGATAAATCGAGTCAGATAAACCATACAATTTCATTCAACAAACATATCTTAAGTTAGTGTTCCACGATCACTATATCAAAATTAAATAAATAGAATAAATGAGCAAAACTCAATGATTCAAGAAGAAAACAAACAATAATAGATATAAAGAAGTAAATCATTCAACTAACCACAAACCGATTCGTTAAGAGTCTGATGAACTCACTATTGACAAATTATTAGGAATTCTTGGTTCCTTTGAGACATAAAAACATCATATTTTTCAGGGCATGCAACAATTATGCGTTGTTCTAATCTTTTCAGAGGAAACGCGCAAATGCAGACGGTTCTGTGGTAATAACAAATGCAAAGTGGTATTAATCTTCTATGGATAAATCTATATTGATGTTGTGTCAAATTTATAATAAAGATAATAAATTTATACCCAAATCATTTACACAAACATCTTATGATATTCCATTCTTTGATATCTTCTCCAGCAAGGCAAAAGGGTTAACGATACCTGATACATCTAACCAGAACTGCTGATAAGTAACATTTCAACATCATTGTCGTAAGTAGAGGTGGCAATTTACATCCATTTAAGAATCAATAAGTTAAATTTGGCCGTGTTCTATCTCGAAATGATCAAATGAAAAACATAGAACATGTCAAACGGGTTAAAGGTTACACTAAATCATTTTACTCAGACTCTCTGGTTATTGGAAAAATATGGTTTTTGTAATCAAAATTAGCCATTTATTGGTTATCACTTTATATAAGTTAAAAAGAAGTGAAAAAAATATTTTAAATGTTAACCTCACTTGGTCTATTATGACCCGTTTCAGTCCGAACCTGTTTTTGACTCGTTACCCAACTCGCATGACCTACCCATTTGGTGGCCTCTAGTCATAAGAGACAAATTACCTTGTAAACTTCAAGTGTGGAGCATGCCTCTAGAGGTTTAATTAGAACCATTGGCAAGTCGAAAGATATAGGCGAGGGTATTTGTTGAACAATCTGACATCAGAAATGTGAACAAATCAAATTAATAGCAATGCATTTATTTGAAAATAGTACAATATTATAAAAAATAGCAAATTACTCATCGGATAATATAAACAATTAAGTGCATACTCTAAGTCACTTTGTTTGTGGCAAAACATACCTCGTCGTTACCAGTGCGATAGGCACATACCTAACCTCTATTGGTTCATCACATTGATCATTTTCTCGAAAGACATATGTGGTCCATTGCATTAACATTCTACCAACTTGTTGTGCAGATTCCATGACCTACACACAATTAGATTTCATGGCATTATTATGATATTCAATTTTTCTACATGCAAAAAAACTGGTTTTAGGATCGAAATTGAAAAAAAAACCGAAACTGTTTTTTAAGCGATTATTAAAAAAACCTATTTGGGCACAACCCCACCCGACGGTTATAGACCGGTTCTTCTTCGCCAAACATCTTGTGATATTCCATTCTTTGATATCTTCTCCAGCAACGCTAAAGGGTCAACAGTACCTGATACATCTAACCGGAACTACTGATAAGTAACATTTCAACATCATTGTCGTAAGTAGAGGTGGCAATTTACATCCATTTAAGAATCAATAGGTTAAATTTGGTCGTGTTCTATCTCGAAATGGTCAAATGAAAAACATAGAACATGTCAAATGGGTTAAAGGTTACACTAAATCATTTTATTCAGACTCGTTATTAGAAAAATATGGTTTTTGTAATCAAAATTAGCCATTTATTGTTTATAACTATATATAAGTTAAAAAGAAGCCAAAAAAAAGGATTTTAAATGTTAACCTCACTTGGTCTATTATGACCCGTTTCAATCCAAACCTGTTTTTGACCCGTTACCCAACTCACATGACCTACCCATTTGGTGGCCTCTAGTCATAAGAGACAAATTACCTTGTAAACTTCCAGTGTGGAGCATGCATTTGGAGGAGGCTTAATTAGAACCATTGGCAAGTCTAAAGATATAGGCAAGGGTATTTGTTGAACAATCTCACATCAGAAATGTAAACAAATCAAATTAAAAGCAATGCATTTACTTGAAAATAGTACAATATTATAAAAAATAGCAAATTAATAACCGGGTAATATAAACAGTTAAGTGCATACTCTTAGTCAGTTTGTTTGTGGCAAAACATACCTCGTCGTTACCGGTTTAAAAACCGAACCGAACTGGTTAGTACCAGGTCGAATTCTTTTCGTATCAAATTGGTTTAAAAAACCGAACTGGTTATAAAAAAATGTTTTTTTTTGTGCCATAAAAAACCGAAACCAGTTTAAAAAACATACCGTTTTTAAAAAAAAAACTGATTTGTACACCTCCGAATAAGTAGCTATGCCACATTATAGTCAAATACTAAAAGTTATTTTGCTTTAACAATAGAGATAGATTAAACTGAATTAAAAATTAGAAAATTAATGAATTAATCATACCTTGTCTTTCCTAATGGGCTTGCATCATTCAAGAGCACCTGTGCTTCACAATATATGTTGAAGTAAGGGTTCAGTTAGGATTTCTGGTGCAGGACAGAAGTAGCCTAAATGCTTTCTAGCATGACATAGAGAAACAACAATATCTTTGAAAGAAACGTCACATTTACAGTAAAAATTCATATTTCAAAAGTATGCAAAACATGCCGAAAAAATCCCCAAACCCAAATATTTAAATTAAAACAGGTTAAAAAATCACAAAAAAAATATATATATTTTTTCTGAAATCTGCAATCCGATCCCCAACAATGGAACTACTTAGGCCCGGCAATTGGGCCAACATAACAAAGCCAACTTGCCCAGGCATGCAGGCTATCAAGAACTTTTCACGGGATGGTTGTGGTGGCCTATTTGATAATTAAATGTGTTTAAATTTCGCTTGTTTTCCCACGACACTTCACCCTAGTGTTCCATAACTGTCTAGGCCAGTTCAGTTTGCTCCACATCAGTTTCTAAAAAAGGCATCTTTCTAAATACAGAACTAATAAGAAAAAATCTAAATAACTTAAGATGTGAAACAAATTTAAACGCTAGTAATGCATGGAGTTAAGGATAATTAACACTTTATATATATATATATATATATATATATATATATATATATATATATATATATATATATATAACTATTTTTAAGAGAAGGTATAACGATTCATAGTTTTATCATTCATATTAGTAAGTATACGCGAGTTGTATGCTAAAAAAAAGTTTTAGTAATCTCCACACCAACTGTATGCTAAAAAAGTTTTAGTAAGGCGACATAGTTAGATTCATATCTGAAAAGATCACATCGGATGTCAATATTGTTGAATCAACTGTTTGTTTATTTGCAATTCGCACATGGTATTTGTACATAATTTTCAATTTAGTTTTCAACTTCAACAAATATTTAACATGGATAAGGAAAAGAAAAAGTAGTTTCAACAAAAGCTCATGGAAATGTGAATTATATAGTTTTTTTGTTTGATCTTTATTTTATTTTATTTTTTTTGTAAAAGATTAATTCTATTTAGTGACATCTATATACTAGGACGTACCAACTTAGTGTGGATGTTTTGCATTTTTGTGGATATTGTTTATATTTTATTAATATAATTGACATCAATCGCAACTTAGAAATGTGCACATTTTCATTTTACATTTTGGATCAGTGGTTAACAATGTCATCGGTCTCTAAAGAAATCATGTTAATATTTGGGTCTCCAGCGAAGTTCGAGTGGAAGGATTGGAGACATTTGATTATCTTGACAAGTTGAAGAATAGGGAGAAATATACAAAACAAGAGGATGCTATAACCTTTGAAACAGAGATAATGTTGTTATCTCTTTGATTACTTTGCCACAGTTAAGGTTTATGTGGTGTTAATTGTTTACCTAGGTGGACAATCTAATCACACCATCAAAGATTCCCACCGTGATGCTGGTGAGCATTTGCATTTATCATTGTTTTGAAAACTCTTTATAAAGAATAATTGTCATTAAAAGGAGTGTTTATGTTATGTTCAATAATTGTCATTTAGGGGTGTTCATAAACTGTTGAAACCGACCAGACTGCCTAAATCGAAGCAAATTCGACAGTTCAATTTCGGGTTTGGAACTTGGAACCAGCCATTTACCTTTATCATTTATATTACTCTTTTATATTTTTGAATATGTCGTTTTGCAAATCAAATATTTTCTTGAACCATGTTTATTAATTTTAAAATATTAATACAAACCACCAACTTTGAATCAACAAAAAAATCAAACCGAACTGATGTGTCGGGTTTAGCTCAGAGTTTTATCAAAACCAACGAACCGTGAACGCCTCTATTCTCATCTACCATCAGAACTAAACTACATGACCTGTTTCCAATCAACCTTTTCACTAACTTTTTTAAAATTAGTGGTGCGGAACCCATGGGATAAGAAGGCAAAAGCTATGGCTGATTTAGGAGACAATGAGTACAAACACATGCTTTGTGTGTAGGCAACAACAATTGAAAAGCCTATTTACACTAAAGCCCGGTGAAGTATGGAAACTTTAATGATTATAGATGTCTTTTATTTCTCACATAAACAACTACCGACTCAACTAACATTGAAGTATAAGAAAATGATTACATATATTCATAAATAACTTTTTTTTTATAGATGCTCACTTTCTTTTGACAAGGCTATCTCCAGGCCATACTTTTGCATGAGGTTAGCTTCATCTTTACCACACTATCACTCTTTCCTTATTCTACTTTTTTTTTTTTTTTTTTCTGAAATTTTCATGATTATATTCATGCATATGAGTACCATACAATTTCACTCTTAACAAGAGATTGACATTTCATGTTTGTAATTATTTTTAAAGATCAAATATTCTAAGTGACACTCCTCAAAACTTTGCTGTAACAAAAAAAAGATAATCATCATTTTAACAAAACTAAGGTCCTAAAAGTTAGATGAGCCGGTTAATATTGGTTGTATTGTACAAATTTTTGAAAGCAAACGTTACAAGTCTTTTTATAGGGTAAAGGGCTTTGGTGTAATTGGTTTGGGTTCTTAGCTTTGTCATACAGGTGACAAAATGGGCGGGCCGGGCCGGGCGAGTGGGTAAATGGGTTGAAGAAGGCATTTTTGGTGTGGGTCAACCCGACCAATAATCACTCTTTATCTACTATTTGGTATTTTTAACATTATTGCAAAATATGGTTGTAGAAACTATATTTTCACAAAAAGATACCATCATTTTCTTAAGATAGCTCTATTTCCATCGCGGGTCAGTCGATATGCCTCGGATTTCATGCAATTATATATGTGCACTCTCTGTTTAACTATTCAAGTGCATGAGCCTTATCATCGTTTCGAATAGCCATTCGTAGGTGCCATTAAGATTCTTTTTTCGGTTGTGATGAATATATCTGATTTTCCTAAAGGCTATGACTAACCATGATAAACTTGCGCATACTTGGTTCAAGATTATTGACAAAGTTAAACTATATTTATAATAATTATGTATACGGGTTACAAGTGACTAGCCTATATTTTATTATCAATCTTTTTTATAAAGTTTTAACCTTTATTTGGGTTGTTATTGTATGGCCTGGTCTATTCGCACACGGCCTATGTCTATTTGCACACTCAAAGCGCCCCGCTATGGCCAAAGCGGGGCGCTTTGAGTGTGCAAAAAGACAAAAAGTGTTGGCTGGAAGTTGTGTTGTTTTTTTTTTTTTGAAATAGGTGGGATGTGGGTTAGTTTGGTAGTGTTTTTTGAAGGAAAAAATTGTATTTGAGTTTTATAATACGTTGTTTTATAATTACGTTTTTTTACGTCATTATTTTTATAGAATGTATATAATATAAGTGCGTCTTTATAAACTGTTAACCTAGTTTATTTTGTTAAATTAAACGAACACGTTAAATAAATTGTACAGAAAGCCATAAGAATTAAACGTAAACAATCCAAAACCAACGTGATGTAAATATATATCAGTTTGTACATACAAAACAAAAAGGTACAACTGACTACATAATACATAACAAAACACTATACAAACAAACTAAGGTACTAATCCTCGTGCGGTGGGGACGGTGGGAGGGGAAGTGGAGGCAACCCAGCGCGCTCTCGTAGAGAAACGAGCGTCTCGATGATCCAGTCCTGGCGTGCGGCCTGGCGTCTGAGGCGCCGGTCGAAGTCCCGAGCCACCTCACGCGCTACCGGAGGCAGGTCAGCGTAAACGTGCTGCGGGTACTGTGGCGGCTCAGGAGCTGGCTGAACTGGTGGTACCGGGATCTCCTCGATATGCTCATCCTGAGCCGGATCCTCTAATACAGGCTGAGCCTGAGCCTGAGCCTGAGGCTCCTCCTGAGCCTGAGCCTGAGCCTGAGGCTCCTCCTGAGCCTGAGCCTCAGCCTGAGGCTGGCCCGGGAACTGATCGAGTCCCAGAGCCTGTAGCTGAGCCTGCCGAGCGGCCGCCTGCTCAGCAGGAGGGGCCAACACTCCAGGCCTCAACTCAATAACAACCGGGATGACCTCCGGCACCGGCTCCGGCTGCCAAATCAGCCCGTCTCCGCCCCTAAACCTCAGACCAACATCAAAGCGACGGGTGATCTGCATGCTAGAAACTGACGCGCGGCCCAACCTGGTAGACGGGACCGGATCGGACAGCACCGGATCTCCCTCGGGCACGATCCCGAGCGAGCGTGCGATGGCGGTGATGAATGAGCCAGTGTGCACCCACCCGCGGAGCTGCCGGTGGTATGCTGTGGCAAAGTAATCTGCCAGGCTGGCTGCTAGATCGCAGGGCTGTCGTCGCAGTAGGCAGTATAGAAAGAAAAGGTCACTGAGGTTGACCTTCTCCCTGCTGTTTTCCCGCGGCACGATAGTTGCCGCGATAACATGGTGCAGGTATCGGAACAAGGGGTCTTTGATGGTGGTGGCCTTTTGCCAGGATCTCCCAAAGGGAACCCTGGAAATGGCCCTCCAGAAACTGATAAGCGTCTGCCTGTCCATCATCGTAACTGCCTGCGTATATAAATCAGTATCAAGCTCGGCCTCTGTGTACAAACCTGTATAAACAAATAATATTAAATAAACAAATAATAATAATAAACAAATAATATTAAATAAACAAATAACATTAAATAAACAAATAATAATAATAAACAAATAATATTAAATAAACAAATAACATTAAATAAACAAATGATATTAAATATAAAATAATAAATAATATTATTTAAACAAACCTGTATGGACAGCAAACTGCCGCACACTCATCTCAAACTGCTGACCGGCGAGACGGAATGTAACCTCGTGGACTGGAAAATCTGGGTCCTCCACGTAATCCGCCGGATGCGGCGCGTATGTAAACGTGGAAAGAAACTCCCACGTAAGCTCAGGGTACGAGTCCTCCATCGCTAACTCAAATAGGCGCGACCAAGGAGTATCTAGTCCAACTATCTCACGCGTCCGCGCGGCCTCTCCCACGGTCTCCAGCAGGCCCCAGTCTATCCCTACATGCTCCCCAATGGGTATGGTGCGCAACCTCGCGCATCTCCCCCTCGCCCGTGACCCCGGCGGAAACTGCAGGTACGGACATGCCGGCTCTCCCTCATCTCCCTCAGCCTCCATATGCTCAATCTCGTCATCGGAGGAATCCATCCCTGCACGTTGACAAGATAATATTAAATAAACAAATAATATTACTAAACAATTTAAATAATAAACAAATAATATTATTTAAACAATTTTTAATAATAAACAAATAATATTAAATATAAAATAATAAACAAATAATATTAAATATAAAATAATAAACAAATAATTTTATTTATAAAATTTAAAAAATAAACAAATAATATTAAATATAATTTAAATAATAAACAAACAATATTAAACAAATAATATTAAACAAATAATATTAAAAAAAAATAATAAACATGAACCAAAGCGCCGCGCTTTGGCCTCGGCGCGGCGCTTTGGTTCTTCGTTATGAAGAACAGCCCCAGCAACATGATCACAACCGCCTAAATCAAATCAAAATCAAACATATAACTTGAACCAAAACAATAAACGAAGTTCGATCGTACCTAATAGCGGTTGAAATCCGGAAAAAGACGATCTTCGCACTAGTGTGTGTAATCGCACCGTAGTGTGTGTGTTTTGTTTGAGGGTGAAATGGGGGAGAAGGCTGCCCCGCTTCAGGTATAACGAGGGGCCAAAGCGCCCCGCTATGGCCAAAGCGGGGCGCTTCGGGGCCAAAACGCTGTGTTATGACCTAAGCGGGGCGCTTCGGCCCTTTTTTTAAATTTTTAAAATTGTTTTTTATTCACAAACGCGTCGATAATAGTCTAAATTTTACGTTTTTTCCATTATACGTCATTTTTTAAAATATATGGACTATACTGCAAGTTCCGGATCAAATCGGTTACGTGTGATGTCTTATTCCGTTATATCGTATCATTTTGGTTTGAAAGCACAAGTACTCCTGTGAGAGGTGTTATGTGTATCAGCCGCCTACCGCACATGAACATGACGTATTTTTTCATTAATTGTAGTATTATGATGTATATGGTCATTTTGGGTCGTACAAGTGCGTATTGAATCTGATTGGGTCGTGTCGGTGACATTCGGTTTTTAACGTGATGTAACGCATATATTGAACAAACACAAACGTGATTATTATTAAACACATTTAACCTACATCGTGAACATATGGGGTTACATTAAGGTCAGGGGCACGATACGTAAGCATTTCGTACGTGTTGATCTGATCCCTGTATAATGTATGCCAGGCTGCTGCGCGCTCTGTTCTGTGTGCTGTCCAGAGTGGGTTTGGGGGAGGCATTGGATAACAACCTCCAAGCTCTACATGTATGAAATGCCCATGGTCGACGAACACAACCGCAACCACCAGGTGAGGTTCCTCAGCTTCGTTTGGCCCGCCCAGCAGAGGGAAAATTGTACAGCTCCCACGCATGTCGAAGCTGTGAACAATCACACCGTATCGTTGGGCAATAAGAAACCCCGTCTCAGGCATCGTCATGTAATTTTCGATATCTGCTCGTCCCACCCCCTTGAAATTGATCCGTCTAAGCAGCGCATCATAATGTCCTATGTTTTCCGGATCGAAAAACTGCCTCCAAAGCGATTCGTTCGTACGTAACTCCTTTATAAGTTGTTTCCGGATCATCAAATATGAATTTTGTTTCACTCCTAACCCAACAGCCACCGATCGAAACCCACAATGACCATCTGGTTTCACGTCCTTTATTCTAACGATGTATGGATGGATCACTTCGGGAATCTGAGATGCGTAGTTGCGGATCGCTATATCCGTCTTAGGACCGAGCTTGATCATCGGGAAATCAGGGTGCAGGTTGATCGGTTTGGTATTCTTTTGTCTTCTAGAATCTTCGAGTGATATGTACGAGCTGTGACGGGGAAGATCATCTGAGGCCTCGACCCAAGTTTCTTCCGACGGAATGTACGAGCTTTTTCTAGCGGCTTCAACCTTTCTTTCTTCCTGCGTTTTCAATGTTGGGCGACCACGAGTTTTCTTCAGAACAGCAGGAGGTTTTTTGTTATTGTTCCCTGGATTGAGGATTTGCTGAAACTTTTCAAAGAAGCTCCTTTTCACCTGAGGGGGTGTTGGATCGATCTTTTGTTTCAATTTTTCAAATTCCGCGTCTACATCGATATCCTCTATGTTTTTCTTTGCAGGCTTGAAGTTAAGCTTCTTCCAGAACACGTCTATGTGTGTGATCCGGAGTTGCTGACCTGTGGATGAAAACAAATTAGGTGGCAAAATCATAACGAGAAAGGTCAAAGATATTAATTACCTTTATTTTCCAACTTTTCCAAACGACAGGCACATGGCAAACCACGGCTGGTAAAAAGTTGGCAACCACAGCTTGCACCGTAGGCTCTCAACCCGTCTTCCTTACGTTTTAGTTCCATACTCAAAAGCTCAATCGCATATATTGAAACCTTTCTGAGAATATATGCAAGCATGGGCTGCTTCTTGTGGTGCGTCATCACTTTTCGGAGGCTTGTTTCAAAGCTTGTACTAATCTCGGTGTATTGTCTATCAACAACATGATCAACATACAGTACAAGTTTATCCAGTGTGTTGCGATGACTTGGAAAGTGACTTTTTAGTGTTGCATGCATGGCCTCAACCCTGTTGGTCGTAGTTTGGTGAAAGTTGATAGTTTTGTTAATCCAGCATGATACAAACTTTTCACGGTACGGATCCAACCAGGATTTCTTCATATAATCAAAAACCTCTAAAATTAAAAAAAACGTAAATAGTCAGTTTTTGTTATTATATAAAATTTGAACATAATTATGTAAGAAATACCTACGTTCACGGTCATCTTCTTTCAGCTGTGCTTCAAGGTTTTCCAAGTTATACCTGTATATTTCCTCGGTCGTAGACTCGCACAATAACCAAAAACTACGTACGAATTCTTTCTAATCCTTGTCAGAGAATTTCTTCTTGCTGTTCTTATTAATATTTTGTTGAATATGGAACCGACAAAGATACTTATGCGCTTTTGGAAAAACTTGTTCACACGCGTTCATCAGCGCAAAATCCCTATCTGTTAAAATCACGCGCGGTTCCATACATCCTACCAGCATAGACTTGATCCTCTGCAACACCCATAGGTAGTTCTCTGACTTCTCAGCGGAAATTACCGCACAAGCAGCCGTACACGATTTGTTTGTCGACGTCATGCCTACGACCTGAACAAATGGCAGGTTGTACATGTTCGTTTTGTAGGTGGCGTCAATAATTAGCACATGCGGGAAGGCACACCACATATTGAATGATCTTTCGTGAACAAAGAAGACATCTTCAACTTCGTTTGATATCTCATTCGTGCGCATGTAATAAGTGTAATTTTTTTCGAGAAGAATGCTTTCAAGTTTTTGCATCGGAGACTTACCGACATTTTTTTCGGCGTTGATCTTCTGAACAGCGTTGTGTATATCTTTCGGAATAAGCTTTCTAGCCGGATTGTTTTTTGTCAGCGTTCGCCAGATACTTTGGTTGGGAATGTCTTGCTCTGCCAGCTCCTTAACCAGTTTTGTATCCTCCGAAGAAAGCCTTCTCGCATACGCGTGACCCTCTAAGTTTTCAATAGGAGTGTGGTTATGCTTCGCCTTCGTCACCTCGATCCTCCAAACACTTCCGGATGATTCCGAAAACCCGATCATCTCGAACGGGCAGCCTATTTTCTTGCTACCCGTTTTCCTCTGTGTAGCTATACTCTTATGCTCCCCACCAAAAGTACATTGAAACCAAATCTTGTAATTCTCTCCTCTTTTATTCGACCTCTTAGTCACAATGAGGTAACCGTTGTCTTTTGCCGTGTCTTGTACCCAACGCACCAACTCTTTACGTGACGAAAAGGTCTGCGTCGTATCAAACGAAAACGTAACCGGGTAACGGCCTTCCTCGTCAACAGACACATCCCCCGGCTCACCATCGTCACCGAGGTCCGAATATACTTGATGTTCAAAGTTGTGCTCGCCACCGTAACCGAAATTCGAATAACCTTGTAAGCTCTGTTGACAACCGTAACTGTCGTTTGGACCACACTCCTGCTGTACAAAGCTGTACTCGCCACCGTAACCGAAATTCGAATAACCTTGTTGTGCGTAAGGGTCCTCCACAGGGGTATTCAAATCCAGCGTCACCGTGTTATCACGATAATGAATGCCAGATACAACCTCTGCCTCCCTCAAGTTGGACGAGACCGGTTTCTCATACGAGTCAGAAATAGCGGTCCCCTCATAAGAATCAGGAACAACTGTCTCGTCAGAATATTGACCGAAAATATAGTTGTTTAACCACGACATCGTTTTTTGTAAACAACAAACAACAAAACACTCGAATACCCACGTATGTTTGTAAACAATGTGAAGAAGAAGAAGACCGAGCTTTGGAGCTTTGAAGCAGAACCTCAATCAGTAGTTTGCTTTTTAAAAGTGAAAATTTGGGTCGAAGCGCCGCGCTATGGCCAAAGCGCGGCGCTTAGGGTTAACGACAAAACATCATAATCAGCTTTATGTCTGTCAAACAGTATCGAATGTTTCAAACGTCAATCGAAGTACGTTTTGTCGATCGAAGCGCCGCACTTTGGCCATAGCGCAGCGCTTTGGGGTGTGAAAATAATTTTGGGCGTGTGCAGCTAGCATGACCCTGTTGTATTCTAATGCAGGGAAGCCACCATCTACTTACCACATATTGGAGCATGTTTATTTAAGCAAAAAAAGGCTTAAAGCTGGTGATTCTCTTTTGTTTGTCAGATATCTTTTTAAAATAGTCAAAATATAGATTCAAATTCATGCAACAAGTTTGATTTTACATGTAATTTAATATAGTTTTTTTCTAAATATTATACAAAGAGTTAATTACATAGTTAGTCCATGTGGTTTGCACAAAGTAACATACTTAGGTACTAATAGTTTAAAATCACATTCTAGGGTATTAACTTTTCATTTTGTAACGTTTGAGGGTATTAAGGTTATTTGTAGGCTTAAAATCACATTCTGTTAGTACCTAAGTATGTTATTTTGTGCAAACCACAGGGACTAACTATGTTACTATCCTAGAAGTTAATACCTCCAAACGTTACAAAATGAAAAGTTAATACTCTAGAAGGTGATTTTAAACTATTAGTACCTAAGTATGTTATTTTGTGTAAATCACAGGGACTAACTATGTAATTAACTCTTATACAAATATCTAAAATGTTTATCATGCAACAAGTTTGATTTTACGTGTAATTTAATATAGTTTTTTTCTAAATATTATACAAATATCTAAAATGTTTATCTATGAAAACAAGGGGCAAAATGGTAATATTAGATTTAAACAAAAGAGCTATGGTGTACTGCAAGATATGATAATAATAGGTTTATAGCATTTTTATACTTAATACTTTTATTAGAAAAGTAAAATGATGCAACATTCATAGACAAGATACCAAGTAAGATGACTAAGATCATGTGTTTTATCTTATTATTCGCTGAATTATTTGATCACTAAATAATTTTCTTTATATTGTTTTTAGATAAGTGAATCAGATTAGATCAATGTAGGACGTTTTCAGTTTTAAGTGGTTAGAAAATATTTATTTCAACCCGTTTACGTAAGAATGAGTCAATATGTGTTATGTTATGCGCAGCGGGTCAAATTGGTAAATTCTTAAAAAAATAGCTAAAAATGTAACGGGTCAAATGGGACGATCCATGTATGTTCTAATAGTAATGGGTCACACGGGTAAACTCTAAAAGTTAGCTAAATACTGAAATGGGTCACACGGGTAAATAGTGGTTAGCCTCTATAAATCCTTTTAGAATGGCTTCTGGTATGTTATTAATGTTTTTTCTCATGTTGTGTGCAGAGATACAAACATTTTGAGATTGGTGGACACAACAAGGGCAATGAAACTTTAATTTTTTTTACTTGGACACCCACTATTTACCCCGTGTAAGAGTGAGGCGGTGCTCTACAAATACAAACTCAGGGCATGTTTGGCTAAGCTTATTAGAGTTAAAAAGGACTTTTGGGAAAAGGACTTTTTGAAAAGGAGTTTTTAAAAAAAGTGTTTGGATTAGCTTATTGATGTAAAATGACTAAAATGGGTATTCTTTTAGATATAAGAGGGGTAAAGAAGGGGTAATTTAGTAATTTCATTTATGAAAAGTCATTTCTGGATCCAAAAGTCACGAAATCTTGGCTTTTCAAAACCTCATGTTTCCTTCTTTGCAATAAGCTATTTTGAAAAGGACTTCTTGGTTATCCAAACATAAAAACAGCTTATTGACTTATCCATAAGTCAATAAGCTAATAAGCTGGTTTGAGAAGCCAATCCAAACATGCCCTCACTCTTTTGCTTTATTCGTTTCTCTTTTGCTTTGTTAGGTGTAATGTTTTTTCCATGTTTTTAATAAGTTTTGTGGTTTATGAATGTTGGTCTTTTTGGAGAAATGTCAGTTCTTATCTAAAAGAAAGAAAGACTACACTTTCATTTTGAGCATATGTCACTCTCCACATGTGGTTGGTCAAATAGAAACTCACTCGGTGATTTCATTTAGTATTTTTAATCTAGAAATAAGACTCAAAATAGTTTTTAACTTATTGCAATGAATATGTGAGAGAGAATTTTATATAGGATTAAACGATGCACAATCCAACAATGGATCAACAATTGAAACTGATAAAGTTAATTATAACATATTTGCATAATTTGTTTATAGATTGGCAGATCCAAAAGGAAGCCCCTTTGAGGTTAAAAGTGTTATTTTTATGCTTTTATTTGTTGTAAATTAAATTTTCCTACCCGAAAAATTTCTGGGTGATAACCTAGTTATCTATAATTAAGTAGGAGATAAAGATGAGAAAACTAAAAAATAGATGACTCCAATGAATAACATGTGTCATCCATTGGTTTCTTTTATTATATAGTATAGATAGATGTTATATTACAGCAAAAAAAACGTTTAAAAAAATAGTGTTTTTTAAATTCTCTTTAGAAGTTTTTTTAGTTTTCTCACATTTAAGTAGTTTTCTCATGATCATCTCCCTATATATGTGTGTCACCATATGTTTTGATCTTTGTAAGACCATGCGTAGTGGTAACTGGTAAGGGTGAATAATGTCCACACCCTTGGACGTTTTCCGCCATGTGACGGTACAGTCAGCAAGGAGCATTATTGGGCTTTTTTTTTTCTAAAATGGGTGTAGTGGTGATGTGGGCATTATGTTAAAAGGGTGTAGAGAATTATATATAAATAAAAAAATCAACCAAAAAAACTATTGGCCAAAAAAAGGAAGCTCAAATGTGATTGGCCAAAAAATTGCCCCAACACCGTTAAAAGGGTGTAGAGAATTAAATATAAATAAAAAAACCAACCAAAAAAGCTATTGGCCAAAAAAAGGAAGCTCAAATGTGATTGGCCAAAAAATTGCCCCAAAAGCGTGATTTAAAACACACCAAAAAAAAGGCCAAACACACCCATGCGTAGTGGTTGGTCGGCGTGATTGGGCGAGATTGAACACAAAAAACGCCCCTTGGGCAGCCACTACGGGTGGTCTAAGTCTAAGATTTGTTTTACGCTAGCAATCTGCTATAGTTTTAGGCCCTGTTTGGTAGCCTCTTAATCCATTCAGAGGCTGCCTCTTAATGAAATCATTTGTGGCCCTTATGTCTGAATGAATAAGAGGTAACCTTATGTCTGACTAGATAAGAGATAACATCTGAATGGTAAACCATCACATGTCACATTCTTCTACATTATCTTTGTTAAACTTTTAAATGATTTCATTAAGAGGTAGCCTCTTAATGTCATTCAGATGCTATCAAACAGACCCTTAATGATGTATACTTTACGATCAAATAATACATCCAGTTGTTCAACTCATATTAATAGCTAAAAAACTTCAAAATCCTAAAACTCCTCTTATTTTCTAAATTTGAATAATTTATTGAAGTTAAACTACATTTTTTTGATAACATGCAAGATTAGCAAAATAATTGGACCAATGGTACTAGTTTAGTTAAAAATTGTAATAATTAACTTTTCTATGGGTGTCATCCTTAGAAAAGCTACAATATCACATATAAAAACTACATCAATGTCATGTAATACCAGTTCTAGTTCTTATAACGTAGGCCCACCATGCCAAGTTAATCTAAGGGTGAACGGGGCGCCCTCGGGGAGGGGCGGTGAGTGTGAACCCCGCTCGGGAACACCGCCGCCATCCCCTCGGTGACCCAAATCGGGGTGTGGTGTGCGGGTTGTGTTCGCCGACGGAGTTTTGTAATTTTGACCTTTTTTTATTAAAACAAATAAAAAAACAAAAAAAAAGCAAGTCCCCCAAGAAAGGAGTGCCGCCACCAAATTGAGGGTGTCGGGGGAGTTAAGTAGGGAGATGACGTGGCGCATGCTGATTGGCTGTGGGTAAGAGGGGTCACTCCCCACTTAGACCACCCGTAGTGGGGCGTGATTTTTTAAAAAAATTGAAAAAAAACGCCCCAAAACGCCCCTCTCCTCACTACACCGGGCGTTATAAGGCGTTTTGTTTGAAAGATTTGCATGTTCGCGTTATAAATAAAACGCCTGAATGGTCAAAGGAGCAAGTGAATGTGCCAATGGGAGTGTTTCTTCGTCTGCCAAGGTTTGACTATTGTGAGTTTGCTTTTTGTTTTTTTTTTTTAATGATTGGATGGGGCATTATTTGGGCATTATCCCCAATACACCACTTTATGCTATAATGCCCCATGCTGACTGGGTTGCCACGTGTCGGATAATGCCCCATGGTGGGGGCATTATAACAATTTACCACTACACATGGTCTTAGAGGAGTGCCCCTTACACCCTTAGGAGCATTTAATTAGATGGAATTATCTTACTACTATAAGGGTGAACGGGGCGCCCTCGGGGAGGGGGGCGGTGAGTGTGAACCCCGCTCGGGAACACCGCCGCCATCCCCTCGGTGACCCAAATCGGGGTGTGGGGAGCGGGTTGTGTTCACCGATTGAGATTTGTAATTTTTGACCGTTTTTTTTATATTAAAACGGCTATATAGCCGTTATATATTAAAAAACAAATTCTCCTAAACCCTATAAATATTAACCCACTTCAATCTTTTTATTTTTCAAACCCAAAACAACTCCCACTACATTACTCTCCTAAACCCTTCAACTCATCTAATTTTTTACCCAATCTTTAAAAAAATGGATTCCGAGTTCCCGTTTTTTTCTCTCCTGCCCGACTTTCCCGACGATGAAGATTCATCGTCAAACGATAGTAGTTTAATTTTCTTCCAAAATCTCATCCAACAAGCGGAGCTACTAGACACGGCATCGTCTAGTAAAAAAAAAGTTGTCCGTCGAGATCGTGTGGGAGGCCACGAAACACTCATGCCCGATTATTTTGTCGATAATCCAAAATTTAATGCCGATATTTTTCGTCAGAGGTTTCGTATGTCCAAGTCTTTGTTCCTAAAAATTGTTAGTGACGTGGAAGCGAATAACGAGTGGTTTCAAGAGGGCTTGGACGGAAGAATGAAGAAAAGTTTCACGCCGTTGCAAAAGGTTACTTCTGCGATTAAACAACTTGCAACCGGTAACCCACCAGACGAAAACGACGAGTATTTAAATATGGCTGAAAGGACCTCTCGTGAGTACCTTGATTATTTCTGCGAGACGGTCTGTAGAATGTATGCTGGTGAATTCTTACGTAGACCAACGAGCCACGACGTTGCGCTATTGTATCAGGCTCATGAGGAGAGACATCACCTACCTGGTATGTTGGGTAGTCTGGAGTGTACACACTTCGTCTGGAGAATGTGCCCCACATAATTGCGTGGAAAATATATGAGAGGCGATCATCAATACCCGACAGTTATGTTAGAGGCGATGGCGTCTCAAGATTTGTGGGTTTGGCATGCTTTTTGTGGCCCGGCGGGTTCACAAAACGACATCAACGTGCTCCAACAATCTCCGTTATTTCTTACTCAACGAAACGGAACAGCGCCAAATTGTCCATTTCAGGTGAACGACCACTTATACAAACGCGGGTATTATCTTACTGATGGGATCTACCCTAGCTTGTCCGTGTTTGTGAAGTCTTTTCCATATCCTCACATCCCGAATGAAAAAAAGTTCAAGAGGCAACACGAGGCCGCAAGAAAAGATGTGGAACGGGTGTTTGGTGTGTTAAAGGCGAAGTGGGGAATACTAAATCGTCCAATGCGTTCCAAAACGGTGAAAAATATAAGGTCCATCGTGTATACGTGCATTATTTTACATAACATGATTATAAAAGACGACGGAAGGGTGATAGCACCGGTACACATTCGAGATCCTCCAGTCGAACCCGTCTTCGATGATACTGCTTTTAGCGAGCTCATTGACGAAGAAACGCATTGGAGACTAAAACACGATCTCGTTGAGCATCTCGGACGTTTAGATCTACCTCACCTTGAAGCGAATTCCGACGACGACTAGTTTGTTTTTTTATTTTTCTAGTTTAAATGTAATTTTTATTTTTAATTTAATGAAATGTCTTTTCTTAAATTTTATTTAATTTTTATTAATACTTGTTTAATTTATAACACATGCATAATTACAACAAATAAAAAAAAACAAAAAAAAAACAAGTCCCCCAAGAGAGGAGTGCCGCCATCAAATTGAGGGTGTGGGGGGAGTTAAGTAGGGAGTTGACGTGGCGCGTGCTGATTGGCTGTGGGTAAGAGAGGTCACTCCTCTAAGTGAGGAGTGCCCCTTAGAGCATTCACATCCAACCCACCATATTTTCACCATAAATTACACTAAAAAACACTAGAGTTAATTGCCAAAATCGTCCCTGAGGTTTGCGCAAGTTTGCCATTTTCGTCCAAAATGATACTTTTGTACCAAATTGCCCCCAACGTTTGTAACTTTTTGCCATTTTCATCCAAACCACTAACTTAGTTTATTTTTTCTGTTAAGTTGAGAATATTTGGATGAAACTGGCAAATATAAAACCACATGGACGATTTTGGCAATTTACTCAACCTTTTTTTAAATTTCTTTTATTTAATTAATTTTGTTACATATATAATAAAAAAGAATATACATGCAATTTTTATATGAAAAAAATAATAGCTTTGTCACATAATTTTTATAAATTTTCATCCAACCACTAACTAACTTAATTTTTCTATTAAGGCGAATGATGTTTATAAACTAAGACATAAATTAATTTCTAATTTTTTATATAGATCAATTTTATAAAAATAAAATCTACTTAAACCTCTAATTTTATAAAACTAAAATGCTTGTGACCTTATTGAAAAAGGTCAAATAAAAAAATCTTATTATATGTACCAAATTTGTAATTCATCTTCTACTCTTTTAAATTCGCTCATAAGGAAAAACAGAAGCCATTGTCCCCCCCCCCCCTCTCTATCAAACAACGTATCGTTATCAAACCTTAAAATTACCCACCAAATTGTAATTATAATGCTATGAACCAAAAGTTTCTTTACTCAAGCCACTCAAAATAAGTATTAGTTAGTTACCCTCATAATCTTAATTAAATAAATATTTTATTTCTATCAACATATTTCCTAGGTGCTTAACACATTTAAAAAATATGTATCGTTTTACAAATTTTTTCTATCTCTACAACTGATAAATACTAAAAGTTGTAATCGATTGTTATGTGTTGCACACCAATGACGTTTTCTCTTTATAAAACTGATTTATATAAATAAGCTGTAAATTAATTTATGTCTTAATTTATAAAATTTAAAACATCCTTCATCTTAACAGAAAAAAAAAACTGAGTTAGTGATTTGGATGAAAATTTATAAAAATTATGTGACAAAACTATTAATTTTTTTTTTCTAAAAACTCCATGTATATTTTTTTTTATTATATATGTAACAAAAATAATTAAATAAAAGAAATTAAAAAGGGTTTGAGTAAATTGCCAAAATCGTCCCTGTGGTTTTATATTTGCCAGTTTCATCCAAATGTCCTCAACTTAACAGAAAAAATAAACTAAGTTAGTGGTTTGGATGAAAATGGCAAAAAGTTACAAACGTTGGGGGAAATTTGGTACAAAAGTGTCATTTTAGACGAAAATGGCAAACGTGCCCAAACCTCATGGACGATTTTGGCAATTAACTCAAAACACTATATTTTCTCTCTCCTTTTCAATTAAATAATATTTTTTATACCTTTATCATTATCTTTTCTCTCTCCTCCACTCACAACCACTTTCAAAATATATTAAAAAATTATAGGGGATGAACAGTGCCCCCCAAATATACAGATGAACAGTAACATTTTCTCTCCTCCACTCACAACCACTTCTTATACTATTTATATTTTAAAAACACCACACTCACGATATGATGCCTTGAATGTGAATGCTCTTACACCCTAAATGAGGATAGAGGCGGGTGGGCAGACTTATCAGCTGTCACATCAATTATTTATTAAATTACACAAAACAATTTGTTTTAGAAAAAAATGATGAAAAAACAAAGTATACAAAGTAATCTTCCTTTTTTAACGATAAATGCTTTATATAATGTGAGAGTATGCGAAATGGTAACTTTTGCAACTTTAAGGCTATAGGGTATGGGGTCACGGTTGAGACATGATTTGCCACCTAGGAACATGAATGGAATGCTATACCATCCCCTTGATTGATCCACCATGGTTTGCATGGATTAAACATGGCAACCATGGTCATCCTTTCCATTTTTCAACAAATCATTTCCTTTTTCTTTAGACAATGATAAATTAAAATAAATAAGAGACTAGTGGTTTGAGTAATGACCACACCCTTAGGGTAGTGGTTTTGGATGATGGATTAGAGATGGGTTACATGGCACTAACATGGAGGGTAATAGTAACCATGAGGGTCATGACCGCACCCTATAGCCTACGTAATTTTACTTATGAACATATCATTTTGGATTTTGTATCATCTCAAACAGGCCAAATATTAAGAAATAGTTGAAAGGGGTAGTCAAATGGGTTGAAAGTTCCGGTCTTTGGAAGTTTGGAATAGCACTCGACATCGTGAAAACCCGGTGAATTGGGTTAATGGGGTTTGGTTTAACCAATGCATTCCAAGACACTCATTCCATTTATGGTTGGCTATCAAGAACAACCTCAAGACGCAGGATCGGTTGGCTGTTTGGGAGGCGGGAAGTGCTACTAATTTAAATCTTATGTGTTGCCCCTTATGCAGGTATAATCGGGATTCAAGAGACCATCTATTCTTTCAATGTTCGTTTGCGTCGCAAGTATGGAGCGATGTTAAGATGATGGTGAATATAGGAGGTGTTGATGATTCGTGGCAATCTATTATGGGCTGGATGGCACAAAATTCTAGTTCCAAGAAGACGGAGTATATTGTATGTAAGCTGGTCATTGCTGCTGCTACATATTTTATATGGCTCGAGAGAAACAACTGCTAGTTCTCTAATATTAACGCTAACGCTGCTTCAGTGGTTGAAAGGATCAAGAACAGGGTCAAGTTAGGTTTGATGGGGTTCAAGTTTAGAGGGGAGTCCAATGTTGACAAGCTGCTAAAGAAGTGGGAGATCGTTAGGAATAACGAAGAGAATGAACCGGGTTAGAGGCAAGCTCGAGTTTTAGTCTAGAGTTTGTGTTTTTTGGTCGTTTTGTTTGTTTGGGTTGTTTTAATTTGTGTTGTTAATTAACTGGGTTGTGGATTTTGTTTTCCTTGTGTCCATTCTGGCATGCCTTTGTTCTTATTTGGTTATTTATAAAATTCACCTGGGGTAACCCTTTAAAAAAAAAAGGTTGAAAGTTGCCCACGATCTATTTTCTGGGTGTAAAATCCCCAAAACCTTTTTTTATTAAGGGAGAGTTTTCGTTATTAGGGGTGTTTGTTGGGCGTCACCCCCGTATTCTTAACACTGATAAAAAAATAAGTAAAAAAATATATATTTTTATTTCCAAACACTCATTAGGCACTTAGATAAGTGAATATTTTTCAATTCTTCTTCAAATCTTCAAAAACCCAACCTTTTCAAATATATCACACGCATAACCCTTTTCACCATGGACAGCGGCGGCACTATTTTCCGGGCTAAGAAGTTCGAGTTTTAATATCATTTGATTCAATTGGGATCTACAGTTAGCACTCAGTGGCTTATGCTATTGATTTAAATGAAATTGTTATCTCTTACACGCTAGGCAAAGGTAACTTCACCATTGTCTTGGATTCATGCCAAGAGTTAAAGGTCAGATACCAGTCACTAGGGATGAGCTCGGTACCGGTACTATCGAAATTCGCCAAATATGGGTACCGGTACTGAAAATGTTCGGTACGGTACCGGTATTTGAAGGCAAAATTCAGTGAAATACAGGTACCGTACCGAACGGTCGGTTACCGAAAACGCCAAAAAGTGGATACTGAGTCGGTACAGAAAATTCGGTACCGGTACCCGGTACCAAATGATTATCCCTACCAGTCTCCAATTTTATATCTCAAAGCTTACATATTGATCTTTCTTTATTTTTTAATTGTTAATTAATTCTATTTATCACATGATGTGCAGGTGTTAACATTCAAAGTGTGAAAGGAAGTGTTAAATTTAAAGTTTAACCTATCCCAAACTACTAATCGGTTGCTAGAATTTAAAGTTGCTACTCAGGTTTGAACATTTCATTAGCTACAAGTAATATGTTGTGTTTGAAAGTTAAAATTATCATTAGACTAAGCCACTGGTCTATGTGACTATGTTAGTATTAATATATTACATGATGGTATAATTTAAATAGTTTCTCCCCTAAATGTAACCTCTAATTTTTAATGAAGCTATCAAAATGTGTCTCTTTATCTTAGATCTCTAAAGTCTATCATACAACCACTAACATGTTGTGCTATAACCGAACATGCAATGCAGGGAGTCAATGGTGGACAACTTGAGGATCCCTCGAATAGAACCCAATCAACATCTGGAAGGTCATTGCTATCTACTAATTGACAAATACGCAAGCTTCCCCCCAAGCGTTATTTACATCTTCCTATGGTCAGTGGAGGTGGGCATCAAGCCTATGAAATTCTTTTTAAAATATTAAGTGGGGATTTTTAAACAAGCAAATGGTGTGCATGCTTTGTTTTTCTATAATGATTAAAAGGGGTAAGCTTCTTTGGTTATTTGCATGCCTGAAAATGGTGACTATGTCAATTAGGGTCTATGAGCATGTGGGCATGGGCTTGGTTTTTATTTGAAAGTGAGTAGAGAGATGAATTCTTTCATTTGTACATTGGTCTCATCATTTTGAGTTAAATGCCATTTTAGTCCCTATGATTTGGGACATTTTGCCAAATTAGTCCAAAGGTTTCATTTTTCACCTGTGGGTCAAAAAAGGTTTCACCGTTGCAATTTTAGTCCACTGGGTTAACTTCATCCATTTTTTCTGTTAACGAGAAGGCCAATTCGACCATTTTATATGTAATTCTGTTAACTAGAAGAGCAATTCGGCCATATAAAATGACCGAATTGGCCTTCTCATTAACAGAAAGTTGGATGAAGTTAACCCAGTGGACTAAAATGGCAACGGTGAAACATTTTTGGACCCACAGGTGAAAAAAGAAACATTTGGACTAAACTAACAAAATAACCCAAATCACATGGACTAAAATAACATTTAACTCCATAATTTTTATAAAAAGTTGTTTTTGCTCCCTCTTTTGTTGGTTTCTTAATACATATGAATTAATGAGTTGAAAGAAATGTAACAGACAATATGTACTATTTAAGTTGTTGTATGTTATATCCTTAGAACAAACAAGCGTACATTCCACCCCAAAAGTGGCTTTACATGCTTATTTCTATTCCTAACATGTTAAAAAAACAAGGATAAAGATGTTGATTTCTGAGTTCTGACCGTTGTCTGTCACACCCTGACTTTTGTGGAAGCGTGATTATGGTGTGACTTTCTTAATACCATTGCAATCAATCATAACAACAACTATATGATATAAACCATAGATTGTCATCCATTAATTAAGTTTAAAAACATAACAACATTGTCTTAAAATATAGAAATTCAAATTCGAGTATAAACCATGCAACTTGTTTAAGAGTTCACAAAGACTTGACAGATGACATTAAATAAAACCAGGTTTTGGAAGACGCGTCTCGTCCAGGAATAAGACACGCTGACCAAACCCGAAGACCATGGATGACATCTTTTATTCTTAAACCACACTTGGAACTTCCGAACGCCCGCCAGATCCACAGCTAATTCCCTGAAATACATGTAGTTTTGAAAACATCAACGAAAGTTAAGCGAGTTCATGTGTTTGTTTGTGTGTATGAATAAACCTTTGATATCATTGAAAGTATATATGTATGTATGTATGTATGTATGTATGTATGTATGTATGTATGTATGTATGTATGTATGTATGTATGTATGTATGTATGTATGTATGTATGTATGTATGTATGTATGTATGTTTGTAAACTCTTGGTATGAAAGCAACAAGGAAAACAGATCACCAATGGTTTGCAAGGCCATTGATATGTGTGAAGTGATGCAGAAAAACTCAAACCTAGCAGATTTGTCTCCGGGAATAAGACATAGTCACCTCATGGGCCACCCTGGTCCACATGGGTGTGGGCTCGCTACACTCAAATAGATCTATCACTCATGTCCCTCGGTCCTACAACGAGGATTAATGGCCTTAAGTGTTATACCCACCACTCACATGATCAAGTAGTACCCTTCCTTAGCTAACCATACCACATCAAAATGTTTGTAAATAGTTGTAACATGTATTTCACCCCCGAAGTTATAAAACTGAAAACAGTTAAAAGAAAATGGAGTCATGAAACTCACAGTCTTGCGTCTTCGCACCGTAACTCAAAGCTTCTTCGGATAAACACGACTACCTACAACGTACTATGATCTATTAGACGAGCGGGTCGTGCCTTAACTTAGTATTAATGTCGTTGAGTTACGTTTCATTGTGCCTTCGATATTATTCCAAGTTATATAATTATTTGTTAAAATAATTAATATTTTAACTTAAATTATATTTATTAAATTTTGGAATTATTGTTAAACAATTATTTTATCTTAATACTTCTCAAGTATTTATACTTGTATATCCTTCCCAAGGATTAGGGTATTTGTATTCGTATTCTTATACTTGTATATTTTTGCCATGTATTAGGGTCGTATTCCGGTGTGCATTTATACGTATGAGGATACGTATTTTTGTTGTATTCATTAAGTATTCATATACTTAATTTCGTATTAATCTTTTCGGAATATTATCTTCAATAAAAGCCCACCAATATATATCTCCAAAATATATATTGTAGTAAACATTATTTAGAAAAATTATTTATAATTTTTCTTTTGGCAAAAATATTTGTATTTTCATATAAGTTCCAAAAGTAATATATTTTCAAGTCTAACTTAGAAAATATATATAACCTTATTCTTCTCCAAAAATAATGTACTTCAAGAAAATATATATCTTTCCAAAAAATAATATATCTTCTAATAATTCTGAGAAAATACATTTTTACTTCAAAAATAATATATTTTCTTCTTGTAAAAATATGATATAAATTTGTAATAATAGTAAAAATCATATTTTTGTTCCTTGGTGTCCAAAATATTATTTACCAAAATATACTTTGTGAATCAATTTTCCGGAATATTTTATAAGTTACATTCCTTTGTTCGGTTTAACCAATATTTTGTGTGTAACTTGTATATTCATACTCTTGGAATTTTGGTAAACATTTTGGATTGAAATCCTTGGTATTTTTGATGAATTATATTATTTCACGTCCTAAAATAATATAACTAATACACAAAATATACAAATAGTCACACACATGGTGTCTTCTAAATATATATTTCCTAAATACATATTTAGTCACTTTTATTTATATAAACCAACCTCCAATATTTATATTTTTGTAACAAAATCTATGGCAAAGTTCTTGTAACAATTTATGGTTTGAACTACACTTGTAAGTGTAGGTTAATAAATATTTTTCTAAGTGTTTGGATTTTTAGAAAATTTTGTCATAGTTTCCCCTAAAAATGGAGGTTTCCATGCTTTCAAACATATCATTTTCTTTTGTAAAAATCATCACAATCAATCCACAATTAACAATAAATAACATTTACTTACCAATTTTGCCAAAATCAAGTAATAATCTACTACTTCATGAACTTGAATATTTGTAAAAATTTGTAGGAACTTACTAGTGTTCTTAGTAAGCCTTGTTACCTTCTAAAGTGTGATTAGTTCTTTAAAAACTTCATTTTTAAAGAATATAGATGTTTACAACTTGTGATCATCATTTCTAAAAATGTTTCTCTATGATTTCTTCTTGTTACACAAGTGTTCCTACCCTTGTTTAACCACCAAAAATAAAGTTTGTTTATGTAAAAACCAAGATTTAGTAAAACTTATATTTTTAACTTGGTTTCTTTGAAAACTCATCCATAAATCTTTAGATCTATATGACTAACAATTTACTTTGATCACTATTTTTCAAGAAATCATTATGTTCTTTCAAGTTCATGATCTTTGTGTGGATGATCCATCATCCTACAATATTTCTACTTTCTCATCTTGCTAGATTATGTTTTTAATCATGATCTAGCAAGATCATATGATGGTCTACATCATATACATGAACAAACAACATTCAACAAGCAAATCATCACATAAACAACTTAGTTTCATCATTAAACATGCTTATGTTCATGTTTACATATTGTGATCTTTAGTGTTCTTCAAGATTATGGTTATGTTTCTCCTTTTAACCACTTAAAATAGAAGTAAACTAGCAAGATCAAGACTCTTACCACTAGCACAAGGCTAGGGTTGATCAAGTGAAGAAATGTGATGGATAAAAGCAAATAAGAGAGGTTCTTGAATTTCCACAAGCTCCTAGCTTCTTTGTATGATCTCTTGCACCTTTGTATAAGCTTGGAATGGTTGAGAATGGATGAATAATGGTGGTGATGGTGGTGCTTGGGGTCGGCCGAGAGCAAGACAAGAGGGAGAGAGAGTTGTGTGTTTTTCTAGTGTGTAATGAATGAGCTTAAGTCTTACAAGTCTTTCTTATAACCATCTAAACCTTCTATCTCTTGGTTTTTATGTCATTAAAGGGTGAACAATATCCATTAATAAATTGATATAAAATCTTGAGGTATGGGCAAGGCATGGGCCGATTATTAGTGGGGGGAGGGGTATGTAGAGTAGGTTTAACTAGTTTAGTTAGTTTAAGGTAAAAATTCAAGTATATAGTTAGTTACTTAGTTACATGATATTTTATAGGGTGTTATGATGTTCGGGGACCATAACTAGCTTGATAATGTTAAAACAGTGCTTCTAGTGTAAATTTGATGTTTCTGGTAGTCTCCGGTTGTTCGGTTGGTTACGGGTTCGTTAAAGTGCTAAACTTTGCAGTTTAGTGTGCTTTATGTACCTTTTTGTGACACTTTTGATTCCTGACACTTAGGAAAGCATTCAGGACCATTTAACCATGTTTCTGCACAAGATTAGATTGTTAAAATGCTGATTTATGCTGAATTCAGCACTTTGGGTGAGTTTTGGGCACTTTCCGGCACTTAAACTATCACTTAGAAAGGCAGTTTTGTGATCCTCACTTTCCTACACACTATACTAGTGTAGTACTTAGTTTCTGGCTCATTCTGTGTCTCAATACTGATGCGTGTGAAGTGTTATATATATTAGGTGTATATTTTAAGCCCCTTTAACACTAATTTTTAGCCAAGTTTTAAATTTATAAAACACGATATTGTACTAACACTAAACACACATATGGGCAAGTGCACCCATCGTGAGCGTAGTATAGTGTTGGTAAGATACCGAGGTCGTCCAAGGACACAAGAGCTTTTAGTACCGGTTTATCCTCAACGTCTAATCAAAATAAAAAGTTTAGAAAAATGTTTTTAACTAAGAAAAGTAAAAACTAACTAAAATGCTGAAAATAAAAACAAAAACAGATAGACAAGATGAATCACTTGGTTCCGACTCGTATCTAGTGTAACCTTTGATTATTTCCGCACTTTTGCACATAATTAAGAGATTATCTTAGTTATTGTAGTAGGCCCCTCTTTTGAAGGTGACGTTACCCTCACCCCAGTAGTTTGAGTCAGCAAGGATACAATCCTAAAAGGGTGGATTATTGGAAGACAATTAATTAAGTTATTAATGCAATATTATGGTAAGCCCCTCTTTTGGAGGTGACGTTACCCTCGACTAAGTAGTCTGAGTCAGTAGGGATACAGTCCTAAATAGCCGGGTTATAGTATTAATAGTAGTTAACTTATGAGGGGATCAAAGAGTTTGGACCCCCGCCATCCAATACCGTTAAGTATTGAAGGAGGTCCTACTAAATTTGACCCAGGTCCATTGCAGGACCTCTAAACGCTGAACAATGGCAAGACCTTTACCAAACCGTTCCCTTAACCCCCGACCAGGTAGCCAACATACCTCCATATAGACCGTGGAGATATGAATGGTGAAAATATTTTATTTTATATAGACAGTAAAATAATGCCAAGACACCACGGACAAACGATAAGGAAAGATCACCTTCAACATAAGCAACTAGTTATTAAAGTCATTAATACAAAACCAAATAAAAAGTGCAAAAGATTAGAAATAAAAAGTATCACACTAGACACTTTGTCTTCACCAAGTGATGTAAGAGACTTAGGCAAACATGGCCTTGATTGTCAAGAACTCTTACGATCAATCTTGGATCCCGAGACGACTCACACACTCTACGATGGACAATGGATGATGGTGGTGGATGATGGTGTTATGGTGGTGGTGGGTGAAGTGTGAGAGAGGTGGTGTGCCAAGGGATGGTTTGAGCTTGAGCCAAACACTTCTATTTATAGGCTGAACAGAAGCTCGGGCACGGCCCCGTGTCCACATCCTCTCTTTCTTCATTAATTACAGCTTTGTCTTATTAGTTGACCACGCCCCCGTGTCCGCTGAGCACGACCCCGTGTGCAGAAGAATCTTTGTACTATGAAGATTTGCCTGGATTGTGCGAATCTTATAGTTGACCACGGCCCCGTGTCCGCTAAGCACGGCCCCGTGGTGGGCAATAGAAGCTTCTACCACTTTGTCTTTTCTGTTGACACTTAGGCACGCCCCCGTGCTGGCTGAGCACGGGGCGTGTTCAGGCCTCTGATCTCTTGTTTTGCTTGGGAAGATGCTGTTGTGGGGTCGGGCATGCCACGTCTTGTTCCTTTTCTTGTATTTATGTTAGATTTTGATGTCTTTTTGCTTCTTTTGTTAATTTGAGCTCATTTAATCCTGAAAATACAAAAGGAAGACAAAAGCACACTTTTTCCAACATTAGTACTAAAAAAGGGTTAGTTTTATGCCTCGATTGATGAAATTTATATGTTACATTTTGAACACATCAATACACTGTCTGTCTATGTGCTGAGTTCTGTCAGAATTTTCCTGATTTATCAGATAACTGTGCTAACTGTACTCAATGCATCATTTGAGGCAATAAAGCTTTCATGCAATATTGGTATGACATTAAATAATGTTTGATGCACATGTATGTATATGGCAGAAATCAGAAAGCAGTAAATTGTAATTCAACACAGTCATTAAGCACTAATTATGGTTTAATAGTTGTACGGATACCTGAATTTTTGACAGTTGTCACATTCTCCCCCTGTTAAGAAAATTTGGTCCCGAAATTTTAAACTCTACTACTAGCTGCAGGGGTGTTAGGGAATAAATGCGGATATTTAGCTTTCATACGGTTCTCACGCTCCCAAGTAAACTCTGGGCCGTGACGTGCGTTCCATCTTACCTTGACAAGCATAACACTACTCCTCCGAGTCTTGTTAACTTTCTAGTCAGTAACCTCAACAGGTTCTTCGGTAAAGTGGAGTGTGTCGTCAATGTGAACTTCATCGGCATGTATTATCACTGTTTCTTGTGTCGGACTCTTCTTCAGATTAGATACATGGAATGCATCATGAACACCATTCAATTCCGCTGGTAGTTCCAACTTATATGCTATCGTACCAATCCTTTCCAGGATTCTGAACGGTCCGATATATCGTGGGTTTAACTTTCCACGCTTCCCAAAGCGTGCCACACCTTTCCAAGGTGAGACTTTTAACAAAACCATATCTCCCACTTCAAACTCCAAAGGCTTCCTTCTTTGGTCCGCATAGCTCTTTCTGATCGAATATGTGCTGAAGGCTCTTGTGATCTGTAAAGATCGTGCATCGGGTGCCATACAAATAATGTCGCCAAATCTTCAATGCAAACACCACTGCGCCTAATTCCAAGTCGTGTGTGGTGTAGTTCTTCTCATGAATTTTCAATTGGCGCGAAGCATAAGCGATAACCTTCTGTCGCTGCATAAGCACACAGCCCAATCCCTGACGTGAGGCGTCACAGTATACCACGAAGTCATCGGTGCCTTCGGGTAGGGATAAAATAGGTGCATCGCAAAGCTTGTTCTTCAGCAACTGAAAAGCTTCTTCTTGTTTATCTCCCCATTCATACTTCTTGTCCTTTTGAGTAACGGAGGTCAGCGGTTGAGCGATTTTCGAAAAATCCTCAATGAATCAGCGATAGTACCCAGCTAAACCTAGAAACTGACGGATCTCGGTTGGCGTCTTCGGAGTTTCCCAATTCTTGATCTCCTCGATCTTGGTGGGATCCACATGGATTCCATCTTCATTCACTACATGACCAAGGAATTGTACCTCACGCAACCAGAACTCGCACTTTGAGAACTTAGTATACAGTTTTCCTTCTTAAGCAGCTCTAAAATAGCTCTAAGGTGTTGCTCGTGCTCTTCCTTCGTCCTTGAATAGATCAAAATATCATCGATAAACACAATCACAAATTTATCGAGATATGGCTTGCAAACTCGGTTCATCAGATCCATAAACACTGCCGGCGTGTTTGTCAACCCAAACGACATCACTAGAAACTCGTAATGTCCATAACGAGTTCTAAAGGCAGTCTTCGGTATACTCTCTTCTTGAATACGCAGCTGGTGATAACCTGATCGAAGATCGATCTTAGAGTAGTAACTCGAACCCTGAAGTTGATCAAAGAGATCATCAATCCTCGGCAAGGGATACCGATTCTTGATGGTCAACTTGTTTAGTTCTCAGTAGTCAATGCACATACGGAAACTACCGTCCTTCTTCTTGACAAACAGAACTGGATCTCCCCAAGGCGAGAAGCTTGGTCGAATAAATCCCTTGTCCAAAAGTTCCTGAAGTTGCATCGACAGCTCTTGCATCTCGGAAGGCGCAAGTCGATAGGGTGCCCTGGCTACAGGCGCGGCGCCTGGAACCAAGTCAATATGGAATTCGACTTGTCGTTGTGGCGGTAATCCTGGCAAGTCTTCGGGGAAGACCTCAGGATATTCCCTTACCACAGGGATATCTTCCAACTTCGGCTCTTCGGCTTCCTTATCAACGATGTGAGCCAAGAAGGCAACACATCCATTCTAGATCAACTTTCGAGCCTTAAAACAACTGATAATCCTTAGGGGCGTATCATGCTTTTCTCCATGCACTACAATCGTCTCTCCATTCGCCATCGGGATGCAAATGATATTCTCGTGGCATACAATCTCAGCTTGGTTGCTTGACAACCAATCCATTCCGACTACCACGTCAAAACTTCCCAACTCAACTGGTAGAAGATCGAGCATAAACTCATGCTCTCCGAGCTCTATTACACAGCCTCTAATTACTTTGTTTGCCTCTACTAGCTTCCCATTAGCTAGCTCTATCGAGTACGAGATATCTAACTTACTGGCAACTAACCCAAGTATATTCTTAAATTCTAGGGATACGAAGCTATAATCGGCACCAGTATCAAATAACACAGATGCAAAGTATTGGTTGATAGGGAATGTACTCGTAACTACGTTCGGATCCTGGCGAGCTTCCCTAGCTCCAATGTTAAAGACTCTCCCCTGGGCTTGGTTGTTCTTTGGGCAATCTCTCTTGAAATGCCCAACATCTCCGCAGCTAAAGCATCCTTGCTTGTTTCCAGTACCACCCTGGTTGTTGTTTTGGTTGCGGTTCACATTACCAGCTTGGTTTCCAGAACCACCACGATTTCCATTACCACCGAAATTTCCATTGCCTCCTTGATTATTCCTACTCCCATTACCGTTTACACCACGGTTTCCACTGCCATTTCCATTACCACTACCTCTCTGACCACCATTTCCACGACCAGTACCAGCCCAGCATGTCTCCTTCGAATGACCATTCTTTCCACAGTTTTCACACTTCCTAACTCTGCACTGGCCGGCATGATGGAACTGGCATACATCACATTTGGGCAAGGTGCCCATGTATCCTTTCATCTTATTCTCCGAACTTGCAACACCAGTCCTGACCTCGGCTGGTGGGTTCACATCTCTTTTCTTGTTACCGCTGTTGTTTCCTTGGGTACCCTTCTTGAAGTTCGAGAACTTCCTCTTGTTCTCTCCTGACGACTCGACGTGAGTCTCATTCTTCTTTCCCTCAGAGATTGAAAACTTGTTCAATCTAATCGCTTTCTCTGTCAGTGCCACACTCAAATCAATGGCCTCAGTGATGGTTGGAGGGTTGGATGTCGTCACCATGCTCATGATTTGGGGTGCCAATCCCCAAATGAAATGTTCAATTCGCTTGAACTCCGGTTCTACCATGTAAGGAACAACGCGAGACAGGTCATGAAATCTCCGTACGTACTCAGCAATCTTCGGACCATCCATCTTCAGATTCCAGAACTCGGTTTCCAACTTTTGAATCTCAGCTCTTGAACAGTACTTCTTGCGCATCAGTTCTTTCATCTCGTCCCAAGTCATACCATATGCTGCTTCCTTTCCTAGAGTCTGAACCTGAAGGTTCCACCAGGATAGAACTCCATCTAGGAATAGTCCCGAAATGTAGGTGACCTGGTGCTCAGGCGCACACTTGCTCATTCGCATCACAGAGTCTGTTTTCTCAGCCCATCTAACGAAAGCTACAGCACCTCCAGTGCCGTCAAAATTTAGAGGTTTACAGTCAAGGAACTGCTTGTAAGTACAGCATGTACAAGCAACATCATTCACAGAAGCATTAGCAAGCGCACATGGAATGTCCAAACGTATCGTAATGTGTCTTAAATGACTTAAACATTACCGTGAGGTGGGTTATTTCTTGAGGTACCTCCGCTGTGTTCAGAGCGTAAGGCCTCATGTTGTGCGATTGCTTGTGAAATCCGTTCATGCAGTTCTGCCTCTGTTGTGGGCAACTGAGTGTCCCTTCGAGGAGGCATCTTCTAAAAGAAGATTGTATAGGTCAGGTCTTATGTATATAATAAGTAGTATGTATATAATAGCGTTTGTCATATCAAGTAAGCATGCAGTCAGAGCATAAACAAGTAAATTAACAATGTATTTAATGAGAACATTACGATTGAGCTTTCCATTAATCAACGACCACAAATACAGTTACATGTTTTACAAATGTATCGTATCAAAAGGAACACAGGGTCACACTACCCTTGTCCAAACTGTCTTTCAGTCTACCATAAGTCATACAGTCAAAAGGTGGTCTCCAAAAGGCTTCACTAGCTAGGCTCAATAGCGGTGCTCTCATCAAAAGCAAGCTACCTACATAAAACCAAAAACCGTCTATGCTGATGGTGGTGGAGGAGGAGGTGGAAGGACAAAAAGCAAGCTGCGCACATGCGCAAGCTCCTCCTCAAGATCATAAACATGACGCAACAGATAACTGATCTGCTGCTCAACGGTAAGAAAGCGAGTGTCAAACTCGGGAAATGGAGTAAGCGGTGCAGGAGGATGTGAAAACGGGGATGGTGATGAACGAGGAACATATGCAGGCTGACACGGACATGGCAAAGGACGCGGTATCATCTCAAGCTCTAAAATCCTGCAACTCATGATCTCATACTGGAGCTGCAATGATAGAAGTAACTCATCCCGTGTATAACCAGTAAAATGTGAGGGATAGTAGGGATCAGAAATCGGCATGGTGTACGGTGGGAACCATCTAAGTGGCTCGTCTAGTGGTGAAGAAGTAAAATGAGCAGAAGGTGTAGACTATGGCATGTGAGGGAAAGTTGCTGATACATGTGGGTCATGGCTAGGCTGCTGGCTAGAAGTGCCTTCCCCTGGACGGGGTGCGGGTATATCCTGCAAGAAGACAATAGGCAGGTCGACACGGTGCACATCCAACTCAATTGGGTGAAAAGGAGCAACATCCACAGGTGCGGGTGCAAATGGGGGAGTGACTGGCTCAATAACAGGAGGGTCAGTGGGTGCAGGAATCGGATCTGGTATGAGTGGTGCAATGTCAGGTATGCCAAATGAAATAGGGTCAAGATCAGACAAAGGCTCAGGAGCAGGTATCGGCTTAGGAGCAGGTATCGGCTCAGGGTCAGCAGGTACAACAATAGGCTTATCATCATGAATAAAATCAAGCTCAAGTCCGGGCTCAAAGTCATGTGGAGGAATCGGTGCAGCTGACATAGCTTTATCATCGTCAGAATCTATGGCATAACGTCGTAAACCAATTGCCTCTAAGGCGGAAGAAGTTACAGACGCAAAAGTGTCTGAGACAGAGTGTAAGCTAGAATCAGAAGAAATCTCGATAACGGGGATCTCAAGAAATGGGGCAACAATGTCATCTTCCGCTATCTCTCCATCACCCTGGGCCTCAACAGGGGGACCATCAACAAACAGATCAAAATCGTCATAAAAAAGATCATCGAATGGCCAATCCTCAGGAGGAATGACCACTAAAGGAACAGGAGCGAGGATCGGTGCCACAATGTGCTCACCATCGGGATGACCAATGATAAGATAATCGTGCACTGGAATGGGATTAACAAAAGGATCCTCATCTGGGATACCATCAGCGAGCGGTAAATCATCTCCGAAATCGGGCAGCGCAAAGGGCTAAAAGTCGTCGTCATCGTCGGACATCATCTCCGGGTCACTCTCGGTATCAGAAGTAAAGATCTCTGGCTCGGGTGCAATCTCATCATCTGAGACTACAGCCATGGGGTCATCGGTATCGGACAATCCACTCTCGGATGATGACATAGTGTCTGTAACAAAGCACATATGCACATATATCAACTGTAACATCCCGTGTTTTCATAAGTGAAAGTCAAAGTCAAGGTCAAAGTCAACGACCGGTTCCGCGCAACTTGACTTGTAGAAATGTCCTTATTTTATTTGTATTATGTGGAGTAAGTGTCGTTCATTGCAATAATCGATGTGTGTTAATCGTTATTCGATCGATCTATGACTGTGAACTATAGGAAGTAACAATGCGATAAAGTTAATCGACTAATAATCAAGCTATGTTAATCGAATCGACATCAATTCGCAACTCGAGCTACGTATTTTTACTTGTTATTATACGTGTGTGTGTGCCTTACGTGTTACCTGTGCATGTTTATTTATGTTGTGTTGTGTAATCAAGCGAACTCAATCGAAACTCGAAATCTAACTCGAATGTAATCAAACTCGAACTCGAATCACGATCGAACTAGGATAGATAATGGAAAATAGATTACGCAAGATACGAAGTAGTTGGGACTAAAAGTAATTTGACTAGGAAACCCTATCGAATCGCTCACAATCGGAACCGAAACGTCAAAAGATCGTCGCACCAAACACACCACCCAGGCGCTAATCCGGACGGACCGATGTCCGCACGGGTAGCCGCCTGGGGAAGTGTTAAGTGCATCCGATCAGGATTGCTATCCGCACGGATGACCATCCGGGTGATGTGCAATCCGGACGGATGACACTTTCCTCTTTTGGCATCCTATAAATACACGGGTCACTCTCCAAACTTTCCACTTTTGGCAAGTGACATCCGACTAGCACGCTCTCTTCACCTTTCCTTCGATTTCTCTTAATCCAGGTAAGATCTCGCCCTAAATCTTGTACTTTCTTGATCTATACGCACTTCTACACCTTTCTATCTTTTAAATATTAACTTTTAACCGTGAAATCATCAAGATTTGAGGTATTCTAGGGTGACGTCATCATGAAGTTCCCATGAACTTCAAGTCTGACCTCATTCCACCGAGAATAGCTCGGATCTGAACGATTTCCACAAGATTTCACAAACAACTTCGCATAAATCTGAACTTTTCAAAGGATAAAAGAATTGAAAGAAATAAACACAAGCTTTCTCCTTCTTTTACACTCAAAAACGATAAGAATCGGATTAGTTCTAGTCTTCTACTCAATGTTAGTGATGCACTAGTCCTAAATCCGGATTCTACCCGCGAGACACCTGATTTCGGGTTAAACCAGAATGACCGTTCTGAGCCGCCGACCGGCCAAGCTGGGGTGATTCCTGGCCGGCTTAGTCATGCGGGTAAGAATGCAATTCCGATTGGTCGACACGTAATCAAAACATCGCGATAGAACGACAAAAGCGACCAAGGGTAGACGAACGGAACGACCCGAACGAGATGCTGTCCGGACGGACTGATGTCCGCACGGACAGGCTATCCGGACGAGTTGCCATCCGAACGGACTACACTTGGGACCCATATTCAAACAAGGTTTGAGTATCGACGAATGAATAATCCGCACGGACGACCCTCTGAATGGATTACTCTTCGGATCATGAGATACTAAGACCTTAAACAATTTCCAACATGTTCATCCGACCGGACTACCATCCGGACGGATTTCACCAATTTCACCAAGTGACTCACCATTAAAGTCGTTGTCCGCACTGACTACCATCCGGACGGATTGTCGTCCGCTCGACCGACTTGAAAGGTAAGAGAACTTCAAGGTTTTCAAATGCTACAACAAAAACTTCAAAAGTCAAGCCATCATACACAACCACATCTCACCCATAGGAAGAAACAATCCACTTGAATAGTCATCCGCCCGGACAAACTGTCCGCACGGATGACTAACCGGACGGATTACTATTAACACGGATTGCTGTCCGCACGGATGACCATCCGGACGATCAGCTATCCTGCCCACTCTCACCCTGTATTGTTTAACGCGCCACTTATCGCTACGTTACCGAATCTATTCAGGCTAACCGTACTCGCTAAAAGCGCTCCCTTCAATCCATTAATCGATGTGAGTATACTCGACCCCTTTTTGCTTTTAGCACTTTTGGGTGTTACATACGTTACGAATATTCAAACTACAACTATCACACTACTCAAACTATTTGAACGCTAACCGTTAATGCATGTTATACGTGGCTTATGAATGCTTGTTTGTTATGTTTACACATGGAATGCTGTCTACCTGCCTTAGCAACGATAGTACTATAGTTTGGACTCAGCACCCGTTCACACGGGGGTTGTTAAGGATCTTTTACTTGCATGGATTACGGTGGTAATCATGTATTGCGAACTGCCTCGGGCAGTCAACCCGCAGTCATTGGTATCGATGGATCTATGTCGATAACTAACGTGCTTCATTTCACTATGTGTACGTGCTGGTTATGCGTAAACGAATTCGAACTCTATATGCTACTATCAAACTTGTATGCTCACCTTTACATTATATGTATTTGTAGGATCGTTTTTGACGACCGAGTGAGTCAATCTGAGCTAATATACGACAGTTTGAGTGGCGGAAACAAACAAACTGTTTTGAATCAGAAAGAAATGAGTAGAAGCAGATAGATTTTACGTTACAACAGCTTTCTCATTCATATATTGACTTGACAAACCGGCAGAGTAACTTTACACTTCTGAAGGAACTGTTACAAATGAGAAGAACTAACTGCCTATTTATAGGCTTTAGCTTTCGCTTGAACTATACATTTACATCTTGAAGCGAAACCTCATACAATTCAATTCAAGCGAAACCTACAATAAACAAATATAAAATCTGATTTCATGTACATCTTTGAACTTCGAGTTGACTGAAAGTTATTCAATGATGTCATTTATGATGTCACATGGATGATGTCATCATCAAGAATGATGACATCATTCTTGTTCAGATCCGCAACAAAAACGAGACTCGATGTAAGACGAAGTCAACAGACATATGCACCAACAGTCTCCCCCTTGGATGTTGACGGAGTCTTCAGTACGAAACGTTAGTATGTCAAAACTTCAGTCTTAATCAGTCTTCACACTCTCCAAAATATTTGACACTAAGCATCCTTCAAACTCTCTCTTTCTCTTCAATCACCATCATCAGCTAATCTTCAGACTCTGAGTCTGGCTCTTTCACTTTTCAAACTCCCCTTTGCTAACAGACTCCCCCTTAAGTTGTTCCGGGATCACAATCTGTCATAGCACTCTCTATCTTCACAGCATTAGCAGCTTTCACACATTCAGGACCATCTCCTGGCTCTCCATAGCAACAAGATCAGGAACCTGGCTTTTACGTCTACAGACTCCCCCTTTCGACAAGCTGGGATCGCAGTCTGGAATTCACAAGCTGCATACCTGCATATACTCTAACCAACAGTAAGATAAACTTTATGCTTACCACTTGAATTTAAAATGATTAAATTGGTTTCAAATTAATGATCCATTTATCCATTTCAAAAACCTTTCTCAACTCAAATAAACTCTCCCAAACCAATATCATTCATCATGTTTAGCACTTGGGATTTTGAAAATCAGCTCTTCAACATCAGTTGTCTAAAATCTTTTTGAATTTTTTCAAAAAATTAGGCTAAAACACACTAAAATCCCTTTGGATTTTGTAATAAGAGAAATGTAATGCAGAAATGAAATATGTACAAACATATTTTTGTGAGTTTACGAAAGAGGATCATATCAGTTTTTGAGACACATCACAAGCACCGTTAAGCTTTTAATCATTTTAAGTTCTAAACGATTCACGTTGATTGACGATATAATTGTCCTCTTAAGCTTATTCTAAAAACTTTCGAAATGCTTACCGATACGTTAAGGTATATTAATTTTGCACTAAATTCTTATGGACCCCACGATCTCAGCATATCCCCTCATCATGCAATACACTAACTCAAGTAATGCCTTTAAACTTTCATCAACTGTGATATGTGCAAAAACAACGCAGAATGTTTAAACATTAACAATCAGGTCGATACTTCCGTATACGCAGAGAAAGTCCAATGTTTAAACAAAATAAGAAAATAAAACAAGTTGAAGTTGTTTAGGCTTTAACCACCAGGTCGATACTCCCGTATACGCAGAGGTGATCCAAAGCTTAAACGAAACACCAAAGAAAATAAAGCAGAACGTTTAGGCAACAACATCCAGGTCGATACTCACGTATACGCAGAGGATGTCCGATGCTTAAACAAAATAAAGAAATAAAACAAGTTTAAATCTTTTCAAAATGAAATGCACAATCACAGCGACTTTTCAGCAAAGTTGTGAAAGTTCACAAACTTAACCAGTTTTATGTCTTACGACAATCAGCGATTACCGAGTAGGCACACAATCAAGAAGGACAAAACTAAGTACTATGCTTTCAACCGTGTTTCCCACTAGAACTAGGCTTTTCATTTAGGTTTGTATCGTTATCGCAAATCTACTAGTCTAGCTGAGCCTACCGTCACATCTTTAGTAAGATCGTTTATCACATTTGACATTTCAATTCTTTAGCATGCTGTGATAGTCCAACTGATTTACTATCATTTCCTCTTTTCTCAACAAAACACATTTTGAATTTTTCAATGTTTTTGACATTTTCAAATTTTCTAATTTTTTTAAATTTTTCTCCCCCTAAAATCAAAATATGTTTCAATTTTGATTTTCTGAGAAAATTTGAAAACAAACTGTACAGATAAAGTGACAACATGATATCAAATTGCTTCAATTCGCCACTTACTCGGCTTAACAATCAGAACTCCCCCTGACAACAAACTATTTTCCCATTATGATTTCAAAACACTTAAGTTTGTTTTAATCAAAATGGTTTTTCCGGAAAACTTAGTTTGTTTACCAATCCATTTGTAGGTTCGGGGTCACTTCATCACATTGTTTTCTTCATACACATGACAGATTTTACAATTTCAGTTTTAAACTCAAACATCACTTGTAGAAAATCAAGTACAACTTAATGTCCCTGATTTACCACATGTAAGGCGAAAAATCACCAAAGTGAAATTTCTCAAGAAATGTGCCGATTCATGTTCCACGCTTACCAACCTGGGAACTCCGGCAAGTCAGGTTTTTCATTTAAACAGTTTCACCCAAGCCTGACAGTCCTTGGGTGCTTTTGAATTCTCGTTCAACAATGGTGGAAAATTTTCTTCATCCATTGTTAAACCAGAATTCTCTACTTTTATCTCAACAACTGGCTCCTCTGGCTTCGATGAACCAGAATCATTGCCTGAACGTGGCTTGTCTGACTTTGATGAGCCAGATTCATCGCCGACATGTGGCTCCTTTGTTTCCAAAGAAACAGATTCATCGCCAGTAACTTTCTTCTTCTTCTTTCTCTCTTCTATCCTCAGATTTGTATCTGATGAATTCATCTTTCTTGACTTTGCAGTCGAGGAAAGTGATTCATCAGAACTCTTATTTTTACCAACAGATGAACCCGAGGACAAAATCTTCTCCAGATACTCTCTCGCCTTCTTCCTCTTTTTTCGCAGTCTGTCTTTCTGCCCCTGAGAAAGCTTCACTTTCTTTTCTTGAACTTTAGGTTCTTTGACTTTCTGTTCTGTAACTTTCAGTTCCTTGGGCTTTTCGACTTTGACTGACTTCATCACCCTTTTCTGAGATACAGCCCTCGATCTTTCAATTGATCTCATTGGGCAATCTCTGGCAATGTGACCTTTGATTTGGCATTCATAACATCTTCTTGTCTCAAATCTCTGTCTCTGGCAGTTAACAGCAATGTGTCCTTGAAAACCACAGTTGTAACACACCCTGTTATCATACCATGTACCACCTTCACACCAAACGCTCAGATCATAACACTGATTTGATTTGTAGTACTCATGACTTCTCCTATAATCTTGATTTGACGCTTGAGCACTGTGGTCAAACCTGCACCACATATCACAAACTTTTTGTGAGTTTTGGTTTTTCAATTTTTGTGGTTTTTTATCTTGATTGGATGATTGAACTGATGAGCTTTTATTGTTGTTTTGAAAATTTTTTGAATTTTTAACATTTTGTTTTTGTTCTACATTCTTCTTAACAGGTTTTTGCTTTGAGCATTCACCTATTTCAGTAGATTGCAAAACAGTATTTTGAAAATTTTCTTGTAATTCTAAAAATATTTTTCTTTTCTCATTTTCATCATCAGTTTTATCATCACAATCCTCAATTTTGACTTTGTCAAATTTTGTGACACTGTCACTTATTGGAACTGAATTGATCGGTTTTGGACAGATATAATCTGGTACAGATGAATTCACAAAACCTTTCAATTTCTTTTCAAGCTCATCAATTTTATTCCGATCAATTTCAGCTTCATTTTCAAGCCTAATGATTTTCTGAAGTTGAGAATTTATTTCAATTTGTTTTTCAAGATTATTTTTAAAGATAACATATTTCTCATCTTCTAAAATCTTCATTTGACTTTGAAAATCTTTTTCAATTTTCAATTTTTCATTTTCAAAATCTTTTTCCTTTTCTTTCAAAATTTTGTTTTCCAATGTCAAACTGTCCAAACCACTCAATAGTTTGACATTTTCAGATTTCAAATTCTCAAAATTTTCTTGTATTTCAAGAATCTGTTTATCATCAAATTTCTTCTCATCCTTCAAATTTTTGATTTTCAATGTCAAACTCTCCAAATCCTTCAAGAGTTTGGTATTGTCTGATTCAGATTTTTCACAGTTTAAACATTTTTCGGACATCATTTCAACTTCAGCTTTCTTCTCAACCTTGATAGCTGAAATTTCTTTAACCTGCTCCTCTACCACTTGAACATTTTTCTCAGGTTCGAATTTTTCATCAACAGACTTCATTTTTCTAATCTTTTGGAGTTCAAGTTCTTGAGCTTCAATCTTCTCGATAAACATGCTCAAAGTCACGTCTAGATATATCTCCTTCAAATCTAACAAATACGTTCTCCACATATCACCCGGTAAAACATTTACCAACTTATCAACCCACTCCTTATTAGCCTTGGTTATCCCCAATCTCCCCATCTCTAGAACTAAATGGCAGTATCGATCAATCAATTCTTTTGTAGACTCTCCCTTGATACCTGTAAAATTATCAAATTTGTTCAGTGCAATATAAATCTCAGAATCCATGCTTTGGTAATGAAAAATACACAACAACAGATTTTCAAACAATACAAAAATTCACACAATCGAATGACTATCCGATTGAATAGCAAAGATTAGGCGACAGTGGATCGAGTGGGGATTCGCTCGTACGAGAATCCGATGCTTGACAAATCACCTGAAACACTGACAAATGATCAGATTAAACACACTGAATACGTGAACGTGTGTGACAATTGAACCGATCTAGGACTCGTGTCGTAGATTCGCGGACTCGTTCAATGTTGTTTGGGTGAAATCACTGAATGAATGAGCGTTAAAATGAACTGATACAGTTGTTAATAAATGGATCGATCAAATGTTTCAATATCTCAATCACATAGGCCGCCAAACTTTACAAATTTCAAATGTATTGGGTCTCAAAAGTATATGGTAGACAACAACTAGAGACACTACAATTTGATTACACTTTATGAACTTGGCTGACAACTTTCAAAAGCTAACATGCAAACTTTTAACACTTGCTGATTGATCCGATACTTTGAACAAAGATATTAATCACATGGGTCTTCACATGCACATTTAAAAAAAACTCAAATCAAATGCTGATTAGACCTCACACATTGAAAACAACTTTCAATATACTAAGAATATTATATCACTAAACTGACAACACGTGAAAGAGCTATTACAACTTACGAGAATCACATGCAAACTAGTCAAAACACTTTTGTCAACAACACTTTTCAATTTGTATGCTTTCTAGATTATTAGCTGGCACACAACTTTCAACCTAATACTATATGCCGCACACAATATCAACAAACCAGCCTCTCTTTTAACCCTAAAACTTCTAAGAAACTACAAAAACATACGTTCTTTTCTTCTCTCTTTTTAAAAAGATCTCAAACACCAAAATACTCTTCTTTCTTTCTTAGATGAACACACAACAATCACCTTCAATCCTGACTACAATCCATCGTTAATACTACCTGCAAGCTTTCTACTCGACGAGCAATAAAAACAATCAGAAACAACTCAACTTATGATTTAATCTCAGAATCAAATTCAACTTAGATTCAGATCTATACGAATGAAGACGAAGACTAAGTAATGTATGCGTAAGAAGATGATGATATGTTTAACCTGTTTTTCTCAACAAATGACAACCTCGTAAAATGTTTCACAAATTTCAAAGTTCACCGTTTAACAAATCAAGCAGAAACAGATTATTTCAAGTGAACTGCTGGTTTCAAGCGAAAGCCTCAGCAAAATTCAAGCTAAACCTCAGAATATTTCAAGCGAAAGCTTGTGTTTTGCTTCAAACAATACCACTTTTTCAAGCGAAAACCAAGTATATCAAGCGAAAGGGTGTGTTTCGCTTCAAACTGCCATATTTTTCAAGCGAAATGATGAAAGTTCAAGCGAGAGACTCGTATTTCAAGCGATAGGGTACAGTTTGGTCAAGCGAAACCCTGTTTTAAGCCATTTTTTACCACTTTTAGGTTGAATTTTAAGCTGATTTTCTCAAGGGTTTGTTAATACTTAGTTACACACACAATGTTCAAACATCAGTCTATTTTGTCCATGGAACAGTCCAGAAATCAGATTTTGTGTAGAAAAACCAACTGATTCAGGTATATTGGCTCATAACTGGCTCTGATACCAATTGTAGGATCGTTTTTGATGACCGAGTGAGTCAATCTGAGCTAATATACGACAGTTTGAGTGGCGGAAACAAACAAACTATTTTGAATCAGAAAGAAATGAGTAGAAGCAGATAGATTTTACGTTACAACAACTTTCTCATTCATATATTGACTTGACAAACCGACAGAGTAACTTTACACTTCTGAAGGAACTGTTACAAATGAGAAGAACTAACTGCCTATTTATAGGCTTTACCTTTCGCTTGAACTATACATTTACATCTTGAAGCGAAACCTTATACAATTCAATTCAAGCGAAACCTACAATAAACAAATATAAAATCTGATTTCATGTACATCTTTGAACTTCGAGTTGACTGAAAGTTATTCAATGATGTCATTTATGATGTCACATGGATGATGTCATCATCAAGAATGATGACATCATTCTTGTTCAGATCCGCAACAAAAACGAGACTCGATGTAAGACGAAGTCAACAGACATATGCACCAACAGTATTGACTTTATTTTAACTGACCTGTATGTAGACCTGGGCCTCCCCCGCTTTCAGTTAAGGCCATAAAGAATTATCTTACCTTTCTCTTCTGTCAGTTCCTTTCTTTGAAAACCAAGGATGAAGCTAGAATGTGGAGTACGGACTTATCATGCTTCCCAATTCCACTAGCATAAAAGAGTTTATTCAACTGCTGAGAGATTCTATAGTTCCTGAGCTACCCCAATTTGATGAGAATGAGGGAAGAAGTCCTTAGCTATTCCTTTGGCCTATAATAAGAAAGGTCCATCAAGACTCAGAAATTACCCTCGATCTTTTCAATCCCTCTAGTAGAGAATTCTTAGCCTTCGTCTTAGAAACTGAGCTCTCACAAAGCAAGTCATTACTTATTGTTTACACACACTTTCTATTTTACTTAGCCTACTTCTTTATCATTAGATCAATTAGGCAGGGGAAGACTCTGTGTACTAACTTTCTCTTCTTTCTTCTTCTTTTCAATCCCTTGCCACTTCCCTTCTTTGCTAGCACGTACCTGTCTTTGCTTTGCACAAGAGATCCCCCTACTCTTCACACCCCTCTAGTCCTGATCTTGCTTATGCATTACTTGGGAAGGATTGCCCTATCCCTTTGTTGGGGGCTTTGGCTACCCTACCTCATTCCCTTCACAAGCCAAGGACAAGATGAATCTATTGCCCTGTCTCCAAGAGAAGAAATGGCACCAATCGATTCAATAGAAGGCATTAAGCAGACAGAGCGAGAAGAGAGGATATCCTTTATCCTGTTGCAGCTTTCATGAAGGCTTTCATTGAAGAATCGAAAGAATCTACCCAGTCTAGGGCTGAAAAGGGGGGGCTAAATGCAGAGACAAGGCAACTGAGGATAGTGACTTTCTCCTGTAATGAATAGAATAGGCCCGAGAGCTATGAAAGGAGAGAGTTTCCTATTCCATATTCCGGTTGACCAATTCGCGCAGTATCCAATCCAGAATATAGCCTTGCTTTTGCCCTCTCCCGATAGTACATTTATGCTCCTAAATCACTGAATTCAAACTCTCTATCGGATGAAAGGGAGCGAGCGAGTGTAGGTTACTCCTAGAATGTTGGGTCTTAGAGCCAGTAGAGCGCAGTACAAGCGAATGGAGTGGAATCTTCCTTTGCTTCGCTTTATAAAAGAGAGAGAGCCTTGTCTTGAGAGTGAAAAGAAAGGGCAAGCGATAGAAAGGATAGTCCCTCGCGCGTTCGCGAGAACTACTAGAAAATGGTGAGATCATTAGATCATTAGTGAAAGAAGGACCAACGACGATCCTATCCTAAAGGAGAAGAAGGAGTAGGAGGGGTCAGTTTTCTTTGAAGATCGAGGAATTAATCTCCCAATTATGCCATTCGGAAGAAGTCTTCTACAGAGGGAAAGCCTCTTACGAGTAAGTGGAGAGGAAAGATCTCCAGAGATTCTTATCTCATTCCATTCCAGTGGCTCAACCAGTAACCAATGGCGAAAACTAAAAAATCCATGGTTTCCCGGTAGAACCCTATTTCACCCAAGTTTACATGTTTAGCATGCTGTGAACTTGAGGCTAGGAAAGGTCTAGGATGCTCTCTGTGCCGTGATGAAATTGAAGCTAGGAACGGAGGTCCTAGAAACCAATAAATAAACTATTTTGTTTGAATCTGAGTTGTCGGAACAGAATATTTGCCTAGATGTTATCTGTAATAATTTGTTTACTATTTGAGACATGGTATGGCCGTATGGGACATGTTAATTTAAATTGAATGGTAATGATAGTTGTTATGGAAACTTCTGGACAATCTATTTCGCTCAGTGCCATGCCCCGATGATTCCGCCATCGGTTGGGGTGTGACAGATTGGTATCAGAGCCATAACTATAGGGAATTAGGCAAGACTCGACCTAGTCCGGGTCGAAGTCCTAGATACCTAGACTATAGTTAAGAACCAGCAGACCGACTTGTGCATAACCAGTAGGGGCTATGTACGAGCTTACTTCTCGTTATTCTCACTTATTCTACGCTATCACCACACTCAAAATTTTAACTATGAGTAGGCAATAAGGTTGAGATTAGGTGTGAAAACCGCAAACTCTCGACTAAGGTTGCTTAATCAACTTGCATTTTAACTACAAACAAGGAGAATTATGCCAAATTAGGAGTGAAATCCATATTTTGATGAATAAACTCCTCAATTTTACTATAAACAAGGACGAGGTTGTTAAGCCAGGGGTGAAACCCTAACCTTGACAACTTGTTCCGCTTTTACACGAAACTCTCACCAAAGCCTCGACGGACTCCAACGACCTGAAGTCAAATATGATCAACTGGATGTATGGCAGATGCCCAAGAATCGAGGCAAAGGCATAGTCCGAAGGGTAAATGTGCACAACGGATCCTTGTGAATAGTCGAACCACTTTGGTTAGTCGAAGTCTACTAGCCGCAGACAATCTATTCCTCGAATTTCATGTGTTTCGATTTTGAGCCCGCAACTGCTGACTCTGATGTTTCGTCGATTTTATGTGCTTATTTATGTGCTTTCCTGTTTATATGCTTAAACTTTGGGATTTACTCGGTTTTTGTTTTTTACTTCGATCGACACACACGACTCGCACTGCATCTTGTGATTATGTGCTTACTTGACTCTGAAACGATTACGTAACGACACGTTCGATGTGCGAAACCCGTGAACGTGCGTGACCGAACACACAAGAACGTACTACAATCTGTGATTCTATTGGCAGAATTGAAATCGTACAATTTACCGTGATTCTTATTGATCACCTTTTGCCACTTTCTCTCTCTAGCTTCTTACTCCAAACCTAGGTTTCTGTTTTCTGATTGCCTCTATTGATTAAATGCGTATGTGTCTCTTTGCTTCTGTGCTTACGTGCTTAGGTACTAAATGATTATGTGTTCTACGTGCTTATGTGACTATGTGATTTCATGATAAGTATTTACGTAAGTATACGTGTTCCTGAGCTTTAGTAAGTAGTAGACATGTGAGGTGAGATTCGAATACAATGTGATGAGTCCTGTGACGATGTCTGTTGCAGACCATGTCGTCTGGATCCCGTCATGCACTCTCTCGTCAGGAAAAGAGGGACAAACGCCTTGCTTCCATCATCACGAAAAGTGTAGCAAAGGCCGTGAGTGATGTTTACGAGAATGCCAGCAAATCATCCGAGGAATAGAGAACCGAAACTCCTAAGACTGCCGCAAGACCTTTCAGCTTCAAGCAATTCAAGTCGTGTGGGCCAAAAGAATTCACTGGCGAGGGAGGTCCTACTGCACTATTTGACTGGTTTGATTCCATTGAGGTTACTCTGCGACAAAGTGGTTGCCCTGATGACCTTCGAACTCTGAATGCTACCGGCGTTTTCCAGTCCCGAGCACTAGACTGGTGGACGGCCGAGAGGAACAAGCGAGGGAACGATGCAGCCTACGGTCTGTCGTGGGACGAGCTCAAGGAAGTTATGCTAGAGGAATTCTGCCCTCCTCACGAACGTCAAAAGCTGGAAGATGAATTTTGGCACATACAGCAAAAGGATGGAGACAATGCTGGTCTCACTGCTCGTTTCAAACAGCTCAGCATTATCTGTCCCGATCAAGTTAAGACTCCCGACATGACGATCAAGAAGTACATCCGAGCTTTGCCTGACTGCGTTGCTGATTTCGTGCAAGCGGCTAAGACTACGACGATCGAGGAAACCTATCTGCTAGCCGCTGAGATCAACGACAAGCGGGTTAAGGCTGGTGTCTGGGATAAGACTTCGAAGCATCTGCATCAAGCTACCGCTACCGCACCCACTGTTGAACCCACCTCATCCAGCAACAAAAGGAAGAACAAGAGAAAGAACAGCTCCACCAACAAGAACTGTGCGATTACTGCCGCACCGATTCAAGCCGTACCTGCCCAACAGCGTCAAGTAGCGGCGCCTGTGGCCAATGCACCGCCTGCAAAGCGTGTATACACTGGACCACATCCGCTCTGCCCTACTTGCACCTACCACCACCCGACTGCTATTCAATGCCGTTTTTGTGCTCATTGCAACGTATACGGCCACTTTACTGCCAACTGCCGTATTCGTCAAGCTCCTGCCAACCAAGCTCTACTCACTGCCCCACAGGGTCAACAAGCTCTTCCGGCACCCGAAGTCAAAGCCAGAGCCTGCTTCGCATGTGGCGACCCGAACCATTTCGCCAACGTGTGCCCAAACAGGGTCGTGAAACAAGAGCCTCAGCAACAGCAGCCACAGCAGCAGCAACAACAACAGCAGCGGCAACAACAGGCCGCACGTGCCAGAACTTTCAACCTCAACGTACGACAAGCCCAGGCTGACAACAACGTGGTCAATGGTACATTCCTTGTAAATGGTATTTATGCTTCCTGTTTGTTTGATACCGGAGCCGATAATTGCTTTGTGTCGTTCGAATTTGAGAAACTCCTTAGTCGTAAACGTTCCCAACTCTCCTCGACATTCGATGTTGAAGTCGCTACCGGAAGAACCGTCACTGTCAATTCTGTTCTTCGTGATTGCACATTCATTAAGCACTAATTATGGTTTAATAGTTGTACGGATACCTGAAGACTATGGTTTCGAGCGACGATGACAACGCTACTTCCTCTGGTAGGTTAACATCTGTGACTGGTGAGTTCTTCTCTTTTTGTCTTTTGAAGTTGCTACCTGTTGATGCTTTGATTCTTTGGAATTTCAAGTTCTAATCTTTTAACTCCATTTTTAGTTCAGGTTTTAAGGTTTTTATGACAACACTGCTAATTTGTGTAATGGAGGGCTTTCAAAGCGAACCTTAATTTCACGATATTGTTTTTTTGTTGTATGAATATGAAGATTTATGGTGTAGATGGAGGTTTGTTGGTTGTTTAGTATGTGGCTTGGGTTATTGTCGGAGAAAATAGATGTTCTTTGATATTGTTGTCTTACTTGTAGATGGGTAGTAGATTTAGTGATTTTTTAGTAAGTTATTTTATAATCTAATGTACTCAAAAGTGTTTCTGGTGAATACCAAGGGAATTTTGGTACTTAATGGCCCAGGTTTACTTTTATGAAAGTTATGTTATTGTTTTCACATGTTTCCATGATTTTATTAGAGAACGAATTTATAAGTTGGATGGTTTAAGCTTTTGTATTTTGTTTTTAAATAGTTAAGAGATATATTTCTAATCTAATACAAGGACAAGAACGATCAGGTGTTTGATGATGTTCAAGTGTTTCATGATGGTTTAAGTTTGTTTGTATGAAGACAATAATTAAAATGGTTATGTATGGGTTTAGACAATCTGTAATATATGGTTGATGACACTATTCCTTTCGGATGTAAAAGGCACTATGCGAGCCCGGTTGAAATGCATGTTTTTTGGTTTGCGGAGATAATAGACACATAAAAAATCAACGTTCATTTCCACCCTGAGTCGCCAAAGGAAGAAGGCGTGACGACACCACCAAGTAAAGCAATAAAATTTTGCACGAAGAATTAACATGTTTGTACGTTTTGTTGTTTAGTATCAAACTATGTAAACACTAAATCCACAAACCAAACATGTGACGCACATCATATCTTAGATAGTGATTAACAGTTTACAAATACTTTCAATTTTTTTATACCAATTAGTATTTTAAAGTTTTTGGATGATATGGTATAATTCAAGTCGAACATATTTCGTTAGGTGATTATTGTTTTTTCAATTGGTCAACAATGAATGCGAGGTTATTAGTTACGAATCTCCAAAAAGCAAAAGTATTAGAGTAAGAGGTGTTCTATTTATATTTCAAACCACAAAAACGTATTTCCTTCGTTTACTTATCTTTTCGGTTATTCTAGATCTATAGTACGTTGGTTCGTTGTATTTTCATCGTGAACTCCAGATTTCCATAATAATATCATGAGTACAATTTCTTTATAATTAGTCTAAACGTACTTTTTTTTCAAACAATAAAAAACATGGGTGGAGATACAATAGGAAGTTTATTTGGCTAGGAAGGCTAGGAAATGATCTTGACCATCCATTTAGTTAATCAAGGGCTAAGATTAAATCAGAGAAATTGAAAGGAAGAAAAGAGGCGCGTGAGTTTGTTTGGGGGCATTCTAGTCAATCCAAGCCAATAGTTTCTCTCTCCTCCAATTCCCCCCATTTTTTAAACGTTAATAACTCTTTCATACGACATTATTTTTTTTTATAAAAATTGCAACAAAAAAGAGCGTTTTTTTTATCTTTAAAACGAGTATACTATTGCTATATTTAAAAAAAAAATTTAAAACCTAGTTGCGTAAAACGCAATAGAAAAACCCCCAGTTACGTAAAACGCAATGAAAAAAAAACCTAAAAAATGACATTTTTCTAAAACGCAATGCACCAAAAACACAAATAAATGACTTATTTGTAAAACGCAATGGCCAGAAAACACAAAGAAATGTGTTATTTCTAAAACGCAATAGCCTAAAAACTTAAAAGAAAGTGTAGTTTGTAAAACGCAATGGACTGAAAACACATAAAAATGTGTTTTACCTAAAACGCAATGCACAAAAAACACAAACACATGTCTTATTTGTAAAACGCAATGGCCAGAAAACACTTAAAATGTCTGTTTTCTAAAACGCAATGAACTAAAAACACCTAAAAAAGTGTTTTACCTAAAACGCAATGCACCAAAAACACTTCAAGAATGTGTTTTTCTAAAACGCAATGGCCAGAAAACACCAAAGAAAGTGTTCTTTCTAAAACGCATTGAACAATGACAATAGTTCTGTCTGTGCTGTGAATTGTCTGTGCTGTGAACTGTCTGGACCAATGCAGTTTCCAGAGGCAATTTACAGAAAATTAATTTTTCTGATGCATTTTTACTACTGCAGCTCAACCCCAGCCAGGGGCTACCGCCCCTGGGACCCCGCTACCAGGGGCGCTGCCCCCGGACCCCCGTTAAGATCGTAAAACACAATGACTAAATCAAAAACCCATATCGTAAACATGAAATTAAAGAAAAACGTGGCCTCTCCTTTAGGCGATTTTGTGCTTCTTGTTCTTCGATTTCCCTTGTTTTTTCTTGTGATCTTATGTATAACAGTCTGTGATTAGACCTTGATCTTTCAAGTGTCTATAACGAACTCGTTAGCATTAGGGATCGATTAAGAACTAGGGTTTTTCTTTTGTTTTTTCTTGAAAATCGCCGCCTTAGTAATAAATTCTGAAACCCTAATTTATTAATCTAGTAGCCATTGATTGCGGTTAACTGAGATTAACTTAGCTAGATTGATGACACTAGTTTAATCGATCAAGGGTTGAAGTTTTGTTCTAGGGTTTAAAGGATTACGGTTTCGTTTGTTTTCGGATTTCGGCTCTTGTTTTTTAAGAGATTGTTCTGTCGGCTGATTAGGGTTTTGCTTGTTACTTGTCGGCGGATTAGGGTTTTACGTGTGCATGTGAAAAGTTGGCGCATAAATGAATTCTAAACCACCAGATATTAATGAGATATATTCGTCACTGAATACTGATCACAGGGATTTGTTTGGGAAGCCGCCTTCAGTTCTAACGGGTTTGGGAAGCAAAATTCTGAACATTGATGGAAAAACTATGGCTCCGAGAAGAGGTGTGGTAACGAGCAACAATCAAGAACCTCGGATCTTCAATGTTATCGATGAACTACAAAAAATTACGGTGCCCATTCAACCTGATTCGGATAAGCATGCTGAGCCAGGGCCAGCTGATGTTTTTGGTTCGGCTGATCGTGATGTAGGTAAGGGGACGGTCTCTTATGCTGAAAAGTTAAAATCTAATGTGGTGTCCAAAAGTGAAGTTAACTTTAGGATGATGGAGTCTGTGGAATCGTACCAAGAAGCCGATGTGGTTATTCCTAGGGAGGTTGTTAGGAAGGTTCAAGATAGATTTGAGAATGTGTTATTTGGTTATTTCTTGGGAGATAGATTGCCATTCCCGGTAGTCGAGTATTACGTAAAAAATGTATGGGCGAAATTTGGCTTTGCTAAAATAATGATGAATTCGGAGGGCTTTTTCTTTTTCAAGTTTGACAATAAAGAAGGCATGAATAAAGTTCTTGAAGGTGGTCCGTGGCTAATCCGAAAAGTTCCGTTGTTTCTTAACAAATGGTCTCCGTCCACTAGTCTAAAGAAGGAGGGCATTAAATCAGTTCCCGTGTGGGTTAAGCTTCACAATGTTCCTATTGCAATTTACACTGATGATGGCCTAAGTCTGCTGGCGTCGAAAATTGGGGTTCCTAAAAGCTTGGATAGTTACACGGCGGACATGTGTGCTAAGAGTTGGGGTAGAAGTAGTTTTGCTAGAGCGTTAATTGAAATTAATGCGGAAAAAGAGCTGAAAGACCATATAGTTGTTGCAATTCCAAAGCTGGATGATGAGGGTTTTATTATGGAAAAAATTTCAATTGAGTATGAATGGAAACCAAAGCGATGTTCTACGTGTTGCATATTTGGTCATAACGATCAAACCTGTCCGAAAAAAGCTGAACCAGTTACAAAGCAAGTTACAATTGATGATGAAGGGTTTATCATGGATAGAAGGAAGGTAGCAAAATTTGGTGCCATGCATAAAAAACAAAAAACAAAGTTTGTATACAGGCCAAAGACGAACAAGAATGGAGCGAGTTCCTCGGGTACAAAAAATGATGAAGGTTCGGTTGTAAAGAATAATAATCAGGTTAAAGTTTCCAATGCCTTTGAGGTGCTAGACTCGGATGGTAGAGAGGAGAGTGATATTTTAGCTGGTAAAAAAGATGGGGATGGAGGAAACGAACTAGATGAGGTGATGGAAGGAATTCCTACGGAGATGGCTCACTTTATGTCTAATGATAAACGTGTGGATGCGTCTGAGGGGGCAAGCACTCCCGGTAATCACGGTTTAAATGGGTAGCTTAATGTCTTGGAACGTAAGGGGATTCAACCGTCCTCTGAAACAAAGTGAGGTTCGTAGTCTTGTTTCTGAAAATAATTTAGAGTTGTGTGCCATTCTTGAATCGCATGTGGATGTTAGTAAACTGGCTAAAGTGTGCAAATTTGTTTTTCGCAATTGGAATTGGACTTCTAATGGTGGTTTGTGTAGTCGTGGAACGAGAATTATTCTGGGATGGAATGCGGAGAATCTGGATGTTATGGTTATTGCCCAAACCGATCAGGTCATTCACATTCAGGTGATATTTAAAGGTAGTAAAAAAGTTCTGTTCTGTTCGTTTGTTTATGCTGAAAATAAATATAAAGATCGTAGAGTGCTTTGGGATGATTTATGTAAACACAAGGTGTTGTGTCATGATAAGCCATGGGTTGTAATGGGAGATTTTAATGCTGCGTTAAATATTGAAGACGCCTTATATGGTACTTCGAATCAATCTATTGGCATGCGGGAGTTCAATGAATGTGTCCAACAAGCCGAATTGATGGATATTAATGCTCATGGATTGCAATATACTTGGAACCAAAAACCTAAGAGTGGAGTGGGTCTTTTGAAAAAGATTGATCGAATAATGGGAAACGTGGTTTTTTTGGATCACTTCCCTTCTGCATATGCGATGTTTCACCCGTTTAGAGTTTCGGATCACACGCCTTGTATACTTAAGGGGCTGGGCACCAATGGTTTTCGGCCTAAACCTTTCAAATTTCCGAATTTTATAGCCTCTAAACCGGAATTTAAGGAAACAGTTAAGCTTGAATGGATGAAAAGAATTGAGGGAGTCACTATGTTTTCGGTTGTAAAGAAATTGAGAAACTTAAAGCCCAAGATGAGGAAAATCCTTTTCAATCAAGGAAACTTGCATGTGAAGGTAAATGAGTTGCGTAAAAAATTAGATGAATTGCAGGTTCAGGTGGATAGTAATCCGTTGGATGGTTAGTTGCGCCAGTTAGAAGCCCAATGTTTGAAAGATTTTCAACAAGCCGCTTATGACGAAGAATGCTTTTTAAAGCAGAAGTCTAAGGTTGAATGGCTGTGTGCTGGTGATTCGAACACAAAATTTTTTCATAACACTGTTAAGTCCAAGAATGCTAGAGCCAAAATTTATAGTGTTGTGGATTCTATGGGGACGAGACATGAAGGTGAGGCGGTTGCGGATGCCATGGTGTTGCATTATTCGAACTTTTTGGGTTTGGAGGCTCAGGTGGAAACGACTAATCTGGATAACTTATTCTTAAATGTTCTATGTACTGATGTTGTTGAGCATATGGTACGGCCGATTACTCGTGAGGAGGTTAAAAGCGCCATGTTTAGCATTGGAGATGACAAAGCTCCAGGGCCTGATGGGTATACTTCGTTTTTTTTCAAGAAAGCATGGGATATAGTGGGAAATGAAGTTACAGATGCGGTTCTTCAGTTTTTTGAAAATGGTAAACTTCTCAACCAGATTAATCACACTATCATTGCTTTACTTCCGAAAAAAGAAACGCCGGACTCGGTTTTGGATTATAGGCCGATTTCATGTTGCAATGTTTTGTACAAATGTATAAGCAAGGTTATTACTAATCATTTGAAAGGCAGTTTGGGGTATTTAGTCAGCATTAACCAATCAGCGTTTGTGCCGGGGCGGAGGATTTCGGATAACATTCTTCTTACACAGGAGCTGATGCACAATTATCATCTTAATAGGGGGCCGGCTAGATGTGCGTTCAAGATCGATATTCAGAAAGCTTATGATACAGTCAGTTGGAAGTTTTTAGAGGATATTCTGGTGCGGTTTGGGTTTCATAGCCGAATGGTGAAGTGGATCATGACTTGCGTATCCACGGTTTCGTACTCTTTGTGTATTAATGGCAATTTGCATGGGTTTTTCAAGGGTCAACGTGGATTAAGGCAAGGGGATCCTATGTCCCCATACTTATTTACTTTGGTTATGGAGGTTTTATCATTGCTTCTTCGTCGAGCAGCCACTATACCATTTAAGTATCATGCTCACTGTGCTAAGGAGAAAATAATTAATGTTTCATTTGCGGATGATCTGTTTATTTTTGTTCATGGTGATATGGTCTCTGTTAAGAAGATTAAAGAGGCGCTGGAGATGTTTACCAAGATTTCTGGTCTCGTTCCAAGTCCGGCTAAGAGTACGGTATTCTTTTGCAACGTTCCTCATTTGATAAAGCAGGAAATTCTTGATATTATGCCTTTTCAAGAGGGTGTCCTTCCGGTTTGGTATTTGGGGGTTCCGCTTATCTCTTCGAGACTTCTATATAATGATTGCAGGATCCTTATTGAGTGAATGGAGAAAAAGATTGTTAATTGGGCTACTAAGTCTTTGACGTTTGCTGGTCGTTTACAGCTTATTAATTCGGTTCTTTCATCCATGCACATCTATTGGGCTTCGGTTTTCATTATTCCTGCTCGTGTTATTAGTGACCTTGAAAAGAAGATTCGGCAGTTTTTATGGAATGCAGGTTCGGATGGTAGGATTCGTGCTAAAGTAGCATGGAAACATGTTTGCTTGCCAAAAAAGGAAGGGGGTTTGGGTATTAGAAGTATTTCTGAAGTTAACAAATCGCTTATGGCTAATCATATTTGGAGTATTATTACCAAACGAGATTCTATTTGGGTGCGTTGGATTCACGATTACAAGCTTAGAGGTCGAAATTTCTGGGAAGTTCCGTGCCGTGGGAATATGAGTTGGGGGTGGCGTAAGATTTTGTCCATCCGTCACATCATTCGTCCTCACATATGGTCTTCTATTAAAAGCGGTGCTCAAACTAATATATGGAGTGACATGTGGTGCTCGCTTAGTCCGCTTAGCTCGTTTATCACTCCAAGAACTGTTGCTAATGCTGGGTTTTCTCTACGGTCAACGGTGGCGGATATGGTTGATCAGAACGGTAATTGGCGATGGCCTCAAGCATGGCTAGATCTTTTTCCAGTGCTAATCACTATAGCGGTTCCTCTTATTGTTCCTAATGGCGTGGATAGGCTGGTGTGGAAAGACTTGGAGGGAAAAACATGTGATTTTAAATCAGCTCTTGTGTGGAATACTATTCGGAATCGGGAACAGCAGGTGTTATGGGCTGATATGGTTTGGTATTCTCAATGCATTCCGAGGCATTCGTTTCATCTATGGCTGGCATTTAGAAACAAACTTAAAACGCAGGATAGATTGGCTGTGTGGGAAGCAGGTAGTCAAACCAACTGGAACCTGATGTGTTGTCCGCTGTGTAATTTTGACCGGGACAGTCGGGATCATTTATTTTTCCGATGTGCTTTTGCGACTCAAGTTTGGAATGAAGTCAAGAAGTTGGTTAGTTTGGGTAATGTTGATGATTCATGGTCTTCGGTTTTATCTTGGGTGGAGCAGCATGCTAAATCCAAGAATGCGGATCATATTGTGTGCAAGTTATTGATTGCTGCTTCGTCTTATTATATATGGCAAGAAAGGAACAACAGGCTTTTCAAGAATCATAAGAGAACGGTTAATCAAGTGGCTGAGGTGATTAAATGCTCGGTGCGATTGCGGCTCATGGGGTTCAGATTTCGGGCCGATTCGACTAAGTTAAGGATTTTCAAGTGCTGGAAGATTGAAGATACTGGAGCGGATCCGGGCTAGAGGCTAAAGTCCGATTTTTGTTTTTTGGTGTCTTGGTTGTTTGAGTTTTTGTGTCGTTTAGACTGGTTGTGTTTGTTTTGGCTGTTGTGCGTGTTTCCTAGGCTTGGTAGGTCAAGTCTAGTTGGTGTGTCACACTGACACACCCTTGTATTTTTTGATTCATTTATAAAATTAATCGGGGTAACCCTTTACCAAAAAAAAAACATGAAATTAAAGAATTTCTTACATGGATCGAAGTGATTTCTTCAACAATTGACGATTTTTGAATGATTGAAACACTTATCAGCGCTCGAATCGAACGGATCGAGTGATTATCTTCAAAATCACCGGAAAAAACGAGATTTTGTATGAAATTAAACAGGGTTTTCTTCAAAAAAGCTGAAGAACACGTTGATCGGGTGTTTGAATCATTGATTGGTGATGAAAATCGCACTATAATGTAGTGATTATTGAGATAGAAAGTGAAGAATAGGTTGAAGATGATGGGTTTTGAAAATGGTGGGTTTTGAAGTTACTGGGTTTTGAAAAGGAAGAAGAAAGGGTTGGATTGACTAAAATACCCTTTTTCTTTATTTTAAATGTTGCCACATGTCCTAATCCTATTGCTTCCTAGCCAAAATAAACTTCCTATTTGATCTTTTCCCTAAAAAACATATCATTTATCAACACCGTAAAATTCGCGAATATAATCACTAGTTTGAATTTGAATAAAAAAAGATAAAATACAGTAATATTTAATAGCCCGATTTAAGATGGATAACTATTATGATTCCCAGAATTATCAAAAAACACGAAACTGCAAGTTAAAATATAAAAAAATATCGAATCCACTTGGCGAAACTGCAAGTTTAAATATCAAAAAGTATCGAATCCACAACCAAAACAGAGATGGAGAACAATTCGCCGTCGTCTTCGGCGCCACCGTTCTCCGCTGGTACCGGCGGTAAATTCCGAAAACCTCCGGTATCAAGGAACCGTCCGTCAACTCCTTACGACCGTCCGTCACTGCCTACTGCTAGTTACAAATCGAACGACGATGACGGTGGTGGTTGGTTGTCGAAGCTTGTTGTCACTCCTGCTCGCCGTTTCATTGCAAATAGCGCCACCAGAATACTTCCGGCCTTGTTTTCTAAATCGGAACCTTCAGTTGCCGTCGAGTATGACTATGATTCGTCTGGTGAGTCACATTGATTGTTAAGTTTGTGTTTTGAGTTGAATTAGGGTTTAGATTCTAGTTGATATGAATATTATAGATTTAAATAGGCCTACGAACAGAATGTTATGTCTTTATAGTTATGTTCGTTTGTGTTTGTTCGGTTATGTTCGTTTAAGTTTGTTTGTTTATTCGTGTTCGTTTATATTTGTTGCTCATTTTTATAATGAACAAACATGAAGAAAAAACTTAGTTCAATTATGTGTTTATGTGCGAGTTCGGTTAAAATTAAATGAACAAACGCAAGGTTCGTTTACAGGCCTAAATGTAAATTCTGCAATTACATTGAAGAAAATGTTTTTATTATGAGTTATAGCATTTGTAAGTACCTCCATTGAGTAGTTCAACAGGTTGATTCTGTGTAATAAATAATTGATGAATTGGAATAATATTACACGCTTTGGATGTTTTCAGCTGGTTCATGAAAGAAACAATGGAGGATTCAAAGTTTGTTAATTGTTGGTTAAATGTGATCAAACATGTTGCATTAAAGGAAATTGGCAAATTTTGTATTTATGGCTAATCAATGATTGGTTTCATATGTTGTGACCCGAAGTTAGTGAATCTATCATTTTAAATGGGGTAATAATATACGGTAAAACTTCAATGACAGCTATGGTGTAGAACCTGAAAGATACTCATTTAATTAACTTCACCTATAAGATTTTTTTTTTTTATTTAACCTCTTTAGGACGTTTTAATAGGAAAACTGCATTGAATCGAGCATACATTGAAACCCAAGACAGGGTCATTGGCTCATTATGATCACGAGCCATTTAACATTAAGATGTCAACTGAAAGTATTATGAGGCATGTTCATGAATTTTCTTGGTTATATACCTTGTATGCCATTTGCTAATACAAGCAGTTTCTATATTGAGCAGATGATGAAGATCTAGATGAAACTGTAAATGCACTCGGTGATGCTAAACCTACTTTGGAGGCAAGTCCTGCTTTGCTTTTATGCTTGGACATCTACATATCTAAACATTCATGTGTATTTTTCAGTTTATAAATTGTAATTTAATGAAATGTTCCTGAAATGACACCCCCAGTCCTAATAAAAAACTATTTGCTATGGTCCTCCATTTGCAATTTTTTTTTTCTTGACTAGTAGACCTTAAGATTTGCATATATTTTTCTAGATGAACAATATTAGTAGATAAGAAGTATTAAATGTCATATGCAAGATTTGGAATTTGAAATGTTAATTGATGAAGAGGATTGAAAATTTGATGGAAAATTGTGAATACTCCATCTGTTGAATAATTGAATTATTGGAGCATATGCATAATTGACAAAAGTTGTTGCTTTACTTTGCATACTTTGCAAAATATATTCTATATACATATTACAGTTAAATCATGTGTATCAAAATGGATACTAACTTGTTTTCATGATGGCACCAATGAACAGGAGGTAATTTTACTTCATATATTTTCCAGAATGGAAATGCTACATAATATCCCATTATTCATCTTAAAAAGGAATTACAGAAATTCTTACACTTGATTTGATGTCTACTCTGCCTTTTCAATGAAACAAATCTACGTCATCATGATTGAATTTTTACTGTTCGAACCTTATTCGTTTTTATGTTTGACCATGTTGACACATCCTAGAAGGTGAATACTTAAAAGGTGTATCTTGGAAGGAAATTGATTACTTTACTTTAAAAATTTGTTGAATGATGATTGTCTGTTTTATGCAGCTTGTAGTAGCCAGTTCAAGTAGAGATACAGGCCCTAGTAATGAAAGGGATAAATTGAAGGGGATCTCAGATAATGCCAATATTCAACTAGATAAATCTAGTGGTGACATCGATCAAATTGTGAATATGCTAAAAGGGAAACAGTTGACTCGGTAAATTGTTATGTTTAGTTCATGAATTTATGATCTGTAGTTCTGTACAACTCAAGATTTCTTTTTGAACGTTTTTTTCTTCTAAATGTTGAATTATAATGCAGGGATGAAAGCAAGCATTTGATGGAGATATTGAAATCTAAATTGGTTGATGATTCTAATGCTGAGTTGGGTCATCAAATCCCGTCTATGGGGAAGCAATATGATGTGGAAACCCCAATGCCTCATTTGCAATCAAATGTTAGTACAAATCTTAACTTATGCTGTTAACCGCTTTTAGCAATTACTGTATTGTTGGTGTAATATTCTTCATTTCAGATACAAGATGAAGTTGCTGTTTCACCAATAGATCTTGCTAAAGCTACTATGGGAAGTCGGGCATCAGAATTAGGTTTTAATACTAACAGTAATGTATCAACAGATCGTAGGGAACATGCACAAAATAACCTTTTTCCTTCAAAACCACATTCCTTCACACCGTCATCAAAATCATCCACTTGTTGGCCCGGTGCCATGGTACAAGATCACGGTGCTTATTTGACCCCACAAACTCAAAGAAGCAGACACGGGCTTCATAGTTTCCCACGAACGCCGTATTCTAGAACCAAGCCAAAAGTATGTCCATATTTTTTAGTAATCAAGATTCTAGTGCTTAATTTGTTATTTATTTATTATTATTATTATTATTAATATTGTTGTTTTGTTTTGTTTACAGCTGACCCAGTTACAAGGGAATACCAGGTCTTCTAATACGTCTCTGACCACATTACAACAATCACACACTCCTAATCCTTGGCAGGTACTTATATATATATATATTACCAAAAGACGTTAAAGTCTTAACTCTTAAACCTTATATTTGAATGATTATGTGATCTTAATTATTTTCAAACACAGATGAAGACAAGTAGTGATGTCACTGATGGTGGGTATGGATCAGTGGGTCCTATTCGTCGTATTAGGAACAAGTTTGCCTCTGAACCTCACTCGGAAGGACCTAGAACTTTTTCTTCTGCTCAAATTGCCTCTTCCTCTAATGCTTCTAGAAGCTTTGTGCCTGTATTTCAAAAGAAGTCTTTAACTGCTGCCACCCCAAACCTCCATACGGTAGACAAACATGAACGGGCTTTTAAAAATGACGCGAATTTTGCTGGACCGTCTAATGAGACGGTTAGAAAGATATTAGACCAGCTTGATAGACACAAGCCTACCCCTAAAGAAAAGGCAGCTGAATTGAAGCTAGCAACTGAATGGAAAAGATCACCTTCTCAACATAGTAATTCAATAATGCCCAATTTTAAAACTTCAAATGAAGCACTGAAAACATTTACACCAGTTAATGATGCAGGTGCAGGGCCTTCGTTTGGTTTCAAGAATATGGGTGTTACAAATGAGGTACTTATTATTTTCACATCCTCAATTTCTTATCGATCATGTAGCAGTGTTATATCACCACCTACAAATATAGCTTGGTTATTATTGTTTTCTTTTTCATAATCCGTATTATTTGGTTTTGGGTTGTCATATTTAAGCCATTATAATTATAGTTATAAATATATACTAAAAAACAAGTTCTTAGCTACAGGAGAACTTTGTCTTATAATGTTAGTATTTTCACTTTGATATAATAAGATTGAGTGTAAAATTTAGAAGGTGGCCAGGTGGGTACTTGAGTGTGGATTATTTGACTCTTACTAAAAGCAACTATAATGATAGGATTGTAAAAAATATATTTTTAATAATACGTGTTATTTCTATTTTAGTAACATTATGAAATATTAAACGTCAATAATATATTAATACTGGGATCAATTTTAATATTCGTTAAAATACAAATACTTCTCAAATTTATTCAACATTATTGAAATTCATATATCTGTAATCGGTATTAGTACTTTCTACATTCAGAAAATCAGAAAACAAAAACATTTATTATTAATATTATAATAGAGTTGTCCTTTACACGCGTTGATTTCGTTTTAGCTATATGACGACTATGTTATTTGAGTTTTCTCTTTTGTTTGCTATAGTGGGTGCACCGAAATGCAGTATGGACCGAGTCTTCGCTGCGACTCCCGCCGCAGTGCGCGGGCCAAAGTACTAGTTTAATAAACAAGTTGTCTTCAAGTTGACCTGTCTAACCAGTTTAATTTAATGGGTCGTGTTCGGGTTGAACTATATAACACAATTGTAATAGGTCAGCCTGCCAACCTGTTTAATTAAACAGACCAGCCAACCTGTTTTTAACTCATTTGTTATCATTTTTAACTCATTAGTTACAATCTGCCAACCAGTTTATTAACCGTTTAACATGTCTGCAACTTTTTTACAATCCGTCAACCCGTTTACAACCTGTCAATCTGTTTGACTCCTTAGATAAATGGGTTAGACAGGTTGTGTTTGGGTTACACGATTTTAGGTTTGTGTGGGCTAGGGTTTTACACGTCATCACACTCTTGAGCAGTTTGTTATTTATACTAGAACTTATTCTATTGCTTTGTTTAAAAACAGAAGTCTACAGCCACCAACTTCAACGAAAAAGAAAAAAGTCAACCATGGTCATTTGGCAACCAAATCAACAGTCAGGATCTCTCTAGGAAGAGGCCATCTCAACCTATCTTGAAGCCCATTTCCTTCAAGAGGCCAGACCCACAACATGTTATATCTTCTGATAATGGCCCTGGGTTCACCTTCCCTTTCACTGCCAATGCCAGCTCAACATCAGAGCCGCTTCCACCGTCCATTATGCCATCTTTCCCACCAACTGCAGCAACTCCCCAGTCGAATGAAATGCATGTTATACCGACTTACAGTTTTGGAACAAAGAACTCTGGTGAACGTGTTGTTTTCAGTTTCCCCTCTACGAGCAGTGCTCCTGTTGATGATGGTGCGTCTAATCTTAAGTTCAACTTTGGGTCGGATAAGAAGAGGGTATCTTTTGGTTCGATAGGCAGTGATGCCATTGTTAGGTAGTCTAGCGAGTGTTGGTTTTTCTTATCTTTCTAGTAAGTGTTGGTTTTTCTTTTCTTTCATAGTGTCCGATTGATTATTTCTTACGATGGGTTATGTTTGATGGGGCGGTTTGGTTTCATGGCAAGTATAATAGTAGAATCTTATCATAGGTAAATATGCATTTAAATGAAATAAAACAGGAAATCCAGTTGTCGTTAGTTTTTGTTTTGTTTAAAACTTGTTCTAGAAAATTTTTAAAAGAATATTACACAATAAACTCTAGAAATTTATCCGTTTTAGTTTGGATTAATATTTTCTTGAAAGTTAGTAAAGATCAAAGGTTTGTTTATTTGTTGAAAGTATTTCGTATGATAAGTCATTACTAACAGAACTTTCCACTGATTGATCGAATTCTTTTCAACCGAAGCTGACTTTTACATTATAACTGTAACTATTCCAATACAAAAGCTTGCAAAATGAGCCTATAGTTGGAACACAAAGAAGCCTTGGCTGTAGCGTTTTTTGCAATTTTTTTTTTAAATCAAGATCAGCCACTTAAGTTTGTTTAACCCAAGGTCAATCCCTCAAGTTTATCTTAGTTACAAAATTAGTCCCTTAACTTCGTTTTGTTTATTTTTTTCCATTTTTTTAACTTCTTTACTTAACAATCTAGTTCTTTTTGTAGTTAACTTTGGGCTATAACTTTTTAAAAATTGTGAGTTTTTGTGTTTCAAATGTAACGTTGAAACGAAGGTAGGATCCGATACAAACCTCATTTTTCTTAAAAAGTGTGAGAACCATTAGATTGTTGCCATATAGATGATTTGATGACTAGGTTTCAAGGGCATTATTGTCATAGCAATAATATTTTATTTTGATAGTTCTTATTAGACATGGCAAAACAAGCCCATCAATTCTATTCTGGGTTGATATGAGTATTTTAAATTTTAAGATGGATTAACATGTGCCAAACAAAATTAGTCACTAGGTTAGGATGAATTATGAAGTAGTGGATAAAAAAAAAGAGTAGGTCAGGATGGGTATGAAATAAAACCCAAGCGGGCCAGGATAGATATGAGATAAAATCACTAAGCTAATTACTACTCATAGATATCTTTTCACAACTGTGACTTCACCAATCTCTGCCGTAGTACTCTGCCGTCGTTTTTCGTTTAAAAGTAATAAAAAAAACAAAAAATAATAAAAAATTCTAACAAAATCAAAAAAATTGTAAAAAAATCAAAAAAATTGTAAAAAATATAAAAAATTCGAATAAATTAAAAAATCCAAAAAAATAAAAAAATTTCTACAAAAATAAATAAAAATATAAAAAATCATAAAATTAAAAAAATCTAAAAAAACCAAAAAAATTCTAAAAAATCAAAAAACATTATAAAATAAAAAATTCTAAAAAATATTAAAAAATACTATTAATATTAAAAAAATTTAAAAAATAAAAAAATATCAAAAAACATGGTAAAAATATCAAAAAAATACAAAAAAAAAACAAAAAATTGTAAAAAAATAAAATACTAAAAAATATAAAAATAAAAAAATAAAAAAAAAATAAAAAAGATTAAAAAAATTTAAAAAAACAAAAATATATAAAAAATAAAAAAAAAATCTAAGATTATAAAAAACTCTAAAAAAAACCAAAAAATGAAAAAAAAAAAATAAAAAAATAAAAAAATGTAAACAACAAAAGAATAAAAAAAATTCTAAAAATTTCTAACAAATAAAAAAAGTAAAAAAAAATTATTAAAAAAGTTATTTTTTTTTAAATTTATAGAATTTTTTTATTTTTAGATTTTTTATTTTTTCAAAATTTTTTTATTTCTGTGAATTGTTTTTGATTTATTTTTGATTTTTTTGACTTTTTACAATTTTTTGATTTTTAGTTGTCTTTTATTTTTTTATTTTTTAAATTTTTACAATTTTTACAATTTTTTAGTTTTTTTTTATTTTTAGAATTTATTTGATTTTTTAGAACTTTTAGGATTTTTTAGAATTTTTGACTTTTTAGAATTTTTTGAATTTTTTTATAATTTTTTATTTATTTTATTTTATAGGAATTTTATACTTTTTTATACCTTTTTTTTGAATCTGTAAGATTTTTAGAATTTTTTTGATTTTTTAGAATTATTTTGATTTTTTTGAATTTTTATATTTTTATTATTTTTTTATATTTTATATTTTATGTACTTGAATTTTTTAATTATTTTTTCATCTCATCTTTACTCAAACCTACATTAACCTATACTCATCCTAACCCAAACCCATATCGACCCATTACCCATCCGACCCTTTTTTTAAAATACCCATCGTGACCTATACCCATCCTGACCTAAACCCATCTTGACCCATTACCCAAACCCGTCCAACTTGCCCACTTTGCCACCACTACATCTAAAAATCAATGCCAACACTTGGTATGACCTATGAACTTGATGCAAGTATAAATAGAGGTGATCTTGAGCCGTTTCAACTTGCACCTTCAATCTTTCTCTCTCTTCTTTAGAGCTTGCTTCTGCTTATAGAGGCTTTCTACTGAAGTTCTAAGCTTTCCTTGAACACAAGTAAGTGTTATTCCTTAGTCTTTTTCATTATCTTGGCTAGTTATGAGCCAAAAGTCAAGCAAATTGACTTTTGCTTTGACTTTCGGTCCTGACCATTTTGGTCAAGTCAAAGTTCAAATTAAACATTGCTACGTGATCATAATAATGAAGGTGTTAATCTTTTGCGATGACACCATCTGATCATCACGTTTAGTAGGCGAAATGACGAGTCAAACTTTTACGAAATAAAAGTCAAAAGTGTATAAAAATGCATTTTACGGCGAAAGTGTTTTCGGGTATTAAAACTTAACGTTTTAACACCAAACCAATTTATAACATTGTTAGACATGTCTTAACATGTCTAACTCGTCATTTCTAGTTTAGTGTTTATTCCTTAATCGAAAGTCGAGCGGTTTGACTTCCACTTTGACTTTCGAATCTGACCCGTTTGGTCAACATTAGGATCCGACCAAGCTCATTTATATGACCATAATAATATAGGTAATAACCCTCTGAGGTTATACCTTATGGTCATTGTCACACCCCAACCGATGACGGAAACATCGGGGCGCGGCACTGAGCGAAATAGATTGTCAAGGAGATTCCATAACAACTACGATTACCAATTATTTAAGCATCATGTCCCATACCATGACATAATAAGTAACATAGTTATTACAGACAAATCAAAGACAAATAGTTCTGCTCCGACAATTCAAATATAAATTGTTTTTGTTTGTTTCTAGACTCCATCCTACTTGATTCCACAAAAGCAGGTAAAGCACAACGTCCTAAGCATTCAAACACCTGTCACATACGTTAAAATAAAGTCAATACACATAGTGTAAATGTGAGCATACAAGTTTGGTAGTATAATAGAGTTCGAAATCGTTTACGCATAACCAGCATGTAACATGTAATAAAGTGAAGGCTAGCAGGTTATCGACAGAGAAATATGCACAGACGTGATTGCGAGTTGTAGAATGCGCAACACATATCCCCACTGGGACACGTGAAGTAAAGCCCTTAACAACCCCTGTCCACGACAGGTGCTGAGTCCAAACTATAGTACTATCGTTGCTAAGGTGTCAGGCAACAATCACTGTGTTAACATAACATACAAGCATTCATCGAATAACACGTAACATGCAATAACGGTCAGCGTATAAATAGTGTTTGCGTTGTGTCTCGATTGTTAGATGAATAAGTAACGTAAGTAACACCCAAAAGTGCTTAAAGAAAAAAGGGATCGACATACTCACAGATAGCGTTTAACAAGTAAACACCCTCTTGGATTGAAGGGAGCGCTGAGAGAGGTTAGCCTGAACAGTTAACGATAACATAAGTGTAGGATCGGTTTTCGACTCCGAAACGATTGCGAACCGACTCGTGTAACGTGCGGAATCCGTACACGAACGTGGACTGAACACGAGACTGTACTATAAACATGATTCTATTGATAATCTGAAAACGTACAAAGCACCACGAATCACCTTGAGCGCTTTCTCTCTCTACTTTCTCTTTCTAGCTCCTAGCTCTCCAATTCTCCAAATGAGCAAAAGTTCTAAATGATGACCCTAAAGGTCCTATTAATAGGCCAAGGCAATAAGGAGTGTTTCCTTATTTACAATTATGCCACCTTGCCCTTTTTCCTAACTATTACAATATAAAGCTAGATAGATCAGTTTCTCGCTACGGTCTGTATTGACGGAGGCGATAGACATAAATGCACTAACAATAAGCGAAGAACAGCGCGTAAAACGATGCAAAGGAACCAAGTGTCGAACGGTAATCCGATCGGATGTCAATCCGATCGGATGGCCATTAGGTTGGATTGACATCTCGTTTGGTAAGGATGTATTTGTGTATGATGGCTTTGAAGTTTTCGTTGTGGCATTTTGAAAACAGAGAAGTATCTCTACCCTTTCAGGTCGTTCGATCGAACGGCAGTTCGATCAGATGGCGATCCGTTCGGCGAGGTATTTCTCAGAGAACAAGTTCACAGCAGGATTATCATCCAATCGGATGGTCTACCGATCGGGTGGCAATCCGTTAGAACTGATTATGCCTTGAACATGTTTGAAAATTGTTTAAGTGTTGAATCCTCATGTGCAATCCGATCGGATTGCGGTTCGATCGGATGGCAATCCGTCCCGCGACCTGATCGTGTTGCTAACTTGTAAATTCATTAAGTTTTGCGGTTTGCTCGAGACGATATGACAACGTGCTAAACAACAGAAACCCCACCATGACCCAAGTGATCCGATCGACCAGGAATCACCCTAGCCCGACCAGTCAACTGTTCGAGACGGTTGTTCATGTTTAACCCGAAATCAGTTGTCTCTTAGATAGAATTCAGATCTTGAACCAACGCAACACTAAGAAGGAGTAGAAGATCAGAACAAGCTCCGATTCTATCGGTTTTGAGTGCATTGAGTGTAAAAGAGTTGAAAGAAGGTTGGAAAACCATCTTTTAATCCTTTTAACTTGGAAAATGTTTAGATCTGTGCAAGATCATTGTTTATTCATGGGGAAATTTTTCAGATCTAAGTTGTTCTTGGTGGAATGAAGCCAAAGCTTGAAGTTCATAAGAACTCCATGATGACATCATCCTAGAACACCTCAAATCCGTTGATTTCATGGTTAAAAGTTAAGATTCAAAGGTGAAAAAGATGAAGAAGTGTGTGTAGATCATATAAGTACAAGATTTAGGTTGAAAACTTACAAGAATCGTGAGAAATCGAGAGAAAGAAGGCTTGAGTGCGGCTGGTCAAGTTGAGGAGCTGTCACATCACAAATGATGTGACAGGTGTGTCTTTATAGGGTTTCCAAAAGAGGAAAGTGCACAAGGGTCCGATTGGCCACTGATCGGATGGCGCCTCGATCGGATGGCAATCCGATCGGATGGCTACTCGATCGGTTGGCCATTCGATCCAAGTGTCCGGCGTGTTGGGTTTTGTCGTTTCGATTCGATTCGCGTGTTGAGCGTTGCGATGCATTTCGAGCGTGCGATGCGATAGAGTTACCCATTAGTTACACAAATATCCTAACTACTATATCTAACATACAATCACTATCAATAACTTGCGTTTAGCGTTTGCGATTTAGATTGCGTTGCGATAGAGTTGCGATTTCGTTTCTATTAATCACCACAAACTTACACATAAATAAACACACATAAATAGCACACGCACACGTAAAACAATATCCAGAACGCATAAATCGGGTTGCGAATGCGATTGCGATACGATAAGCGATAAAGCGATAAAACATGCAATAAACATCGATTAAACCTCGATTATTCACAGATACTCCACATAATACAACTAAAGCACATAAAATAACGATTCGATTACAAGTCAAAGAAGTCAAATCAGTAATTAAGTAAGGAGTGACAGATCACAATTAGCAATCTTTTCTTCCTTTGACTTCAATCTTGACTTTAACTTTGACATTCGTAACACGGGGTGTTATAGCCTCCCCTACTTAAGGGAATTTCGTCCCGAAATTAGGCTTTGGCCGTAACAAACAATTACGGGTACTTCGCCTTCATGTCGCTTTCGAGTTCCCAGGTGAACTCTGCGTCACGTTTGCCTTCCCAGTGAACCTTCACAATGGGAATGCGTGAGCGCCTGAGCTGCTTGGTTTCTCAGTCCATGACCTCGACAGGCTTCTCCACGAAGTGTAATGTTTCATCCACTTGTAGATCCTCAAGTGGAACTTGTAAATCATGCTCAGCCAGACACTTTCTAAGGTTCGAAACATGGAAAGTCGGGTGGACGTTGCTAAGTTCCTCCGGTAGTTTGAGTCTGTAGGCCACTTTTCCGATCCTTTCCAGAATCTTAAAAGGTCCCACATATCGAGGCACGAGCTTTCCTTTCTTGCCGAATCTGACCACACGCTTCCAATTTGATACCTTTAGGAGTACGTGGTCGCCAACGTCAAATTCAAGGGGCTTGCGGCGTCTATCGGCGTAACTTTTCTGATGACTCCGAGCTTTCAGCTGATTGTCTCGAATTTGGAGGATTTTGTCAGTCATTTCTTGCAATAGCTTAGGACCGGTTATTTGCGAGTCTTCGATCTCGTACCATACAATAGGCGATCGACATCTTCTTCCGTATAATGCCTCGAATGGTGCCATTTGGATGCTAGAGTGATAACTGTTATTGTACGAGAATTCGACTAAAGGTAAGTATGCTTCCCAATTACCACCGAAATCTATGACACACGAGCGGAGCATGTCTTCAAGGGTACAAATCGTTCTTTCAGTCTGACCGTCGGTTTGGGGATGGAAAGCGGTACTTAGATTAAGCGTAGTACCGAGAGCAGATTGAAATGTTTCCCAAAGACGTGAGGTAAACTGACCATCGTGGTCAGAGATGATGTCGCGAGGCGTCCCATGTCGACAAATGATCTCATCGGTGTAGATTCGGGCTAATTTTTCTACCTTATAGTCTTCTCATATCAGCAGAAAATGAGTAGATTTAGTCAAGCGGTCAACGACAACCCAGATGCTGTCGTGACTTGATGGCGTGCGCGGAAGTTTCGTTATGAAGTCCATAGCGATACTCTCCCATTTCCACATAGGGATCTCGGGTTGGACGAGTAAGCCAGAGGGTCTTTGATGCTCGGCCCTGACTTTCGAGCAAGTCAGGCACTTCGAAATGTAGGGAGCAATATCTTTCTTCATGCCCGACCACCAGTACTTGTAGCGAATGTCCTGGTACATTTTATCGGCACCGGGATGAATAGAATATCGAGACTTGCGGGCTTCATCCATCAGAATTTGTCGCAAGTCGGTAAGTTTGGGAATCCAAATTCGGTCTAAATAATGGAATATCCCGTTCGCTTATTCACTAACTGGGCTCCATCGTTGAGAATCCTTTCCTTCTTCAGAGTGCGTTCGGTGAAACAAGCATGTTGGGCTTCACGTATAAGAGTTTCGAGATGATGCTGGGCTTGAATGTCACGGTTGCTATGCAAATAGCTCCGTCTGCTGAGAGCGTCTGTCACACCCACAAAATACCATATGCGGAATTCCCCGTGAGGCGTGTGACGTACCAGGATCTAGCCACCAATCACATTGAACTCATAACAATAATTCCATTAAACTTTCATTTATTAGAATAAAGCATTATAAAACATTATTTATTAATCAGCGGAAGCAAAATACAATAGTCAACAATTTCGTAACTCAAGTGTATGAAAACCATTAAACTTGTCTTGTGATTCCTTGTAACTTGACCCAAGACCACTCCAGCATCCCAGACAGCAAGTTCCAACAACATGTACCTAAAGGCCTGCAAGCATGCAGAAAAACGTGTATCAGACAACGCTGGTGAGTTCACTGATTTGTTAAACCGTTCGTTACCGATTACTGATTCATGTTATGTTATGTTGATAATAACTCGATACCGCAGACAACCCTTTTTGCCCTTCCCCAATGCTCTATCAAACATTGGTCATGATTAAAAGTTATTAGTTCACGCCCGTCCTATCCAGGTACATCGTGAGGGTGCCAAACCTAATAGCGCTATCAACTAATAACCCCGTTGCCCTACAAGCAACAACCTGGTAGTATGATGGGACTTAAGCGTTATCAATTAAGTCTCATAGCAAGTGTTTGGTTCCGTATCACATAACAGTTATTCAAGCTCCTACAATTCCACCATTCACATGTATGATTCGCCATGGTACTTAACAGTTAAGTGTACTACTCATAACAACCAAAGTATGTTTCCTCAGTCATGACTAATCATCATTAATAGATAGTAACAATCATTCAAGTTTCATACACATGATAAACCACAGTCTGTTGATGAGTTTCCCTCAGAGCGACGAAACATCAAAGTTTTGCGTCGATAAGCTGGGTGACGAAACACCAAGTGTTTCGTCGACATAAGGGTGACCAATTATCAAGTGTTTCGTCGACATGGTAGTTTCGTCACTTTACCAGTTAATCGTGCACACACAGAAAGCCTAATCATGCCGCTAAGAACCATAATCAATCAACCCAGCATTAACAACAATTCATCAACGTGCCATCCTAGTTTCTTTTACATATCATCCGAGTAACAATGCAAGTCGGCTCATTCAAAATAATCTAACATGTACATTATCCTAGACAACGAGTAACATCATGATCAGGTTCTAATTTCATGAAAACTACTATCACCCTACCATATTAATTCATCCTTTAACATCCTGAATGATTTCCGGTTCACAATCATATTGTCATAACACAATTAATCACTGAATAATTCTTGTTTATCACCCACACTATTCGTGTAACACATGCCAATGATTGATCATATTAAATTCAGTTTACAATCAAAACTCTAGATCATGTTCTGCCCTATTCTTACCAATACCATTTAACATGTGAACACACACCCACTACACAAGAACAATCATATCAAAGGTGAAATCATACTAACTAAATTATAAGATGTTGAGCAAGGTGTTAGAGCTGAGAAGGGAGCTTCAATGACAAGGCAAATGTAACAACTGTGCTTGTAATCTTTGTGAACAGTTCTATTATCAATAAGACAATATTATTTGATCCCAATGTTTGTTTGGTTGTGTTTTACATTTTTCATGTTTTGACTTTTATGTAATTTCAAACTCTATATCGCTTTCTGGAGAGTTATAGGCAAGCTGGTGCGTAAAACGTAATCAGTTTAATGCAAAAAATACTTCGGAACATCAACATATACCTAACATACCTTAAATAACCTTTACATAACTTAGAAATAAGTTTTAAAGGCTTTGGTATGGCAAAAACAAGTTAATTCGCTTACAGGGACTAAACTTGACAAACTACGAAAGTATGCCAATTTGAACTGTAACAGACATTCCGGAACATGACCATAAGTTAAACACACCTTAAATATCCTTTACATAGCTTAGAAATAGGCTTTGAGGTGTTCGGTGTGCTAAAATAAACTTTTGGGTCATTCAGGGACTAAAAGTGTCAAAAAAAAAAGCACAAGTTTGCATTTTCGCGCATAACTTACGGTCTGAATACATCCGGACATCCAAAAATTTATGTAAGCACTAAAATATTTTATTTTAGTGTTTGGCATGAGAAAAATCCATTCGTCACGCAATTTGGATCGTTTTTCACGCTTATGCGCATTCCGTCGTAATTAACTGAACAACGCGATTGTACGGCTAAACGAACCGACATCCGGCATATTTTTGAGCATGTTTCATGTTCCCTATACTTTAACATCCTTGTGAAGCTTAAAAATGGGCTTGACGGGTGTTAGAAGTGCCAAAACACGACGATACGCGCTCAGGAACCAAAACTGCAAAACTGCAAAAAAAAAAAAAATAAATAAATAAAAAAATGCAGCAAAAAGCCATTTTAAACATAAGTTAGCAGCCCCTAACACTTCCCAAAGGTCAAGTGCCACATGTTAATCTCCTATGGTGGCCAAAATTAGTTACCACAACATTTTGACAAGTGTACGGCCTAGATCGTGCCCCCTTTTCCAAGAAACGATCCTAACGGTTGTGGGTTTACTATAAATACCCAACCCATTTTCACTCATTCCTCACTAGAATCTGATCTAAAAGACTCTAAGTTGAAACCATTGTTTCATACCTGAGTTATTTGGATCTAGATTAGCATTCGGGGACCTTTCGTAAGTATTCTTTCGTTCTTTTATCGCTTTCGAGTCCGAAAGTCAAACTTTGTTTGACTTTCTGCATTGACCAGTTTATGGTCGATGCGAAGTTCGTTTGAACTTCATAACGTGAGCGTGATCACGATGGTTATAGTCCCTAGTGACTATACCTACTGATTACCACGTTATCAAGGCTCAGTGACGAGCCGTAGTTTCGGTCAGAATACGTATTCTTGCGTATTTTGTAACCAAACTACTCTTAGGTATCACAACCGTTTGTTGTGATACCAAACCTGTTTTCTAAACTTAGTTAAGCATGTTTTAACATGCTTAGCTCGTCACTTTTAGTTTAGTGCTTATATAGGGTCGTCAGGTAAGCGATCTAAACAATCGCTTATACTTTCGAACCCGACCCGTTTGGTCGATCATTAGGATCCGACCAAGCACATTAGGTGACCATAGTATATAGGGAATAACCTTACGAGGTTATACCTTATGGTCGCTTCGTTTAAGTAGTTGTATGATAGGTAGTTTATATGCCTAAGGTAAATTACCAAAATACCCCTTTGATGCCAAAATCCGTTTTAATCATATGTAACATAACTTTTGACATCTAAACTGATTTGACAACCATATTAGACATGTTAAGGCATATATTACTTGTCATAGGACTAGTTAGGCGGTCCGAACGCGTTTCACACGAGCGACGCGTTAAAGTAGCATAAGCTACCTAAACGGGTCGTAATGGGTCACAAGCACTTAGGTTAGGTTTCATTTAGTATGTAGGCTTTGTTAAACCATACTACATGAGTTCCCATACTCATTTGGTTTACGAACCCTCATTCTATCCGATCTTCCGATTTAGGTCCGGTTTATTAATGTAGTTACCTATATTAGGTGCCGTTTGATATTCCGAGATCTCTAGCATTGCTTGGTGGTTATCTTAGGACTTCTGAGCAATCCCATGTGAGTACATAGACCCCTCTTTTACTGTTTTCCAAAAGTTTTGGGGTGGAACACATGTGCCTACTTGTTACTTTCGTGCTTTCCTGTTTTCACATCGTATACCTGCTATGTTTGTTAGTACATTATAGTACATGATTTCATTACATTTCATGCTATGTATGTCCATTGTGTGCATACTTAGTACATTGTTTTACATTACATTTCTGCTATGTATGTTAACTGATAGCATGCTAGCACATTGATTTACATGACTTTTCTGCTTTGTATGTTAACTTAGCATACTTAGTTCATTGTTTTCATATAACATGTTCACTTTTGCTATGACATTTGGTTTGCACAAACGAGACTATTATGCGTTCATTAACATTAGCTACGCCGCTCGGTAGTAAGTACTGGTACCATAGGACTTGACAAATCCCATTCCTAACATCCCGGGTTTGTTTGGATGTAAGGAATGACTGAATCCGAAAACATTACTTTTGATAACCTTGACTGAAAGGGTTGTCCGACTGTCTCAAGGCTTGAATGTATGCGTTAACTCACCACATAAATGTTTGTAACAATGTAACATGTATTACTTTGCGAAACATAACTTTTTGATATATTCAAAATACTTTGTTTTGTACATTTATACATTTTGGACTATGCGACAATGCTTTACTTACAATACATAACTTTTGTTACACATTACTTGACTACTTTTGGACTTATAAACATTTGACATGGCTTATACAAAGACTTTTGACTATTGGTTTAAACATAGACTTTATACATTGGTGGTTTGTTTAAGTGATTTAAGTAACGAGGCATGTGTAACACGATACAAGCATGGTGGAAACGCCGCTAGTACTTCCTATATATAAGTGTTTGTATGGTATTACATATTGTAGCGTTAGTTAAATCATTTCAATTTGGACATATGACATTTTATACAAATAACATACTTTTCACAAGACATTGTTTTACAAAACAACTTATCTTATACAAACTCATTTTACTTGGTTATTTATTTAACCATACTTTATGATCTTATTTATACATATCATCTGATCTTATCGTTTTTCAAATGATTTACAAGACAAAACAATTTACAAGGTTCATGACTAAACATTTTCTTAAACTTAAGTCATGAATCCTATTTTCACAAAACCTATGTATCTCACAGGCATTTTTATGCTGACGTACCTATTTTCACATGTGTTTTCAGGAGCTTTTCCGTAGGATGACGATCATGACACTAGGGCGGACCTGTGCCTTAGAGATTTAAAACGAAGATAGACTATGTTTAATTATGTTAAAAACTCTTTGATTCCTGTTTAAAACAATGAAACTCTTGTGTTGATAAATAAATACAACTTTGTATGCCATGGTTATGAAACAATTAATTCTGTTACAACACTCCCCGACGTTTTCCGCCACGTCTTGTATGCTATACGTGGTCGGGGTGTGACAGAATAGTTGGTATCAGAGCCAATGGTTATAGGGAATTAGGTTATTAGTAATGATTTGACCTAGACTATAACCTTTCTAGGACCCTAACACAAGTTGTCTTGTGTTTAGATCTTAAAACATGCACATCACCTATCCTTAGGTGATTATCAAAACAAGAACCAAAATTTTTTTTCCGAAACGATTTTTGAAAAACAATCATCTGCTTTTGAATAATTTATTACAAGGTTTTGAACCCTCTGTTATATGGTTTTGAACCCTTCCAGTTTGACTAAATTTTTGGCCTTGTGCCTTCAAATTTTCAAAATCTCGTCAAAGTTTTGGGTTCTAAATAGTGTGAACACGTGCAAACTGGAAGAGTGAATGCCTGTATTCTGGGTTTTCTGTCTAGGCAAGCACTTCGTATACATCTCATCAGACGCGAGACGAGTTGTGCTTACCTGGGAATTCTTGGGATGAGTGTTCACTTATAGGCGAGCATGTCTTCGTGATACATTATTTTTGATCCATTTACTTTGATTAGTCACTGTGCGTCGTTTGTTTGCTTGGTAATGCGGACAAATGACCACCATCTTTGCTTTTTTAATTTTGTTTCATCTCATTCTTTTCATCCAATCATCTCACTCGTTTCCTTTCATGTTTTCCTCTTTTAGAATGCCTCCTCGACGCGACAATCTGATTGCGACTGCCGAACTGGCAGAAATTATTGCGGAGCAGATGGCTGCTCAATTTCCAAATCTCTTTGCTCAATGGCACCAAGCCAACAACAACAACAATGCTCCATGCAAATACAAGGATTTTAACGCGGCTAAACCACTCAAGTTTAGTGGTTCTGAGGGAGCGACTGGGCTTCTTCAATGGTTTGAGAGCATTGAGAATACTTTCCGCCACGTGCAGTGTCCGGATAATCGCAAGATCGAGTTTTCTTCGAGCGTGTTTCAGAAGAGGGCTCTCATATGGTGGAATGGGGTTATGAGAGATCGGGGTGCAGAAGTTGCTCTAGCGCAAACTTGGGCTGAACTTAGGGCCCTTATGATGAGGGAATTCTGTCCTCGTCATGAACAGCGAGCGTTGGAGAAAGAGTTTGAGGACTTGAAACAAGACAGTGGCGAGCACAGGGCTTATACTGATAGGTTTGAAGAGTTGAGTCTGCTTTGCCCAACTATGGTTACCCCACTCGACAAGGCTATCGAAAGATACATCGACGGCCTACCTGACTCGGTACAAGACATCATTACTGGTAGCAACCCTACCACACTCCGTCAGGCGATCGAGTTATCAGCGACATTGACTGAGTCGCAGATTCGAAAGGGGAAGCTGCACAAAAGGGGTGACAAGGGTAAGAAGCAGGTGTCTGATAAGGAAGATAGCAAGAAAGGTCAAAACAAGAAGGGAAAGAATTCTGGAGGGTCTAGGAAGCGGAAGGCTTCCCAAAACTATGCTGTTACTGCACAGGCTCAAGCTGCACAAAATCAGCCTGCGCAACCACTAGCCAAGAAGCCTTATCTTGGCAATGCACCTTTGTGCAACAGGTGTAACGGCCATCATCAACCACACCTCCAGTGTCGTCAGTGCACCAACTGCGAAAGGCCTGGTCATCTTGCTGCCACCTGCCGCATTCCTGTTAACCAGAACCAGGCAGTTCAGAACCCGGCTCAACAGGTTGCTCAGCCTCTTGCTCAGCAACAAGGTCAAGCTGCACGACCTCATTATCCTCCTGGTTCATGCTACAATTATGGGGATCTGACCCACTACAGGAACCGGTGCCCAAGACTAGCCAACCAGAATCAGAATGTGAACCCGAATCAGGCTCGAGGACGAGCTTTTAACTTGAATGCCCAAGAGGCGCAGGCGGATGATAACGTGGTGAACGGTACGTTCTTTATTAATAATCAGCCTGCATCTGTTCTTTTTGATTCGGGTGCCGACAAGAGTTTTGTGTCATTGTCTTTTGAGCCTATGCTTCGCGTGTCTAGAACAAAACTAGGTAAACCTTTGACAGTAGAAGTTGCTAGTGGTGAACCCATTGTTCTTGATTCTGTTCTTCACAACTGCCAGTTGAATCTTAACGATCATCTTTTTCCAACTTGGAAGCTTCGACGTCATAGTGGGTATGGATTGGTTATCTAAGCATCGCGCAGAGATAGTTTGTTCTGAGAAGATTGTTCGTGTGCCGCTTTCGACAGGCGAGATCCTACAGGTTCAAGGTGAGAAACCTGCCGGTGGTCTCAAACTCATGTCTTGTTTTAAAGCTCGGAAGTATCTGCGGAAGAACTATGTGGCTTTCTTAGCACATGTTACAGCAGATAAAGGCAAGGGTAAGTCTATTTCAGATATTCCTGTCGTTCGGGATTATTCTGAAGTTTTCCCTGAAGAGTTACCTGGTCTACCTCCAGCACGCCAAGTCGAGTTCCGTATTGATCTCGTACCTGGTGCAAATCCCATTGCCAGAGCTCCATATCGTATTGCACCATCTGAGATGCACGAGTTGTCTAAGCAGCTTCAGGAGCTCTCTGACAAAGGTTTTATCCGTCCTAGCTTTTCACCCTGGGGTGCTCCCGTTCTTTTTGTCAAGAAGAAGGATGGATCTTTTAGGACGTGTATCGATTATCGTGAGCTTAACAAGCTTACCATCAAGAATCGATATCCCCTACCGCGCATAGACGATCTCTTTGATCAGTTACAAGGCGCTTCTTATTTTTCGAAGATTGATCTACGTTCTGGATACCATCAACTCCGGGTGCATGAAGAAGACATTCCCAAGACAGCGTTCCGTACTCGTTATGGGCATTATGAATTCACAGTCATGCCATTCGGTTTGACTAATGCTCCTGCTGTTTTCATGGACTTAATGAATAGGGTCTGCAAACCTTATTTGGATCAGTTCGTCATTGTTTTTATTGACGACATCTTGATTTATTCTAAGACGCGAGCTGATCATGAGCAACATCTTCGTCTTACTCTGGAACTCCTAAAGAAAGAGCAACTTTTCGCCAAATTCTCCAAGTGTGAATTCTGGCTTAAAGAAGTTCAATTTTTGGGGCATATCATCAACGAACAAGGTATTCATGTAGATCCCTCCAAGATCAGTGCGATCAAGGATTGGGATACGCCTACTACTCCTACTGAAGTTCGTTCTTTTCTTGGTCTGGCGGGTTATTACCGCCGCTTCATTGAGAACTTCTCAAAGATTGCAGTTCCTCTAACTGCTCTAACTCAGAAGAAAATGCCCTTTGAGTGGGGATTCAAACAAGAGGAAGCTTTTCAAAACTTGAAGCAGAAGCTTTGTGACGCGCCTGTTCTAACTTTTCCTGAGGGCAATGATGATTTCGTTGTTTATTGCGATGCATCTAAACTGGGTCTTGGCTGTGTCCTGATGCAAAGGAACAAAGTCATTGCATATGCATCGAGGCAGTTGAAGATACATGAGAAGAACTACACCACTCATGATCTTGAGTTGGGTGCAGTTGTCTTCGCTCTAAAGATCTGGAGACACTATTTGTACGGTACAAAATGTGTGGTTTTCACGGACCACAAAAGTCTTCAGCATATCTTCAACCAGAAAGAACTCAACATGAGGCAACGACGTTGGGTTGAGCTTTTAAACGACTATGACTGCGAAATTCGCTACCATCCTGGTAAGGCGAATGTCGTAGCTGATGCATTGAGTCGTAAGGAATGTACTAAGCTTCATTGTGTACGTGTTCAATCTGTTATTCAAGCTCAATCCGATATCCAAGCACGCATTTCTCAGGCTCAACAATCTTGTGTTTCACAAGGTTTAATGGATAAGGAATTTCCCTATCACATAACGCCTGCTTTGGAACTAAAGGACAATGGATCGTATTACTTCATGGACCGTTTGTGGGTCCCAAGCCAGGATGATCTTCGTACCTTGCTTATGGATGAAGCCCATAAGTCGCGTTATTCTATTCATCCGGGCTCAGATAAGATGTATAAGGATCTTCGTATTCATTATTGGTGGCCTGGTATGAAGAAAGACATTACCTTATACGTATCAAAATGCCTTACTTGTCTTAAGGTTAAGGCTGAACATCAGCGTCCTTCTGGTTTATTGGAGCAACCAGAGATCCCAGTTTGGAAATGGGAAAACATTACTATGGATCTCATCACCAAACTTCCACGCACAAAGAAAGGTCATGATGCCATCTGGGTAGTTGTTGATCGTCTTACTAAATCAGCGCATTTCTTGCCAATCCGTGAGGATTTTCCTGCTGACAGACTTGCTCAAATCTATGTGGATGAAATTGTGGCTCGACATGGTGTTCCTTTGAACATCATTTCTGACAGAGATGCTCGTTTCACTTCTCATTTTTGGAGAACCATGCAATCTGCTATGGGGACCCAACTTAATCTGAGCACAGCTTATCATCCGCAAACGGATGGTCAATCGGAAAGAACAATCCAGACTCTGGAGGATATGCTTAGAGCTTGTGTGATCGATTTTGGTGGTAGTTGGGATTCACATCTTAAGCTGATTGAATTCTCCTACAACAACAATTATCACACCAGCATCAAAATGGCTCCTTTCGAGGCTCTCTATGGTCGAAAATGTCGTTCACCAGTCTGCTGGAATGAGATCGGCGAGGCTCAACTTACTGGACCTGCTCTCATTTTAGAGACAACTGACAAGATCAAGAAGGTTCGTGATAACCTTCAGACAGCTAGAAGCCGTCAGAAGAGTTACGCGGACCCAAAACGCAAGGCCTTGGAATTTCAAGTCGGTGATCGAGTATTACTTAAGGTCTCACCTTGGAAAGGTGTGATCAGATTTGGAAAGAAAGGAAAACTTGCACCTAGATACGTTGGACCATTCAAGATCGTCGAAAGAATCGGAAAGGTAGCCTACAGACTTGAGTTACCTCCTGAACTTGGAAATATTCATCCAACTTTTCACGTGTCCAATCTCAAGAGGTGTTTAGCTGATCAGAACCTCCACATACCGCTTGACGAAATTCGGGTTGGTAAAACACTGAAATTTGTTGAGAAGCCAGTGGAAATCAAGGAACGTGAAGTCAAGTGGCTTAAACGCAAGCGCATTCCTTTGGTCAAAGTTCGCTGGGAAGCTAAACGTGGACCCGAGTTTACTTGGGAACGCGAAGATCAAATGAAGGCGAAATATCCGCATCTTTTCCCACGAGTTTCCTCTAAATAAATTTCGGGACGAAATTTCCACAAGTAGGGGAGACTGTAACAACTGTGCTTGTAATCTTTGTGAACAGTTCTATTATCAATAAGACAATATTATTTGATCCCAATGTTTGTTTGGTTATGTTTTACATTTTCCATGTTTTGACTTTTATGTAATTTCAAACTCTATATCGCTTTCTGGAGAGTTATACGCAAGCTGGTGCGTAAAACGTAATCAGTTTAATGCGAAAAATACTCCGGAACATCAACATATACCTAACATACCTTAAATAACCTTTACATAACTTAGAAATAAGTTTTAAAGGCTTTGGTATGGCAAAAACAAGTTAATTCGCTTACAGGGACTAAACTTGACAAACTACGAAAGTATGCCAATTTGAACTGTAACAGACATTCCGGAACATGACCATAAGTTAAACACACCTTAAATATCCTTTACATAGCTTAGAAATAGGCTTTGAGGTGTTCGGTGTGCTAAAATAAACTTTTGGCTCATTCAGGGACTAAAAGTGTCAAAAAAAAATGCACAAGTTTGCATTTTCGCGCATAACTTACGGTCTGAATACATCCGGACATCCAAAAATTTATGTAAGCACTAAAATATTTTAGTTTAGTGTTTGGCATGAGAAAAATCCATTCGTCACGCAATTTGGATCGTTTTTCACGCTTATGCGCATTCCGTCGTAATTAACCGAACAACGCGATTGTACGGCTAAACGAACCGACATCCGGCATATTTTTGAGCATGTTTCATGTTCCCTATACTTTAACATCCTTGTGAAGCTTAAAAATGGGCTTGACGGGTGTTAGAAGTGCCAAAACACGACGATACGCGCTCAGGAACCAAAACTGCAAAACTGCAAAAAAAAAAAAAAAATAAATAAATAAAAAAATGCAGCAAAAAGCCATTTTAAACATAAGTTAGCAGCCCCTAACACTTCCCAAAGGTCAAGTGCCACATGTTAATCTCCTATGGTGGCCAAAATTAGTTACCACAACATTTTGACAAGTGTACGGCCTAGATCGTGCCCCCTTTTCCAAGAAACGATCCTAACGGTTGTGGGTTTACTATAAATACCCAACCCATTTTCACTCATTCCTCACTAGAATCTGATCTAAAAGACTCTAAGTTGAAACCATTGTTTCATACCTGAGTTATTTGGATCTAGATTAGCATTCGGGGACCTTTCGTAAGTATTCTTTCGTTCTTTTATCGCTTTCGAGTCCGAAAGTCAAACTTTGTTTGACTTTCTGCATTGACCAGTTTATGGTCGATGCGAAGTTCGTTTGAACTTCATAACGTGAGCGTGATCACGATGGTTATAGTCCCTAGTGACTATACCTACTGATTACCACGTTATCAAGGCTCAGTGACGAGCCGTAGTTTCGGTCAGAATACGTATTCTTGCGTATTTTGTAACCAAACTACTCTTAGGTATCACAACCGTTTGTTGTGATACCAAACCTGTTTTCTAAACTTAGTTAAGCATGTTTTAACATGCTTAGCTCGTCACTTTTAGTTTAGTGCTTATATAGGGTCGTCAGGTAAGCGATCTAAACAATCGCTTATACTTTCGAACCCGACCCGTTTGGTCGATCATTAGGATCCGAACAAGCACATTAGGTGACCATAGTATATAGGGAATAACCTTACGAGGTTATACCTTATGGTCGCTTCGTTTAAGTAGTTGTATGATAGGTAGTTTATATGCCTTAGGTAAATTACCAAAATACCCCTTTGATGCCAAAATCCGTTTTAATCATATGTAACATAACTTTTGACATCTAAACTGATTTGACAACCATATTAGACATGTTAAGGCATATATTACTTGTCATAGGACTAGTTAGGCGGTCCGAAAGCGTTTCACACGAGCGACGCGTTAAAGTAGCATAAGCTACCTAAACGGGTCGTAATGGGTCACAAGCACTTAGGTTAGGTTTCATTTAGTATGTAGGCTTTGTTAAACCATACTACATGAGTTCCCATACTCATTTGGTTTACGAACCCTCATTCTATCCGATCTTCCGATTTAGGTCCAGTTTATTAATGTAGTTACCTATATTAGGTGCCGTTTGATATTCCGAGATCTCTAGCATTGCTTGGTGGTTATCTTAGGACTTCTGAGCAATCCCATGTGAGTACATAGACCCCTCTTTTACTGTTTTCCAAACGTTTTGGGGTGGAACACATGTGCCTACTTGTTACTTTCGTGCTTTCCTGTTTTCACATCATATACCTGCTATGTTTGTTAGTACATTATAGTACATGATTTCATTACATTTCATGCTATGTATGTCCATTGTGTGCATACTTAGTACATTGTTTTACATTACATTTCTGCTATGTATGTTAACTGATAGCATGCTAGCACATTGATTTACATGACTTTTCTGCTTTGTATGTTAACTTAGCATACTTAGTTCATTGTTTTCATATAACATGTTCACTTTTGCTATGACATTTGGTTTGCACAAACGAGACTATTATGCGTTCATTAACATTAGCTACGCCGCTCGGTAGTAAGTACTGGTACCATAGGACTTGACAAATCCCATTCCTGACATCCCGGGTTTGTTTGGATGTAAGGAATGACTGAATCCGAAAACATTACTTTTGATAACCTTGACTGAAAGGGTTGTCCGACTGTCTCAAGGCTTGAATGTATGCGTTAACTCACCACATAAATGTTTGTAACAATGTAACATGTATTACTTTGCGAAACATAACTTTTTGATATATTCAAAATACTTTGTTTTGTACATTTATACATTTTGGACTATGCGACAATGCTTTACTTACAATACATAACTTTTGTTACACATTACTTGACTACTTTTGGACTTATAAACATTTGACATGGCTTATACAAAGACTTTTGACTATTGGTTTAAACATAGACTTTATACATTGGTGGTTTGTTTAAGTGATTTAAGTAACGAGGCATGTGTAACACGATACAAGCATGGTGGAAACGCCGCTAGTACTTCCTATATATAAGTGTTTGTATGGTATTACATATTGTAGCGTTAGTTAAATCATTTCAATTTGGACATATGACATTTTATACAAATAACATACTTTTCACAAGACATTGTTTTACAAAACAACTTATCTTATACAAACTCATTTTACTTGGTTATTTATTTAACCATACTTTATGATCTTATTTATACATATCATCTGATCTTATCGTTTTTCAAATGATTTACAAGACAAAACAATTTACAAGGTTCATGACTAAACATTTTCTTAAACTTAAGTCATGAATCCTATTTTCACAAAACCTATGTATCTCACAGGCATTTTTATGCTGACGTACCTATTTTCACATGTGTTTTCAGGAGCTTTTCCGTAGGATGACGATCATGACACTAGGGCGGACCTGTGCCTTAGAGATTTAAAACGAAGATAGACTATGTTTAATTATGTTAAAAACTCTTTGATTCCTGTTTAAAACAATGAAACTCTTGTGTTGATAAATAAATACAACTTTGTATGCCATGGTTATGAAACAATTAGTTCTGTTACAACACTCCCCGACGTTTTCCGCCACGTCTTGTATGCTATACATGGTCGGGGTGTGACAGCAAAACTGTCGTTGCTGATTAGAAAGAACTAGGGTTCTCGTGTTCACGGTTGTGGGTTATGAAAGGTTATAAAATACCATTTGGGCCACGCATCGTACTGGGCCAAGGCCCCTTCTTGACGAAAGACCTGCCCATTGACGAATTACATGATTCGTCGGGCCTCATGATGACGGAAGTCTTTGAAGGTTTTTCATCGACTAGTGGTGATGACGAAACACCATCTTTGACGAAACTCTACTCAACAATTATTTTGTCGGATCCTTTTTAACAATGATTGGACCGAGATCTGCTATAGATATCGAGTATTGGGCTGACAAACTTATCTATTATGCAAACCTTGGGCTGCCAATTTTAGAACAATGTAATATCAATGATTTCACGTGATCTGATTATGAATTATGTGGGCCGCTAATGTGTAATGAAGTTAATTGATCATGACAATCTGACACAACAGATGCACTTGATTGGGCCTTTCAATTAGTGAGCTAACATAAACTGGCATATTAAACTCCTATTGGACCTTTAATGAAGTTGTCATATGGGCCGCTAAAATGGACATTATTACTTTTACATAACCCGAGAAATTTATTTGGCCAATTCACATGCATCCCGTGGATTTTCCTCGGGTACCACATCATCCCCAACTTGAAAGAAATTTTGTCCCGAAATTTGATAAGCAATCCAAAAGTGGCGAGGAGGTATTAGATCAGGATGACTGTGGATTTTTCCGCGGTACCACATCATCCCCAACTTGAAAGGGAATTTCGTCCCGAAATTCGCCAATGATATCAGAAGTTGATACAGCCGTTTGAGCAACTGAGGATACTCGAGCTTACTCCGATCATTGCGTTCCCACGTGAACTTCATTTGAGTTCCAACGAACTCTCACGATTGGAAATTGGACTATGTTAATGATCCTTACTTCCTCGTCTATGTCTTTAATTGGCTCCTCGACAACTGCAACTTGTCTAACAAAGGCATCACAAATGTTTCATCAAACACTGCCTTAGATTCGAGACAATAATGACATTGTGCACGTTACCCAATCTGTCAGGAAACTCGAGTTTGTAGGCCACGCGACCGATTCTTTCTAGGATTCTGAATGACCCAACGTACCGTAAGTTAAGCTTGTCACGTTTTCCATAGTGTACCACACCCTCCCAGGGTGAGACTTTCGATTATGATACGTTTGCTGTAACATATGTGTGTGTAATCATTGTGAACCATTCAATTATCAATAAAACAATGTTATTTGATCCCAATGTTTGTTTGGTTATGTTTTACATTTTTCATGTTTTGACTTTTGTTCAATTTCAAACTTTACATCGCTTTCTGGAGAGTTATACGCAAACTGGTGCGTAAACGTAATCAGTTTAATGTGACAAATACTCCGGAACATCAACATATACTTAACATACCTTAAATAACCTTTACATAATTTAGAAATAAGTTTTGAAGGCTTTGGTATGGCAAAAACAAGTTAATTCGCCTACAGGGACTAAATTTGACAAACTGTGAAAGTATGCCAATTTGAACTGTATCAGACATTCCGGAACATGACCATAAGTTAAACATACCATAAATATCCTTTACATAGCTTAGAAATAGGCTATGAGGGGTTCGGTGTGCTAAAATAAACTTTTGGGCCATTCAGGGACTAAAAGCGTCAAAAAGTGCATAAGTTTGCATTTTCACGCATAACTTATGTTCTGAATACATACGGACATCCAAAAATTTATGTAAGCACTAAAATATTTTATTTTAGTGTTTGGCATGAGAAAAATCCATTCACCACGCAATTTGGATCGTTTTTCGCGTTTATGCGCATTCCGTCGTAATTAAGCGAACATCGCGATCGTACGACCAAATGAACCAACACCCGACATATTTTTGAGCATGTTTCATGTCCACAATATTTAGGCATCATTGTAGGGCCTTAACATTGGCTTAACGGGCCTTAAACATGTCGGAAATTACTCTAAACAACAACAGGGACCAAAACTGTCAAAGCAGCAAACTTGTTTCTGATCAGAACAGCCCAGGCGGGCCGCGTAACCTTCTGGTGTTCCTTATGCGGGCCGCGAGGCCCTCCCAGACCAGATTAATCTATATTAATAGCTGTTAACAACTGTTATGCACTCCAAAGTCAATACCACTTGTCATTTCTTGATCATGGGGGGGGGGGGCAATTTGGGGTACCAAGGTGTTGCAACAAATGTAGGGATGAGATTGAAGCACGTTATTCAATAAACGATCTTAACGGTTCTAACATTCCTATAAATACCCAACCCTTTCACTTACAAAACCCACTTGAAATCTTGAGAGTTCTCTAAGTTGAATTGAAACCACTTCATACCTGAGAATACTTGAGAAATCAAAGCTTTCGGGGACCCTTTGTAAGTATTCCTTCGTTCTTTTTATTCTTTTAGCGTTAAAAGTCAAACTTTATTTGACTTTCTGTGTTGACCAGTTTATGGTCAATGCGAAGTTCGTTTGAACTTCATAACGTGAGCGTAATCACGATGGTTATAGTCCCTAGTGACTATACCTACTGATTACCACGTTATCTAGGCTCAGTGACGAGTCGTAGTTTCGGCCAAAATGCGCATTCTTGCGTATTTTGTAACCAAACTACTCTTAGGTATCAAAACCGTTTGTTTTGATACCAAACCTGTTTTCTAAACTTAGTTAAGCATGTTTTAACATGCTTAGCTCGTCACTTTTAGTTTTGTGCTTGTCTAGGGTCGTAAGGGTAAGCGATCTAAACAATCGCTTATACCTTCGAACCCGACCCGTTTGGTCGATAATTAGGATCCGACCAAACACATTAGGTGACCATAGTTGTATAGGGAATAACCTTCCGAGGTTATACCTTATGGTCACGGCGTTTAGTTAGTTGTATGATAGGTAGTTTATATGCCTTAGGTAAATGACCAAAATGCCCTTTTTACGCCAAAATTCATATTAAGCATATGTAACATAACTTTTGATATCTAAACTGATTTGGCAACAATATTAGACATGTTAAGGCATATTTTACTTATCATAGGGCTAGTTAGGCGTTCCGAACGCGTTTTACGCGAACGACGCGTTAAAGTAGCATAAGCTACCTAAACGCGTCGTAATGGGTCGTAAGCACTTAGGTTAGGTTTCATTTTAGAATGAAGGCCTTGTTAAACCATACTACATGAGTTTCCATACTCGTTTGGTTTACGAACCCTCATTCTATCCGATCCTCTGATCTAGGTCCGGTTTATTAATGTAGTTACCTATATTAGGTGTCGTTTGATTTCCGTGATCTCTAGCATTGTTTGGTTGTTACGCAAGGACTTCTAGGCAATCTCAAGTGAGTACATAGACCCCTCTTTTACTGTTTTCCAAACTGTTTTGGGGTGAAACACATGTGCCTACTTGTTACTTTCATGCTTTCCATGTTTTCACATCAAATACTTGCTATGTTCATTAGTACATTTATAGTACATGATTTACATTACATTTCATGCTAGGTATGTCCATTGTGTGCATACTTAGTACATTGTTTTACATTACATTTCACGCTATGTATGTTGATTTGATTACATACTTAGTGCATTGTTTTCACATGCTTACATTTTGGTATGACATTTGGTTTGTTTAAATGGGACAAAATACATTCATTAACATTAGCTACGCCATTCGTTAGTAGGTAGTGGTACCATAGGAATTGACAACTCCCGTTCCTAACATCCTAGGTATGTTTGGATGGAAGGAATGAACGAATTCGATAACATAACACAGATAAACCTTTAATTTGTTTAAAGGTCTATCACCACAGTCACAAGGCTTGAATGTATGCATTATAACATTACCGCATAGATGTTTGTATCAGTATAGCATGCATTTGTTCCACAAAACATAACTTTGATTTAAACTATGTTTAACTCAATACCCTGTTTTCTTGCATTTTACCTATGGTTTAGTTGATATATTTCACTTGCCATACATGACATTTTTGGATACACATTTCATGATTTACATTAAACATAAACATTTGACATTGATATACACATTTAGTGAATTACATTAGACATAGACATTTTGATGCGGTTTACACAATAACACTTGACAATTGATTTATACATGAACAAATTACAATGATGGTTGGTTTGGGGAAGTGATTTGAGTAACGAGGCGTGTGTAATATGATACAATCATGGTGGATACGCCGCTGGTACTTCCTATATATAAGTGCTTGTATGATATTACATGTCGTAGCGTTACTTAAATCATTTCAATATTTGACATATTACATTTTACATAAACAACTTATTTTTCACAAGACATTGTCTTACAAAACAGTTTATTTTATCCAACTCATTGTACTCGGTTATTTTATTAACCATACACCATTCTTTTATATAGTCTGATTTCTTATCGAGTTTTCATACGAGTTATAAAAGAAAACACTTAACAAGATTCATGACTAATTTTTATTAAACCTATCTTTTAAAACCCAAGTCATGAATCCTATTTTCACTAACCTATGTATCTCATAGGCATTTTTATGCTGACGTACCTATTTTCACATGTGTTTTCAGGAGCTGTCGCTTAGGATGATGATCGTGACATTAGGGCGGACCTGTGCCTTAGAGACATAAAACGAAGATAGACTTAGTTTAATCATGTTATGCACTCTTGGTTTCATGTTTAAAGACAATGCAACTCTCTTGTTGATAAATAAAATGTAACTTTAATTTCCATGGTTGTGAAACAATAATTCTGTTACAACACTCCCCGACGTTTCCACCACATGTTTCTCGTTTTACGTGGTCGGGGTGTGACAGAAGAGTTGGTATCAGAGCCAATGGTTATAGGGAATTAGGTTATTAGTAATTCTTTGACCTAGACTATAACTTTCTAGGACCCTAACGCAAGTTGTCTTGTGTTTAGATTTTAAAACATGCACTTCACCTATCCTTAGGTGATAACCACAACGAGAACATCAAGTCCGAATCCGCCTTGAAAACTAATCATCTGATCTAGGATGATTGATTACAAGGTTTTGAACCCTTTGTTATATGGTTTTGAACCCCTTTGAATTTTCAAAATCTCATCAAAGTTTTGGGTCCTAAATAGTGTGAACACGTGCGAACTGGAAGGGTGAATGCCTGTACCCTGGGTTTTCTGTCTAAGGCGAGAGTGTTCGTACAAATCCACATAATCGGACCAGTCACTCTTACCTGGCAACTCTTGGGGTGAGTGTTCACTTATAGGCGAGCATGTCTTCGCGATACATAATTTTTGATCCATTTACTTTGATTAGTCACTGTGTGTCGTTTGCTTGCTTTGTGATGCGGACGAATGACCACCATCTTTGCTTTTGTTGATTTTTGTATCATCTCATTCTTTTCACCCAATCATCTCACTTGTTTCGTTTCATGTTTCCTCTTTTAGAATGCCTCCTCGACGCGAGAATCAAATAGCAAATGCCGAACTGGCAGAAATCATTGCGCAGCAAATGGCTGCTGCATTCCCAAACCTTACTGCTCAATGGAACCAAGCCAACAACAACCACAATGCTCCTTGTAATTTCAAGAGTTTCAATTCGGCTAAGCCACTCAAGTTTAGTGGTACTGAAGGAGCAACTGGGCTCCTACAATGGTTCGAGAGCACTGAGAGTACGTTTCGTCATGTTCAGTGTCCTGATAATCGCAAGGTCGAGTTTTCTTCGAGTGTGTTTCAGAAGAGGGCCCTTACGTGGTGGAACGGGGTTATGAGAGACCGGGGTGCAGAAGTTGATTTAGCACAGACTTGGGCTGAACTTAGAGCTCTTATGATGAGGGAGTTTTGTCCTCGTCATGAACAGCGAGCTTTGGAGAGAGAGTTTGATGACTTGAAACAGGACAGTGGCGAGCACAGGGCGTATACTGATCGGTATGAGGAGTTGAGTCTGCTTTGCCCAACAATGGTCACCCCACTCGACAAGGCTATCGAAAGGTACATCGATGGTCTACCTGACTCAGTGCAAGACATCATTACTGGTAGTAACCCTACCACACTCCGTCAGGAAATCGAGTTAGCAGCGACATTGACTGAGTCGCAGGTTCGAAAGGGAAAGCTGCATAAAAAGGGTGACAAAGGTAAGAAGCAGGCGTCTGATAAAGAGGATGACAAGAAGGGTAAGAACAAGAAGGGTAAGGAATCTGGTTCTTCGAGAGGGTCAAGGAAGCATAAGGCTTCCCAAAATTTTGCTGTCACTGCCCAAGTTAACCAGGCAGCTCCCAACCAACCCGCACAACCTCCAGCAAAGAAGCGTTATGCAGGGAATGCACCTTTGTGCAATAGATGCAACAGTCACCATCAGCCGCAACTTCCGTGCCGTTTCTGTACTAACTGTGGGAAGTCAGGTCATCTTGCTGATGTTTGTCATTTTGCTCAAAATCAGGCAGTTCAGAACCCGGCTCAAGGAGTTGCTCAGCCTCCTGCTCAGCAACAAGGTCAAGCTGCACGACCACTCTACCCGCCAGGTTCTTGTTACAACTGTGGGGATCTGACCCACTACCGTAATCAGTGTCTAAGATTGGTGAATGCTAATCCAAATCAGAATCAGGCTCAGGCTCAGGCTCGAGGGCGAGTCTTCAACATGAATGCACAAGAGGCACAAGCAGACAATGAAGTGGTGAACGGTACGTTCTTTATTAATAATCAGCCTGCATCTGTTCTTTTTGATTCGGGTGCCGATAAGAGTTTTGTGTCTTTATCTTTTGAGCCTTTGCTTCGCGTGTCTAGAACGAAACTAGGAAAACCCTTGACAGTAGAGGTTGCTAGTGGTGAACCCATTGTTCTTGATTCTGTTCTTCGCAACTCCCAGTTGAACCTTAACGACCATCTTTTTCCTATTGACCTCACGCCTATGCAACTTGGAAGCTTCGACGTTATTGTGGGTATGGATTGGTTAGCCAAGCATCGCGCAGAGGTAGTTTGTTTTGAGAAGATTGTTCGTGTGCCGCTTTCGACAGGCGAGATCCTACAGGTTAGTGGTGAGAAACCTGCCGGTGGCCTCAAACTCATGTCTTGTTTTAAAGATCGGAAGTATCTGCGAAAGAACTATGTGGCCTTTTTGGCACATGTTGTAGCAGATAAGGGCAAAGGTAAGTCTATTCAAGATATCCCTGTTGTTCGGGATTATCCTGAAGTATTTCCTGAAGAGTTACCTGGTTTGCCCCCAGCACGCCAAGTCGAGTTCCGTATTGATCTCGTACCTGGTGCAAATCCCATTGCCAGATCTCCATATCGTCTTGCACCGTCTGAGATGCAAGAGTTGTCTAAGCAACTTCAGGAGCTCTTTGACAAAGGTTTTATCCATCCTAGCTTTTCACCTTGGGGTGCTCCCGTTCTTTTTGTCAAAAAGAAGGATGGATCTTTTAGGATGTGTATCGATTATCGTGAGCTTAACAAGCTTACCATCAAGAATCGATATCCCCTACCTCGCATCGATGATCTCTTTGATCAATTACAGGGCGCTTCTTATTTTTCAAAGATTGATCTGCGTTCTGGGTATCATCAACTTCGTGTGCATGAAGAAGATATTCCCAAGACAGCTTTCCGCACTCGGTATGGGCATTATGAGTTCACAGTTATGCCATTCAGATTGACTAATGCTCCTGCTGTTTTCATGGACTTAGGGAATAGGGTCTGCAAGCCTTATTTGGATCAGTTCGTCATTGTTTTTATTGATGACATCTTGATTTATTCTAAGACGCGAGCTGATCATGAGCAACATCTTTGTCTTACTTTGGAACTCCTAAAGAAAGAGCAACTTTTTGCCAAATTCTCCAAGTGTGAATTCTGGCTTAAAGAAGTTCAATTTTTAGGACATATTGTTAACGAACAAGGTATTCATGTAGATCCCTCCAAGATCAGTGCGATTAAGGATTGGGATACGCCTACTACTCCTATTGAAGTTCGTTCTTTTCTTGGACTTGCGGGTTATTATCGCCGCTTCCTTGAAAATTTCTCGAAGATTGCAGTTCCTCTAACTGCTCTAACTCAGAAGAACAAACCCTTTGATTGGGGATTCAAACAAGAGGAAGCTTTTCAAAACTTGAAGCAGAAGCTTTGTGACGCGCCTGTTCTGACTTTGCCTGAGGGCAATGATGATTTCGTCGTTTATTGCGATGCATCTAAATTGGGTCTTGGCTGTGTTCTAATGCAAAGGAACAAAGTCATAGCCTACGCATCAAGGCAATTGAAGATACATGAGAAAAACTACACCACTCATGATCTTGAGTTAGGTGCAGTTGTCTTCGCTCTTAAGATCTGGAGACACTATTTGTACGGTACAAAATGTGTGGTTTTCACAGACCACAAAAGTCTTCAGCATATCTTCAATCAGAAAGAACTCAACATGAGGCAACGACGTTGGGTTGAGCTTCTAAACGACTATGACTGCGAAATTCGCTACCATCCTGGTAAGGCGAATGTCGTAGCCGATGCATTGAGTCGTAAGGAACGTACTAAGCTTCATTGTGTTCGTGTTCAATCTGATATTCAAGCTCGATCCGATATCCAGGGACGCATTTCTCAGGCTCAACACACTTGTGTTTCACATGGTTTGGTGGATAAGGAATTTCCCTATCACATAACCCCTGATCTGGAACTGAAGGACAATGGATCGTATTACTTCATGGACCATTTGTGGGTCCCAAGCCAAGATAACCTTCGCACCTTGCTTATGGATGAAGCCCATAAGTCTCGTTATTCTATTCATCCTGGCTCAGATAAGATGTATAAGGATCTTCGTATTCAGTATTGGTGGCCTGGTATGAAGAAAGACATTGCCTTATATGTATCAAAATGCCTTACTTGTCTTAAGGTAAAGGCTGAACATCAACGTCCTTCTGGTTTATTGGTGCAACCAGAGATCCCAGTTTGGAAATGGGAAAACATTACTATGGATCTCATTACTAAACTTCCGTGCACAAAGAAAGGTCATGATGCCATCTGGGTAGTTGTTGATCGTCTTACTAAGTCAGCGCATTTCTTGCCAATCCGTGAGGATTTTTCTGCTGACAAACTTGCTAAAATCTATGTGGATGAAATTGTAGCTCGACATGGTGTTCCTTTGAACATCATTTCTGACAGAGATGCTCGCTTCACTTCTCATTTTTGGAGAACCATGTTACCATGCAATCTGCTATGGGGACCCAACTTAATCTGAGCACAGCTTATCATCCGCAAACGGATGGTCAATCTGAAAGAACAATCCAGACTCTGGAGGATATGCTTAGAGCTTGTGTGATCGATTTTGGTGGTAGTTGGGATTCACATCTTCTGTTGATTGAATTCTCCTACAACAACAGTTATCACTCCAGCATCAACATGGCTCCTTTCGAGGCTCTCTATGGTCGAAAATGTCGTTCCCCAGTCTGCCGGAATGAGATCGGCGAGGCTCAGCTTACTGGACCTGCCCTCATTTTAGAGACAACAAATAAGGTTAAGAAAGTTCGTGATAACCTTCAGACAGCTAGAAGCCGTCAAAAGAGTTACGCGGACCAAGGACGCAAGCCCATGGAATTTCAAGTCGGTGATCGAGTATTACTTAAGGTCTCACCTTGGAAAGGTGTGATCAGATTTGGAAAGAAAGGAAAACTTGCACCTAGATACGTTAGACCATTCAAGATTGTCGAAAGAATCGGTAAGGTAGCCTACAGACTTGAGTTACCTCCTGAACTTGGAAATGTTCATCCAACCTTTCACGTGTCCAATCTCAAAAAGTGTTTAGCTGATGAGAACCTCCACATACCACTTGACGAAATTCGTGTTGATAAAACACTGAAATTTGTTGAGAAGCCAGTGGAAATCATGGAACGTGAAGTCAAGTGGCTCAAACGCAAGCGCATTCCATTGGTCAAAGTTCGCTGGGAATCAAAACATGGACCTGTGTTTACTTGGGAACGCGAAGATCAAATGAAGGCGAAGTATCCGCATCTATTCCCACGAGTTTCCTCTAAATAAATTTCGGGACGAAATTTCCACAAGTAGGGGAGATTGTAACATCTGTGTTTGTAATCATTGTGAACAGTTCAATTATCAATAAAACAATGTTATTTGATCCCAATGTTTGTTTGGTTATGTTTTACATTTTTCATGTTTTGACTTTTGTTCAATTTCAAACTTTACATCGCTTTCTGGAGAGTTATACGCAAACTGGTACGTAAACGTAATCAGTTTAATGTGACAAATAATCTGGAACATCAACATATACTTAACATACCTTAAACAACCTTCACATAACTTAGAAATAAGTTTTGAAGGCTTTGGTATGGCAAAAACAAGTTAATTCGCCTACAGGGACTAAATTTGACAAACTGCGAAAGTATGCCAATTTGAAGTGTAACAGACATTCCGAAACATGACCATAAGTTAAACATACCATAAATATCCTTTACATAGCTTAGAAATAGGCTTTGAGGGGTTTGGTGTGCTAAAATAAACTTTTGGGTCATTCAGGGACTAAAAGCGTCAAAAAGTGCATAAGTTTGCATTTTCACGCATAACTTACGTTCTGAATACATACAGACATCCAAAAATTTATGTAAGCACTAAAATATTTTATTTTAGTGTTTGGCATGAGAAAAATCCATTCGCCACGCAATTTGGATCGTTTTTCGCGCTTATGCGCATTCCGTCGTAATTAAGTGAACATCGCGATCGTACGACCAAACGAACCAACACCCGACATATTTTTGAGCATGTTTCATGTCCACAATGTTTAGGCATCATTGTAAGGCCTTAACGTTGGCTTAACGAGCCTTAAACATGTCGGAAATGGCTCTAAACAACAGCAGGGACCAAAACTGTCAAATCAGCAAACTTGTTTCTGATCAGAACAGCCCAGGCGGGCCGCGTAACCTTCTGGTGTTCCTTACGCGGGCCGTGAGGCCCTCCTAGACCAGATTAATCTGTATTAACAGTTGTTAACAGCTGTTATGCACTCCAAACTCAATACCACTTGTCATTTCCTGATCATGGGGGGCCAATTTGGGGTACCAAGGTGTTGCAACAAATGTAGGGATGAGATTGAAGCACGTTATTCGATAAACGATCTTAACGGTTCCAACATTCCTATAAATAGCCAACCCTTTCACTTACAAAACCCACTTGAAATCTTGAGAGTTCTCTAAGTTGAAGTGAAACCACTTCATACATGAGAATACTTGAGAAATCAAAGCTTTCGGGGACCCTTTGTAAGTATTCCTTCGTTCTTTTTATTCTTTTAGCGTTAAAAGTCGAACTTCGTTTGACTTTCTGTGTTGACCAGTTTATGGACAATGCGAAGTTCGTTTAAACTTCATAACGTGAGCGTAATCATGATGGTTATAGTCCCTAGTGACTATACCTACTGATTACCACATTATCTAGGCTCAGTGACGAGTCGTAGTTTCGGCCAAAATGCGCATTCTTGCGTATTTTGTAACCAAACTACTCTTAGGTATCAAAACCGTTTGTTTTGATTTCCGTGATCTCTAGCATTATTTGGTTGTTACGCAAGGACTTCTAGGCAATCTCAAGTGAGTACATAGACCCCTCTTTTACTGTTTTCCAAACTGTTTTGGGGTGAAACACGTGTGCCTACTTGTTACTTTCATGCTTTCCATGTTTTCACATCATATACTTGCTATGTTCATTAGTACATTTATAGAACATGATTTACATTACATTTCATGCTAGGTATGTCCATTGTGTGCATACTTAGTACATTGTTTTACATTACATTTCACGCTATGTATGTTCATTTGATTACATACTTAGTGCATTGTTTTCACATGCTTACATTTTGGTATGACATTTGGTTTGTTTAAATGGGACAAAATACATTCATTAACATTAGCTACGCCATTCGTTAGTAGGTAGTGGTACCATAGGAATTGACAACTCCCGTTCCTAACATCCTAGGTATGTTTGGATGGAAGGAATGACCGAATTCGATAACATAACACAGATAAACCTTTAATTTGTTTAAAGGTCTATCACCACAGTCACAAGGCTTGAATGTATGCATTATAACATTACCGCATAGATGTTTGTATCAGTATAGTATGCATTTGTTCCACAAAACATAACTTTGATTTAAACTATGTTTAACTCAATACCCTGTTTTCGTGCATTTTACCTATGGTTTAGTTGATATATTTCACTTGCCATACATGACATTTTTGGATACACATTTCATGATTTACATTAAACATAAACATTTGACATTGATATACACATTTAGTGAATTACATTAGACATAGACATTTTGATGCGGTTTACACAATAACACTTGACAATTGATTTATACATGAACAAATTACAATGATGGTTGGTTTGGGCAAGTTATTTGAGTAACGAGGCGTGTGTAATATGATACAATCATGGTGGATACGCCGCTGGTACTTCCTATATATAAGTGCTTGTATGATATTACATGTCGTAGCGTTACTTAAATCATTTCAATATTTGACATATTACATTTTACATAAACAACTTATTTTTCACAAGACATTGTCTTACAAAACAGTTTATTTTATCCAACTCATTTTACTCGGTTATTTTATTAACCATACACCATTCTTTTATATAGTCTGATTTCTTATCGAGTTTTTATACGAGTTATAAAAGAAAACACTTAACAAGATTCATGACTAATTTTTATTAAACCTATCTTTTAAAACCCAAGTCATGAATCCTATTTTCACTAAACCTATGTATCTCACATGCATTTTTATGCTGACGTACCTATTTTCACATGTGTTTTCAGGAGCTGTCGCTTAGGATGATGATCGTGACATTAGGGCGGACCTGTGCCTTAGAGACATAAAACGAAGATAGACTTAGTTTAATCATGTTATGTACTCTTGGTTTCATGTTTAAAGACAATGTAACTCTCTTGTTGATAAATAAAATGTAACTTTAATTTCCATGGTTGTGAAACAATAATTCTGTTACAACACTCCCCGACGTTTCCGCCACGTGTTTCTCGTTTTACGTGGTCGGAGTGTGACATTCGCCTACAGCGAACTCCTAGTGTTTCCTAAGCTTATCAGCTTTCCTGACGGTCACGCGTTGCCGCCAAACGATTTCCGATCTAAAAGTGATTCGAGTACAAATCCTGGATCTGTGATTAGGTTGTCACCCACCTTAATCCAACAAGGAGATTAACGTTACTGTCCATGCAATGTCTCAAACAGAGCCGTCTAAATACTAGAATGGTGACTGCTACGGTAGAACTCAACCATAGGTAAATGTCCTTCTAACTCTTACTAAAGTCCATCACACACATGCTCACAGCATGTCTTCGAGCGTCAGGATGGTTCATTTACTCAGACCGTTCGTCCTACGGTGATAAACAATGCTAATGTCTAGACGTGAGTCGAGGATGTTGTGTTTAGTCTGCCATCAATCAGGTATAGACCAAAATCAAAGGTATCAGGAGTTGGCACCCCGTGCCTAAAACCGCATCTCTCAGAGGAATATTCACAAGCTGTGAAGACTCGTCAGTTTCCTTGATTGCAGGAAAGTGTGCTGGTTACGTGAGACAATCAACGATCACTCAGGTGATATCGGTTCCGTTCTGAGATTTAGGCAGGCCAGTGACAAAATCCGTGGCAGTTTGTTCCCATTTCCAAACGGGTGCTTCTGGTTGCTGACACAACCCAGGAGGTTTCTGATACTCCACCTTGTCTTTCGCATAAGTCAACATCGATCACCTACATTGCTATGTGGGTTTCATGCCCGGTCGCCAGTACAAGATTCATAGGTCCTGTTGTCTCCCATCAATTTCCAGACGACTAGAATATCAAGGCTGGTGTGTTTCGCTCGACACAAATTTCCCTTCGATTGCTGTATAGTGAGACCCATATTCGTTCCATGAAGTAGCGAATGTTGTCTGGCTTGCCCAAAGTTATTTCTCCATTCCCCGCATGGACCCAACTTGAAAATTTCCTTCCTTCAGTGCTTTGGTTTGGACAGGGCGAATCTGATCTGATAGGTTAGAGCCGACGGTGTGCTGCGAGGCTCGTACACATCTAGGTTTCAAAGTCGAAATCATTCAAAGATTCCATCCAGCGATGTCATTACACGTTTTGGCTCCTCCGAAACAACGGTACACGGGAGGCCCTTGTGATCGGTCTAAGTAGCGCATCTGGTACCTTCCAAGTAATGCCTCCAACTTAAATCCAAAGACCATGGTTTCCATCGCAGGTTGTGATTCGTGCAACTGTTCTTGTAATTCCACTATGTAAGCCATCACTTTCTCGTGTTGCATCGGCGTGTAACTGGGACTCTGATTCGAACCATCATGATATACCACTAAATCACCCGTACCCTCGGGTAAAGACGATTCTCAGTGCATTGTAGCATTGGGTTTCAAAAAATGAAAAGACATTTTCCTGTTTTGTCTCCCATGAATATGCAGCACCCTGCTGCTGAAGAGATTAAAGCTGCACGATCTTCGAAAATCCTGTGATGAATCTGCGATAGTATCTAGCTAGACCAAGAAATTACTGTATCCCGATGGACTATTCAGTGCCGATCAATATCTAATGAAATGGATCTCTAGCGAGATCTGCATGTATCCCTACTTCGTTGACTACACGACCAAGAAAGTGTACCTCCCAAATCCTGAAGTCACACTTAGGTAGACTTCGAGTGAAGTTGCTCCTCCTCTAGGAGCTCCAGGACAAAATACAGGTGCCGTCCGTGGTGTTCCTTTCCCCTGATAGTGATTCAAAACGTCATCAAAACACGATCGATTCATGTGATCCGTAAAGCTGTCGATGTGTTGATTACCCCAAAGGTCATGGAATACAAAGTCGTATGGACATACTGCGTTTGATATGCCGCTTTAGGAACATTCCCCCTTGGACTTCCATCTAATGATAGTTCGCTCGTTAGTTAACCCTCGAATAGAAGTTCGACCCTCGCAACTGGTCAACAGGTTGCCAATACATGGTCGAGGCAGACGGTTCTTGATGGCCACCTTGCTGAGTTCTTGATAATCAGTACTCATACGAAAAGGCTTATCTTCACTGATAAAACTGGGGCTCCCCAACGCGAAAAGAGCTAGGTCCGACAAAACTTCTGACCAACAATTCCTGTAGTTGATTAGACAGTTCTTGCAACTCTCCTGGTGCAAGACGGTAAGGCGTACAAGTAATCAGGGTTGCCTCTGGCGTGAGATCAAACTGATATTCTGTCTAACAGTTGTGGAAGTAATCTTGGAAGTTCTTCGAGTAGCTCATCGGAAGAAATCATAAACAATTGATGAATTCTAGATCCTCTTTTCCCTAACCTTAACATCAATAACAGGTGCTAACATAGCGGGGTATTCCCTCCGTAGACGCTCCTGGCTTTCATCGCTGAAATGATGCTAACCCTTTGCGCCACTCTGACGCTTTAGAACAGATAACGATCCTCCACTGAGGGGAGGGATACGCAAAACTTTCCCTCACAGGGTATATCTATGTGATATCTGGATAATCAATCCACACTAACTACCGCATCGAAACTATCAGAAATAGTAGAAGGAAGGTCGATGTCGAACACTTGTCCCACAAGGTTGAGTTTGCATCCCGGCGAACATATAAGGTTTCAATTGACTGTCCATCAGCCGATTCCACAGCAGGTTCGGTTTCAAGAAGCATCAGGGTCAAACAGAACAGTGACAAAGCGATTAGCTACCCATACAAGCTACCATGGTGCAATTTTGTCTGGCGTCGCTTACACCCATCCTAAATGCCCTTCCTTGAGTATCATTTCCAGTGTTGTTATCGTTACAAGGATCTCCAGTACTGACGTCGTTTCCTTGGTTGTTGTCATCTTGATGTAACAACGGCCAATCCATGTCGTAGGCACCTTCATTTCCATACTGAAGGTTACGATTACGAGTACCTTGATGTTGCCATGACTACTGCCTCTAAAGTTGTTTGCTTGAAACGGAGCCCTACGATCTTTCACCAACCAAGTCCATCTTTTCACATTCTGTGTCACGTCCTGACGCACTACTCACTATGTAGTCACACATTCCGCACCATAGTCAATTTTCATCGTTTATGTCCCGATTAACTTGTAAGAGTTGACTCCCATAAGTCGCTGACTAGGGTTAAAGATTCGATTGGAGTCAAATTGCTGATGTTCATTGACGGTAATCAGGGTCGTCCTACCGCTGAGGTTGGTGGGATACTACGCTCATCCCCTTGTCCATCGATCCAGCAAGTTGATTGAGTAATACACGGTATGTTGCGAGAGTGTTGCAGAGGTGATCGCACTTCGGGATCTAAGGCGTCAACGCGCTAAGTTCCAGCAAACAAGATAAGTAAGGAAGGTATAGACCAATCGTTCGACGCTGAGACATCCAACTCAGGGACGTTCATACTAGCACCTAACATTCTACACAGTTCGCTAGGCGTTCAGATGGGTGTTCAGGCAATACTAGATAGCATCGAGATTCGTAAGGGTTCAGAGAGGAGTGAAAAGATCACGTTCGAGTAGGAGACAATCACTACTATGGCTCCTAGAGATTTGTTACGTTTCTCATTGATCGAATAACAGAATGGAACCCCTTTCACACGTGCTAGGCCTAGTGGGACTCACATGCACCCCACATTATTATTATGTGTGCACCCACAATAATATTGTGATTTGCATGCTCATCTCACTTCCTCCTAACTCATGTGAAATGGTTCCTCAAACTCAAATGCCAACCAGAGGTTATCAAAACGATAAGACCACAAGAGTCTATGAACTACGACACACCAACTACGCATCATAAAGTAAACAAGCAATTCATGTAATTATGTTATAGTGACGAGTGTGTGTCCGTATGCTACGTTATAAACAAGTGTACACTAGCCATGCAATGTATACAACAGGTGAAAGAGACGAACCTTGCAATCAGGAGCTGAGTGTCATGGTCGTATTCACGTATTCAGAAATGTTCGGTTATAGTCTGGTTTTATAAAAACATTTTTAAAACCTAGTTCACTATAACCAGTGGCTCTGATACCAAACTGTCACACCCTCAAAATACCACATGCGGAATTCCCCGCGAGGCGTGTGACGTACCAGTATCTAGCCACCAATCACATTGAACTCATAACAATAATTCCATTAAACTTTCATTTATTAGAATAAAGCATTATAAAACATTATTTATTAATCAGCGGAAGCAAAATACAATAGTCAACAATTTCGTAACTCAAGTGTATGAAAACCATTAAACTTGTCTTGTGATTCCTTGTAACTTGACCCATGACCACTCCAGCATCCCAGACAGCAAGTTCCAACAACATGTACCTAAAGGCCTGCAAGCATGCAGAAAAACGTGTATCAGACAACGCTGGTGAGTTCACTGATTTGTTAAACCATTCGTTACCGATTACTGATTCATGTTATGTTATGTTGATAATAACTCGATACCCCAGACGACCCTTTTTGCCCTTCCCCAATGCTCTATCAAACATTGGTCATGATTTAAAGTTATTAGTTCACGCCCGTCCTATCCAGGTACGTCGTGAGGGTGCCAAACCTAATAGCGCTATCAACTAATAACCCCGTTGCCCTACAAGCAACAACCCGGTAGTATGATGGGACTTAAGTGATAGAGAGTGAGTGTATTATCCAACATCAACGTTTACTGAAAACCGTTGCATATCCCCTGCAAGGATATGCGTATGTGAAATCTTCCTCACATCCCCTACAAGGATGTGTGTATTTGAAAACTACCTCATATCCCCTACAAGGATATGGGTCTACAAAAATCCGTTTACAAGTTTTGTCAGTTTGATTGTCCCCACCGGACGCATGCTTGCTTTGAGAGAAGTGAACTCACCTTAGATTTGCTCGGTATGTTTTATTACTTTGTTTCACAGTGATCAACCATACCCTACCGTGGTTACCAAAGACAGTCAGTTTAATATCCACGTACAACACGTATTTTACGTATACGTCATATAAGTAACATACAAGTACAACACTTATCCTTACACAATTCGTATTCGTTACTCAGGCAACGCACTGATTCATAGCATTTATCATTAAGTCTCATAGCAAGTGTTTGGTTTCGTATCACATAACAGTTATTCAAGCTCCTACAATTCCACCATTCACATGTATGATTCGCCATGGTACTTAACAGTTAAGTGTACTACTCATAACAACCAAATTATGTTTCCTCAGTCATGACTAATCATCATTAATAGATAGTAACAATCATTCAAGTTTCATATACATGATAAACCACAGTCTGTTGATGAGTTTCCCTCAGAGCGACGAAACATCAAAGTTTTTCGTCGATAAGCTGGGTGACGAAACACCAAGTGTTTCGTCGACATAAGGGTGACCAATTAACAAGTGTTTCGTCGACAGGGTAGTTTCGTCACTTTACCAGTTAATCGTGCACACACAGAAACCCTAATCATGCCGCTAAGAACCATAATCAATCAACCCACCATTAACAACAATTCATCAATGTGCCATCCTAGTTTTGTTTACATATCATCTGAGTAACAATGCAAGTCGGCTCATTCAAAATAATCTAACATGTACATTATCCTAGACAACGAGTAACATCATGATCAGGTTCTAATTTCATGAAAACTACTATCACCCTACAATATTAATTCATCCTTTAACATCCTGAATGATTTCCGGTTCACAATCATATTGTCATAACACAATTAATCACTGAACAATTCTTGTTTATCACCCACACTACTCGTGTAACACATGCCAATGATTGATCATATTAAATTCAGTTTACAATCAAAACTCTAAATCATGTTCGGCCCTATTCTTACCAATACCATTTAACATGTGAACATACACCCACTACACAAGAACAATCATATCAAAGGTGAAATCATACTAACCAAATTATAAGATGTTGAGGAAGGTGTTAGAGCCAAGAAGGGAGCTTCAATCACAAGGGAAAACTGCCTTTGCTGATTAGAAAGAACTAGGGTTCTCGTGTTCACGGTTGTGGGTTATGAAAGGTTATAAAATACCATTTGGGCCATGCATCGTACTGGGACAAGGCTCCTTCTTGACGAAAGACCTGCCCATTGACGAATTACATGATTCGTCGGGCCTCATGATGACGAAAGTCTTTGAAGGTTTTTCGTCGAGTAGTGGTGATGACGAAACACCATCTTTGACGAAACTCTACTCAACAATTATTTTGTCGGATCCTTTTTAACACTGATTGGACCGAGATCTGCTATAGATATCGAGTATTGGGCTGAAAAACTTATCTATTATGCAAACCTTGGGCTGCCAATTTTAGAACAATGTAATATTAATGATTTCACGTGATCTGATTATGAATTATGTGGGCCGCTAATGTGTAATGAAGTTAATTGATCATGACAGTCTGACACAACAGATGCACTTGATTGGGCCTTTCAATTAGTGGGATGACATAAACTGTTCATATTAAACTCCTATTGGACCTTTAATGAAGTTGTCATACGGGCCGCTAAAATGGACAATATTACTTTTACATAACCCGAGAACTTTATTTGGCCAATTCACATGCATCCCGTGGATTTTCCTCGGGTACCACAGTGTCGTCAACGACATTTGCTTTGCCAGGATGATAACGGATCTCACAGTCGTAATCGTTGAGAACTTCTACCCATCGGCATTGGCGCATATTCAGTTCTTTTTGGCTGAGAATGTGTTGTAGGCTCTTATGATCTGTGAAGACCGTACACTTGGTACCATAAAGGTAGTGTCGCCAAATCTTCAATGCAAAAACAACTGCGCCTAGCTCGAGGGCGTGGGTTGTATAGTTCTTCTCGTGGATCTTGAGCTGACGAGACGCGTAAGCGATAACCTTGTCCCGTTGCATTCGAACACAACCAAGACCAAGGTTCGAGGCATCACAATAGACAACAAAGTCATTGTTTTCGTCGGGTAAAGCGAGGACGGGAGCATTGTAGAGCATATGCTTGAGGGTTTGAAAGGCAGTCTCTTGTCCAGTTCCCCAGTCAAAAGGCTTGTCCTTGTGCGTGAGAGAAGTAAGCGGCACGACGATTTTAGAGAATCCTTCGATAAATTGGCGGTAATAGCCCGCTAGTCCGAGAAAAGAACGGACTTCAGACGGGTTCTTGGGTGTAACCCAACTCTTAACAGCTTCGATCTTCGTGGGGTCGACGTGAATACCTTGACTATTGACAATGCGACTGAGGAATTGAACCTCCTCTAACCAGAATTCACACTTGGAGAACTTGACATAGAGTCGATTCCCCTGGAGTAGCTCGAGAACCAAACGTAGATGTTGCGCGTGTTCGGTATTCGACTTGGAATAGATCAGGATATCATCGATGAACACGATGATGAAGCGGTCAAGAAATGGTTTACACACGTGATTCATCAGGTCCATGAAAACCGCGGGTGCGTTGGTCAAACCAAAGGGCATAACAACAAACTCATAGTGACCGTATCAAGTGCGAAAAGCGGTTTTGGGTATATCCTCCTCTTGAATGCGTAATTGGTGATAGCCTGAGCGTAGATCGATCTTCGAAAAACACGTAGCACCTTGCAGCTGATCAAACAAATCATCGATTGGAGGCAGGGGATAGCGATTTTTGATTGTCAGCTTATTCAATTCCCTGTAGTCGATGGACATCCGGAACGGCCCGTCCTTCTTTTTGACGAAAAAAACTGGTGCGCCCCAATGAGAGGTGCTAGGGTGAATGAAGCCTTTGTCAAGAAATTCCTGGAGCTGCTCGAGAGTTCGCGCATTTCGGACGGAGCGAGTCGATATGGAGCTCTAGCAACAGGGTTGGCTCCAGGATTGAGGTCGATACGAAAGTCGATATCACGACTCGGTGGTAATCCAGGAAGATCGTCAGGGAAAACAAGGGGAAAATCATGAACCACAGGTGTCACACCCCGACCACGTAAAACATCAAATCATGGCGGAAACGTCGGGGAGTGTTGTAACAGAATTATTGTTCCACAACCATGGTAATTAAAATTTCATTTTATTCAACAACCAAAGGTGGAATACATTGTTTCAAAACAAGAACCAAAGAATACACAACATAATTAAACTAAGTCTATCTTTATTTTAAGTCTCTAAGGCATAGGTCCGCCCTAGTGTCACGATCATCATCCTAAGCAACAGCTCCTGAAACACAAGTGAAAATAGGTACGTCAGCATAAAAATGCCTGTGAGATACATAGGTTTTGTGAAAATAGGATTCATGACATAAGTTTAAGAAAAAGTTGTTTAACAAGAGTCAGTCATGAACCTTGTTAATTTTTTTGTTTTATAAATCTTTTGAAAAGCGATGATAAAGTAGATGATATGTAAAAGAGTAATGTGAGGTTAAATGAATAACCAAGTAAAATGAGTTTTGTATAAAATAAGTTGTTTTGTAAAACAATGTCTTGAAAAATATGTTATTTGTATAAAATGTTATATGTCTAAATTGAAATGATTCAAATAACGATATGTAATACCATACAAGCACTTATATATAGGAAGTACCAGCGACGTATCCACCATGTTTGTATCATATTACACACTCCTCGTTACTCAAATCATTTTACCCAAACAAACCACCAATGTAAATTGCCCATGTCTAAACCATTTGTCAAATGTCTTTGTGTAAATCATGTCAAAATGTTTATGTCAAAATGTAGTCCATGAAATATGTATATCAATATCAAAATGTCTATGTCAAATGTCAAATATGTAATGTGTAAACAAAATGTCATATCTGGCAAGTGATATATATATATATATATATATATATATATATATATATATATATATATCTACTGAGCCACAGATAAAAATGCACAAAACAATGTATTGAAGTAAAACGTGGTTTAAATCAACGTTATGTCTTGTGGAAATGCATGCTATACTGAATACAAACATTTATGCGGTATTGTAAAAATTGCATACATCCAAGCCTTGTGACTGTGGTGATAAGCCCTTAAACAAATTAAAGTCTATCTGTGTTATGTTTTATCGAATTCGGTCATTCCTTTCATCCAAAAATACCTAGGATGTCAGGAACGGGAGTTGTCAATTCCTATGGTACCATTACCTACTAACGAGCGGCGTAGCTAATGTTAATGAATGTATATGGTCCCATTTAAACAAACCAAATGTCATATCAAAATGTAAGCATGTGATGAAATGAAAATGCACTAAGTATGATGAACATACATAGCATGAAAAGGTAATGTAAAACAATGCACTAGGTATGCACTAAATAGACATACATAGCGTGAAATGTAATGAAAACAATGTACTAAGTATGCGCTAAATGAACATACATAGCATAAAATGTCATTTAAAACGATGTACTAAGTATGCTACAAAGGACATACATAGCAAAAACACAATGAAATCATGTACTAATAATGTACTAATGAACATAGCAAGTATATGATATGAAAGCATGGAAAGCATGAAAATAACAAGTAGGCACATGTGTGTTCACCCCAAAATGTTTGAAAAACAGTAAAAGAGGGGTCTATGTACTCACTTGAGATTGCTCAATAGACTTTAGATATCCACCAAGCAAAGCTAGAAGGTTACGGAATCAAACGGCACCTAATATAGGTAACTACATTAAATAACGGACCTATTCGGAGGATCGGGTAGCATGAGGGTTCGTAAACCAAATGAGTGTAGGAACTCATGTAAATTGGTTTAACAAAGCCTACATACTAAAACGAAACTTTTCCTAAGTGCTTTTGACCCGTTACGACCCGTTTTGGTAGCTTATGCTACTTTAACGCGTCGTTCGCGTAAAACGCGTTTGGAACGTCTAACTAGTCCAATGACAAGTAAAATGTGCCTTAACAAGACTAATATTGTTGCTAAATCAGTTTAGATGTCAAAAGTTATGTTACATATGCTTAAAATGAAGTTTGGCGTAAAAATGACATTTTGGTAATTTACCTAAGGCACATAAACTACTTATTATACAACTACTTAAACGATGTGACCATAAGGTATAACCTTGGAAGGTTATTCCCTATACAACTATGGTCACCTAATGTGTTTGGTTGGATCTTAATGATCGACCAAATGGGTCGGGTTCGAAAGCATAAGCGATTGATTAGATCGCTTACCCTTACGACCCTAGACAAGCACAAATCTAAAAGTGACGAGCTAAACATGCTAGAACATGTTTAGTTAAGTTAGAAAATAGGTTTTGATATCAAAACAAACGGTTTTGATACCCTAGAGTAGTTTGGTTACAAAATATGCAAGAACACGTATTTTGGCCGAAACTACGACTCGTCACTGAGCCTAGATAACGTGGTAATCAGTAGGTATAGTCACTATGGACTATAACCATCGTGATTACGCTCACGTTATGAAGTTCAAACGAACTTCACATTGACCATAAACTGGTCAATGCAGAAAGTCAAACGCAATTTGACTTTAACGCTAAAACGAATGAAAAGAACGAAGGAACACTTACAAAGGGTCCCCGCAAGTATTTGATCCGATTCTCTCTCAGGTAGGAAGCATATACTTCCACTTAGAGAGCATGAATCAGATTCAAATTGTGGGTTGCAACAAATGGGGTGGAGGGGTATATATAGTTTTCGTATAACCGTTAGGATCGTTTCTTGAAAACTGAGATTCAATCCTAGCCGTACACATCGAGCCCATAGATTTATAAAACCAGGGGAGCCCTAGAAATGCCCCAAAACCATGTGCAAAGGTGCCCAACAGCTGGATCAAGCTGGAAACAACATTCTGCTGTTATGGGGACACCTTACGGACCGTATGGTCCAGTCCTTACGGACCGTAAGCTGGTCTGCAGATCAGCAACTTTGAAATTTGGCAGAACAGGCCCCTGTGCGCGTATGGTCATGTTTTGGCCCTTCTAACACCCGTCAAACCCATTTGTCGCATTAAACTGATTACGTTTACGCACCAGTCTGCGTATAATTCTCCAGAAAGCGATATAGAGTTTGAAATTGAATAAAAGTTAAAACATGAAAAATGTAAAACATAAACAAACAAACATTGGGATCAAATAACTTTATTTCATTAATAACTGAACTGTTTACAATGATTACAAGCACAGATGTCACAGTCTCCCCTACTTGTGGAAATTTCGTCCCAAAATTTGTTTAGAGGAAACTCGTGAGAAAAGATGCGGATACTTCACCTTCATTTGATCTTCACGTTCCCAAGTAAACTCAGGTCAACGCTTAGATTCCCAGCGAACTTTAACCAAAGGAATGCGCTTGCGTTTAAGCCATTTGACTATTCGGTCCATGATTTCCACAGGTTTCTCAACAAAATGTAGTGTTTTATCAACACGGATTTCGTCAAGTGGTATGTGGAGGTTCTCATCAGCTAAACACTTCTTGAGATTGGACACGTGGAAGGTTGGATGAACATTTGCAAGTTCAGGAGGTAACTCAAGTCTGTAGGCTACCTTACCAATTCTTTCGACGATCTTGAATGGTCCAACATATCTAGGTGCAAGTTTTCCTGTCTTTCCAAATCGGATCACACCTTTCCTAGGTGAGACCTTAAGTAATACACGATCACCGATTTGAAATTCCAAGGGCTTGCATCGTTGGTCCGCGTAACTCTTTTGACGGCTTCGAGCTGTCTGGAGGTTATCACGAACTTTCTTAACCTTATCAGTTGTCTCTAGAATGAGGTCAGGTCCAGTAAGTTGAGCCTCACCTATCTCATTCCAGCAGACTGGTGAACGACATTTTCGACCATAGAGAGCCTCGAAAGGAGCCATGTTGATGCTGGAGTGATAACTGTTGTTGTAGGAGAATTCAATCAATGGAAGATGTAAATCCCAACTACCACCAAAATCGACCACGCAAGCTCTAAGCATATCCTCCAAAGTCTGGATTGTTCTTTCAGATTGACCATCAGATTGCGGATGATAAGCAGTGCTCAGATTAAGTTGGGTCCCCATAGTAGATTGCATGGTTCTCCAAAAACGAGAAGAGAAACGAGCATCTCTATCAGAAATAATGTTCAAAGGAACACCATGTCGAGTTACAATTTCATCCACATAGATTTTAGCAAGCTTGTCAGCAGATAGATCCTCACGGATCGGCAAGAAATGCGCTGACTTAGTAAGACGATCAACAACTACCCAAATGGCATCATGACCTTTCTTAGTGCACAGAAGTTTAGTAATGAGATCCATAGCGATGTTTTCCCATTTCCAAACTGGGATCTCTGGTTGCTCCAAAAGACCAGAAGGATGCTGGTGTTTAGCCTTTACCTTAAGACAAGTAAGGCATTTTGAAACGTACAAGGCAATATCCTTCTTCATACCAGGCCACCAATACTGAGTACGAAGATCCTTATACATTTTGTCTGAGCCAGGATGGACAGAATAACGAGACTTATGAGCTTCATCCATAAGCAAGGTGCGAAGACCATCTTGGCTTGGGACCCACAAACGGTCCATGAAGTAATAAGATCCATTGTCTTTCAAAACAAGATCAGGCTTAATGTGATAGGGTAATTCCTTACCCATCAAGTCTTGTGAAACACAAGCATGTTGAGCCTGAGAGATGCGGGCTTGAATATCAGATCGAGCTTGGATATCAGATTGAACACGAACACACTGAAGCTTAGTACGTTCCTTACGACTCAATGCGTCAGCCACGACATTCGCTTTACCAGGGTGGTAGCGAATTTCGCAGTCATAGTCATTTAGAAGCTCAACCCAACGTCTTTGCCTCATGTTGAGTTCTTTCTGATTAAAGATATGCTGAAGACTTTTGTGGTCAGTGAAAACCACACATTTTGTGCCATACAAATAGTGTCTCCAGATCTTAAGAGCGAACACAACTGCACCCAGCTCAAGATCATGAGTGGTGTAGTTTTTCTCATGCACCTTCAACTGCCTCGATGCATATGCTATGACTTTGTTCCTTTGCATCAGAACACAGCCAAGTCCTAAATTGGATGCATCGCAGTACACGACAAAATCATCATTGCCTTCGGGCAAAGATAGGATAGGTGCATCACAAAGCTTCTGTTTCAAGGTCTGAAATGTTTCTTCTTGTTTAGAACCCCATTCAAAGGGTTTATTCTTCTGAGTTAGAGCAGTTAAGGGAACTGCAATCTTCGAGAAATTTTCGATGAAGCGGCGGTAATAACCCGCGAGACCAAGAAATGAACGAACTTCAGTAGGAGTAGTAGGCGTGTCCCAATCCTTAATCGCACTGATCTTGGAGGGATCTATATGAATACCTTGTTAGTTGACGATATGTCCCAAAAATTGAACTTCTTTAAGCCAAAATTCACACTTGGAGAATTTGGCGAAAAGTTGCTCTTTCTTTAGGAGTTCCAGAGTAAGATGAAGATGTTGCTCATGATCAGCTCGCGTCTTAGAATAAATCAAGATGTCATCAATGAAAACGATGATGAACTTATCTAAATAAGGCTTGCAAACCCTATTCATTAAGTCCATGAAAATAGCAGGAGCATTAGTCAAACCGAATGGCATAACCGTGAACTCATAATGCCCATAACGAGTGCGGAATGCTGTCTTGGGAATATCTTCTTCATGCACATGAAGCTGATGATACCCAGAACGAAGATCGATCTTTGAAAAGTAAGAAGCGCCCTGTAACTGATCAAAGAGATCATCAATGCGAGGTAGGGGATATCGATTCTTGATGGTAAGCTTGTTAAGCTCACGGTAATCGATGCACATTCTGAAGGATCCATCCTTTTTCTTGAAAAAAAGAACGGGAGCACCCCAAGGTGAAAAGCTAGGACGAATAAAACCTTTGTCAGAAAGCTCCTGAAGCTGCTTAGATAGCTCTTGCATCTCAGACGGTGCAAGATGATATGGAGATCTGGCAATGGGATTTGCACCAGGTACAAGATCAATACGGAACTCGACTTGGCGCGCTGGGGGTAATCCAGGTAACTCTTCAGGAAATAGCTCCGGATAATCTCGAATAACAGGAATATCTTGAATAGATTTACCTTTGCCATTCTCTTCTACTGCGACATGTGCCAAGAAGGCCACATAATTCTTTCACAGATACTTCCGAGCTTGAACACAAGACATAAGCCTGAAGCTACTAGTAGGTTTCTCACCACGAACCTGTAGGATCTCCCCTGATGAAAGCGGAACACGAACAATCTTCTCAAAAGAAACTACCTCTGCGTGATGGTTGGCTAACCAATCCATACCCACTATAATGTCGAAACTTCCCAGTTGCATTGGCGTGAGGTCGATGGGAAAAAGACGGTCGTTAAGGTTCAACTGGCAGTTGCGAAGGACAGAATCAAGAACAACGGGTTCACCACTGGCAACTTCTACTGTCAAAGGCTTACCTAGTTTCGTTCTAGACACGCGAAGCAATGGTTCGAAAGATAAAGACACAAAACTCTTATCGGCCCCTGAATAAAAAAGAACACATGCAGGTTGGTTATTAACAGAGAACGTACCGTTCACCACTTCATTGTCTGCTTGCGCTTCTTGTGCATTCATGTTAAAAACTCGACCTCGAGCTGGAGCCTGATTCGGATTCGCATTAACCAGCGTTGGACACTGGTTTCGATAATGGGTCAGGTCTCCAAAATTATAGCACGAGCCAGGAGGATAAGCTTGCTGTTGAACAGGTTGTTGAGCTACCTGTTGAGCTGGATTTCGAGCGACCTGAGCAGAACGACAAACTTCTGCAAGGTGTCCAGACTTCCCACAGTTGGTACAGAAACGACACGGAAGTTGCTGTTGATGGTGACTATTGCACCTATTGCACAAAGGTGCATTCCCTTCATACCGCTTCTTTGCTAGAGGCTGCGCTGGATGATTTGGTGCAGCTTGTGCAGTAACGGCGAAATTTTGGGAAGCCTTACGCTTCCTAGAACCCTTCGAGGAACCAAAATCCTTACCCTTCTTGTTTTTACCTTTCTTGCTCTCACTCTGATTAGACGCCTGCTTCTTACCCTTGTCACCCTTTCTATGCAGCTTACCCCTTCGAATCTGTGACTCGGTCAATGTCGCAGATAGCTCGATTGCCTAACGGACTGTGGTAGGGTTACTACCAGTAACGGTATCTTGTATGGAGTCAGGTAGGCCATCGATATACCTCTCGATAGCCTTCTCGAGTGGGGTAACCATTGTTGGGCATAACAAACTCAACTCCTCATACCTATCAGTATATGACCGGTGCTCGCCACTATCCTGTTTCAAATCGTCAAACTCCCTTTCCAAAGCTCGCAGTTCATGACGAGGACAAAACTCCCTCGTCATAAGAGTCCTCAGTTCAGCCCATGTTTGTGCTAAAGCAACCTCAGCACCACGGTCTCTCATAACCCCGTTCCACCATGTAAGCGCCCTCTTCTGAAACACACTGGAAGCAAACTCGACTTTGCGATTATCAGGACACTGAACATGACGGAAAGTATTCTCAATGCTCTCGAACCATTGAAGAAGCCCAGTTGCTCCCTCAGAACCACTAAACTTGAGTGGTTTAGCCGAGTTAAAACTCTTGAAATTGCATGGAGCATTGTTGTTGTTGTTGGCTTGGTTATATTGAGCAATAAGATTTGGGAACGTAGCAGCCATTTGCTGCGCGATGATTTCTGCCAGTTCGGCATTTGGTAGCGGATTTTCGCGTCGAGGAGGCATTCTAAAAGAGGAAACATGAAAGGAACGAGTGAGACGATTAGGTGAAAAGAATGAGATGAAACAAAATCGACGAAAGCAAAGATGGTGGTCATTTGTCCGTATCACAAAGCAAACAAACGACACACAGTGACTAATCAAAGTAAATGGGTAAAAAATAATGCTTCGCGAAGACATGCTCGCCTATAAGTGAACACTCACCCCAAGAGTTCCCAGGTAAGAATGACTGGTCCGATTATGTGGATTTGTACGAACACTCTAGCCTTAGACAGAAAACCCAGGGTACAGGCATTCACCCTTCCAGTTTGCACGTGTTCACACTATTTAGAACCCAAAACTTTGACGAGATTTTGAAAACTTGGAAGGCACAAGGCCAAAAGAATTATTCAAAAACAAATGATAAATTTTCAAAATTAATTTGAAAAAATCAAGAGGGTTCAAAACCATATAAAAAATCATTTAAAAACAGAGATTGAATTTTCAAAAATCGTTTTAGGAAATTGGGTTCTCGTTTTGGTGATCACCTAAGGATAGGTGAAGTGCATGTTTTAAGATCTAAACACAAGACATCTTGCGTTGGGGTCCTAGAAAGGTTATAGTCTAGGTCAAAGCATTACTAATAACCTAATTCCCTATAACCATTGGCTCTGATACCAACTCTTCTGTCACACCCCGACCACGTAAAACATCAAATCGTGGCGGAAACGTCGGGGAGTGTTGTAACAGAATTATTGTTCCACAACCATGGTAATTAAAATTTCATTTTATTCAACAACCAAAGGTGGAATACATTGTTTCAAAACAAGAACCAAAGAGTACACAACATAATTAAACTAAGTCTATCTTTATTTTAAGTCTCTAAGGCACAGGTCCGCCCTAGTGTCACGATCATCATCCTAAGCAACAGCTCCTGAAACACATGTGAAAATAGGTACGTCAGCATAAAAATGCCTGTGAGATACATAGTTTTTGTGAAAATAGGATTCATGACTTAAGTTTAAGAAAAAGTTGTTTAACAAGAGTCAGTCATGAACCTTGTTAATTGTTTTGTTTTATAAATCTTTTGAAAAGCGATGATAAAGTAGATGATATGTAAAAGAGTAATGTGAGGTTAAATGAATAACCAAGTAAAATGAGTTTTGTATAAAATAAGTTGTTTGTAAAACAATGTCTTGAAAAATATGTTATTTGTATAAAATGTTATATGTCTAAATTGAAATGATTCAAATAACGCTACGATATGTAATACCATACAAGCACTTATATATAGGAAGTACCAGCGGCGTATCCACCATGTTTGTATCATATTACACACGCCTCGTTACTCAAATCATTTTACCCAAACAAACCACCAATGTAAATTGCCCATGTCTAAACCATTTGTCAAATGTCTTTGTGTAAATCATGTCAAAATGTTTATGTCAAAATGTAGTCCATGAAATATGTATATCAATATCAAAATGTCTATGTCAAATGTCAAATATGTAATGTGTAAACAAAATGTCATGTATGGCAAGTGAAATATATATATATATATATATATATATATCTACTGAGCCACAGATAAAAATGCACAAAACAATGTATTGAAGTAAAACGTGGTTTAAATCAACGTTTTGTCTTGTGGAAATGCATGCTATACTGAATACAAACATTTATGCGGTATTGTAAAAATTGCATACATCCAAGCCTTGTGACTGTGGTGATAAGCCCTTAAACAAATTAAAGTCTATCTGTGTTATGTTTTATCGAATTCGGTCATTCCTTTCATCCAAACATACCTAGGATGTCAGGAACGGGAGTTGTCAATTCCTATGGTACCATTACCTACTAACGAGCGGCGTAGCTAATGTTAATGAATGTATATGGTCCCATTTAAACAAACCAAATGTCATATCAAAATGTAAGCATGTGATGAATTGAAAATTTACTAAGTATGATGAACATACATAGCATGAAAAGGTAATGTAAAACAATGCACTAGGTATGCACTAAATAGACATACATAGCGTGAAATGTAATGAAAACAATGTACTAAGTATGCGCTAAATGAACATACATAGCATAAAATGTCATGTAAAATGATGTACTAAGTATGCTACAAAGGACATACATAGCAAAAACACAATGAAATCATGTACTAATAATGTACTAATGAACATAGCAAGTGTATGATATGAAAGCATGGAAAGCATGAAAATAACAAGTAGGCACATGTGTTTCACCCCAAAATATTTGAAAAACAGTAAAAGAGGGGTCTATGTACTCACTTGAGATTGCTCAATAGACTTTAGATATCCACCAAGCAAAGCTAGAAGGTTACGGAATCAAACGGCACCTAATATAGGTAACTACATTAAATAACGGACCTATTCGGAGGATCGGGTAGCATGAGGGTTCGTAAACCAAATGAGTGTAGGAACTCATGTAAATTGGTTTAACAAAGCCTACATACTAAAACAAAACTTATCCTAAGTGCTTTTGACCCGTTACGACCCGTTTAGGTAGCTTATGCTACTTTAACGCGTCGTTCGCGTAAAACGCGTTCGGAACGTCTAACTAGTCCTATGACAAGTAAAATGTGCCTTAACAAGACTAATATTGTTGCTAAATCAGTTTAGATGTCAAAATTTATGTTACATATGCTTAAAATGAAGTTTGGCGTAAAAAGGGCATTTTGGTAATTTACCTAAGGCACATAAACTACTTATCATACAACTACTTAAACGATGTGACCATAAGGTATAACCTCGGAAGGTTATTCCCTATACAACTATGGTCACCTAATGTGTTTGGTCGGATCCTAATGATTGACCAAATGGGTCGGGTTCGAAAGCATAAGCGATTGATTAGATCGCTTACCCTTACGACCCTAGACAAGCACAAATCTAAAAGTGACGAGCTAAACATGCTAGAACATGTTTAGTTAAGTTAGAAAACAGGTTTTGATATCAAAACAAACGGTTTTGATACCCTAGAGTATTTGGTTACAAAATACGCAAGAACACGTATTTTGGCCGAAACTACGACTAGTCACTGAGCCTAGATAACGTGGTAATCAGTAGGTATAGTCACTAGGGACTATAACCATCGTGATTACGCTCACGTTATGAAGTTCAAACGAACTTCACATTGACCATAAACTGGTCAATGCAGAAAGTCAAAAGCAGTTTGACTTTAACGCTAAAACGAATGAAAAGAACGAAGGAACACTTACAAAGGGTCCCCGCAAGTATTTGATCCGATTCTCTCTCAGGTAGGAAGCATATACTTCCACTTAGAGAGCATGAATCAGATTCAAATTGTGGGTTGCAACAAATGGGGTGGAGGGGTATATATAGTTTTCGTACAACCGTTAGGATCGTTTCTTGAAAACCGAGATTCAATCCTAGCCATACACATCGAGCCCATAGATTTATAAAACTAGGGGAGCCCCTAGAAATGCCCCAAAACCATGTGCAAAGGTGCCCAACAGCTGGATCAAGTTGGAAACAACATTCTGCTGTTTTGGGGAAACCTTACGGACCGTATGGTCCAGTCCTTACGGACCGTAAGCTGGTCTGCAGATCAGCAACTTTGAAATTTGGCAGAACAGGCCCCTGTGCGCGTATGGTCGTGTTTTGGCACTTCTAACACCCGTCAAACCCATTTTTAAGCTCCCTAAGGATGTTAAAGCATAGGGAACATTAAACATACTAAAAAATATGTCGTATGTCGGTTCGTTTGGCCGTACGGTTGCGTTGTTCGGTTAATTACGACGGAAGTCGTAACGGACGCAAAAACGGTCCAAATTCCGCGACGAATGAATTTTTGACAAGACAATCACTAAAACATAATATTTTAATGATTACATAAATTTTTGGATGTTCGAAAGTATTCAGAACGTAAGTTATGCGCAAAAATGCAAACTTATGCACTTTTTGACTTTTTTAGTCCCTGAATGAGCATAAAGTTTATTTTAGCACACCGAACCCCTCAAAGCCTATTTCTAAGCTATGTAAAGGATATTTAAGGTGTGTTTAACTTATGGTCATGTTCCGGAATGTTTGTTACAGTTCAAATTGGCATACTTTCGCAGTTTGTCGAATTTAGTCCCTGTAAGCGAATAGACTAGATTTTGCCATACCAAAGCCTTCAAAACTTATTTCTAAGTTATGTAAAGGTTATTTAAGGTATGTTAAGCATATGTTGATATTCTGGAGTATTTGTCGCATTAAACTGATTACGTTTACACAGAGTCTGCGTATAATTCTCCAGAAAGCGATATAGAGTTTGAAATCGAATAAAAGTCAAAACATGAAAAATGTAAAACATAAACAAACAAACATTGGGATCAAATAACTTTATTTCATTGATAACTGAATTGTTTACAATGATTACAAGCACAGATGTCACAACAGGCACCTGGTCTACCTCCTTAACTTCCTTTTTCTTTTCCATCTCCGCTACTACAATGTTAGCCAAGAAAGCTCTGTATTCCTTGTGGAGATACTTGCTAGCTTGGACACACAACATGAGTTGGAGTTTCTTCGATGGAGTTTCACCATACACACAAAGTTGATCACCATTAGCGAGCGAGAAGCGAATCATCTTATCAAAACAAATAACTTCAGCATGGTTTTCACGAAGAAAGTCCATGCCTACTATGACGTCAAAACTACCGAGCTACATCGGAATAAGGTCGATAGGAAATATGTGATTGTTGAGTTCGAGGGTACAATCACGAAGAACAGAATTGACAGCGACGGTTCTTCCGGTGGCAACTTCAACATCGAACGTCGAGGGGAGATGGGCGCGCTTACGATTAAGGAGCTTTTCGAACTCAAACGATACAAAACAGTTATCGGCTCCAGTATCAAACAAACACGAAGCATAAATACCATTCACAAAGAATGTACCATTGACCACGTTGTTATCGGCTTGAGCTTGGCGGACATTGATGTTGAAATTACGTCCGCGGGCTGCTGGCTGTTGTGGCTGCTGCTGTTGTTGCTGGGGCTGCTGCTGTTATGGCTCTTGCTTCACCACTCGATTCGGGCACATGTTTGCGAAATGGTTGGGATCACCACATGCAAAGCAAGCTCTAGCATAGATCGCGGGTGCAGGAGCTGCTTGTTGGCCTTGGGGAGCAGGAAGTAGAGCTTGTTGAGCAGGAGCTTGACCTTGAGCTGGAGCTTGACGTGGACCAGTACGGCAGTTGGCGGTGAAATAGCCATACATGTTGCAGTGCATACAGTATCTGCAAGCGATTCCCACTGGATGGTGATAAGTACAGGTAGGGCAAGCCGGGTGAGGACCAGTGTACGCACGCTTAGCTGGCGGTGCGTTGGTAACCGGTGCCGCTACCTGGCAGTGTTGAGGCTGCGTTGGGGCGGGTACTGCTTGAAGTGGAGCGGCAGCAGTGACAACGCAATTCTTGCTACTGTTGTTGTTGTTCTTCCTCTTGCGACGAGAGGACTTTGAAGATTGCGGTGCGGCGGCGGTTTCAGCGGTTGGAACAGCGGTAGCTTGATGCAGATTCTTGGAGGTTTTTCCCAGTTACCAGACTTAACTCGCTTGTCGTTGATCTCAGCAGCGAGTAGGTAGGTTTCCTCAATTGTTTTCGTCTTTGCAGCTTGAACGAAATCAGCCACGCAATCCGAAAGAGCAGGGATATACTTCTTGATGGTGATTTCGGGAGTAGTAACTTGACCTGGACAGATTATGCTTAGCTGCTTGAAGCAAGCAGTTAAACCAACGTTGTCACCATCCTTTTGCTTGATATGCCAGAACTTGTCCTCCAGCTTTTAGCGCTCGTGGGGAGGGCAGAACTCTTGCATCATAACGTCCTTCAACTCATCCCACGTCAACCCGTAAGCTGCATCATTTCCGCGCTTGTTTCTCTCAGCCGTCCACCAATCTAGAGCTCGGGATTGGAAGATGCCAGTGGCGTTAAGAGTACGGAGATTATTAGGATAGCCACTCTAGCGCATGGTGACCTCGATCGAATCAAGCCATTGGAACATGGCCGTAGGCCCATCTTCGCCGGTAAATTCTTTCGGGACGCGGGCTTTGAACTGTTTGAAGTTAAAAGCAGACTTTGGCGAATCAGTCCTGGACTCTTCAGAAGACTTGCTAGCATTCTCATTCAACTCGCTAACAATTTGCGGTATGACTTTAGTCATTTGTTTAGTGACGAGAGCAGCAATGCGTTTGTCTTCATGGTTTCGGCGAGCAGATCAGGAATGAAAGGATCCGAATGACGACATTGTCTGCAATAAACATCGCCATAGGACTCAGACACATATTTCGATCAACCCTAGTATAGACTCTCGCTCTGCTCTAAACTACTTCATATAAAGCTCAGGAACACATCAACCACGTAATCCACATAATCACAGAAGCACATAAACACGTAAGGCACATAGAATCTACACTATATTTTGCACGTATTCACCTATACTGATCACACATAATTACCTATCATTAAAATTCCACGAGTTCGAGAAACGCAATTGCGATTAGTGAGTACACAGTGAGTAGCATAGCATAAGCGAGTTACATAGCATGCGATCATCCACAAGTAGCAGCGATTTGTTAGCGTATTGAGATAGATGTGCAGTGCGAGTTGTGTGTGTCGATCGAAGCGAGAAGCGAAAAGCGTATGAATCACCAAAAATCGAAACACATAAATGGGTAAAATCACATAAAACGCATAAAATCCACATAAAACGACAAACATCAGAGTCAGCAGTTGCGGGCTCAGCGTTGAAACACATAAAATTAGCGATTGCGTTGGAACACGTCTACCAAGCCAAGGTGATTGGACTATTCACAAGAACTTTTGGTACACAGTTTGGCTTTCGGAACTATGCTCTCGCCTCGATTTGGGCGATCGGCACGCATCCTTCCAGTTACAGTGTGACTTCAAGTCGTTGGAGTCCGTCGAGACTTTGGTGAGAGTTTTGTAAAATCAAAATAGAGGGCAGAACAGGTTGTTAAGGTTCGGGTTTCACCCCTGGCTTAACGAATTCGTTCCTGTTTTAATGAGATAGAGAGGAAAATTTGCGTTAAAGTATGGATTTCACTCATGATTTAACGCAAATTCTCCTGCGGGTCGAACAAGCGATTTAGTCGAGAGTTTGCGGTTTTCACACCTAATCTCGACCTAATCACTCGTTCATTTGAAAGTAGTGTGCGGTGATAGTGTAGTGTTCAGCGAGTGCAAGCGAGAATTGCGAGTAAGCTCGTGCGGAACCCTACAGGGTATGCACAAGTCGGTCTGTTGGTACTTAGACTATAGACTAGGTCGTTTCTAAGACATCGACCTGGACTAGGTCGAGTCTTGCCTAATTCCCTATAGTTATGGCTCTGATACCAATCTGTCACACCCCAACCGATGACGGAAACATCGGGGCGCGACACTGAGCGAAACAGATTGTACAGGAGACTTCATAACAACTACAATTATCAATTATTTAAGCATCACGTCCCATACCATGACATAATAAGTAGCATAGTTATTACAGACAAATCAAAGACAAATAGTTCTGTTCCGACAACTTAAATATAAATGTTTTTTGTTTGTTTCTAGACTCCATCCTACTTCATTCCACAAAAGCAGGTAAAGCACAGCGTCCTAAGCATTCAAACACCTGTCACATACGTTAAAATAAAGTCAATATACATAGTGTAAAGGTGAGCATACAAGTTTGATAGTATAATAGAGTTCGAAATCGTTTACGCATAACCAGCATGTAACATGTAATAAAGTGAAGGCTAGCATGTTATCGACAGAGAAATATGCACAGACGTGACTGCGAGTTGTAGAATGCGCAACACATATCCCCACTGGGACACGTGAAGTAAAGCCCTTAACAACCCCTGTCCATGACAGGTGCTGAGTCCAAACTATAGTACTATCGTTGCTAAGGTGTCCGGCAACAATCACTGTGTTAACATAACATACAAGCATTCATCGAATAACACGTAACATGCAATAACAGTCGGCGTATAAATAGTGTTTGCGTTGTGTGTCAATTTTGATTTGAATAAGTAATGTATGTAACACCCAAAAGTGCGTAAAGCAAAAAGGGATCTAGTATACTCACAGATAGCGTTTAACAAGTAAACACCCTCTTGGATTGAAGGGAGCGCTGAGAGAGGTTAGCCTGAACAGTTAATGATATCATAAGCGAAGAACGACGCGTAAAACGATGCAAAGGAACCAAGTGTCGAACGGTAATCTGATTGGATGTTAATCTGATCGGATGGTCATTCGATCGGATGTCAATCTGTTCGGATGGTCATTCGGTCAGATTGACATCTCGTTTGGTAAGGATGTGTTTGTGTATGATGGCTGTGAAGTTTTCGTTGTAGCATTTTGAAAACAGAGAAGTATCTCAACCCTTTCAGGTCGTTCGATCGAACGGTAGTTCGATCGGATGGCGATCCATTTGGCGAGGTATTTCTCAGAGAACAAGTTCACAGCAGGATTATCATCCAATCGGATGGTCTACCGATCGGGTGGCAATCCGTTAGAACTGATTATGCCTTGAACATGTTTGAAAATTGTTTAAGTGTTGAATCCTCAAGTGCAATCCAATCGGATTGCGGTTCGATTGGATGGCAATCTGATCGGACGACAATCCGATCGGATGACAATCCGTCCCGCGACCTGATCATGTTGTTAACTTGTAAATTCGTTAAGTTTTGCGGTTTGCTCGAGACGATATGACAACGTGCTAAACAACAGAAACCCCACCATAACCCAAGTGATCCGATCGACCGGGAATCACCCTAGCCCGACCAGTCAACTGTTCGAGACGGTTGTTCATGTTTAACCCGAAATCAGTTGTCTCTTGGATAGAATTCAGATCTTGAACCAACGCAACACTAAGAAGGAATAGAAGATCAGAACAAGCTCCGATTCTATCGTTTTGAGTGCATTGAGTGTAAAAGAGTTGAAAGAAGGTTGAAAAAACATCTTTTAATCCTTTTAACTTGGAAAATGTTTAGATCTGTGCAAGATCATTGTTTATTCATGTGGAAATCGTTCAGATCTAAGTTGTTCTTGGTGGAATGAAGCCAAAGCTTGAAGTTCATAAGAACTCCATGATGACATCATCCTAGAACACCTCAAATCTGTTGATTTCACGGTTAAAAGTTAAGATTCAAAGGTGAAAAAGATGAAGAAGTGTGTGTAAATCATAGAAGTACAAGATCTAGGTTGAAAACTTACAAGAATCGTGAGAAATCGAGAGAAAGAAGGATTGAGTGCGGCTGGTCGAGTGGAGGAGCTGTCACATCACAAATGATGTGACAGGTGGCTATTTATAGGGTTTCCAAAAGAGGAAAGTGCACAAGGGTCGGATTGGCAGCTGATCGGATGGTGCCTCGATCGGATGGAAATCTGATCGGATGGCCACTCGATCGGTTGGCCATTTGATCCAAGTGTCCGGCGTGTTGGGTTTTGTCATTTCGATTCGCGTGTTGAGCGTTGCGATGCGTTTCGTTTCGAGCGTGCGATGCGATAGAGTTACCCATTAGTTACATAAATATCCTAACTACTATATCTAACATACAATTGTCACACCCCGACCGCGTTAAAACAACAAACCACGGCGGAAACGTAGGGGAGTGTCGTAACAGAATCATTGTTTCACAACACATGGATAAAAGTTCTGTTTTATTGAATCAAGTGTATTACATTGTATTGAAACTAGAAACAAAACATAAACAAATTAACTTCCATTGTTATTAAGTCACTAAGGCCTCGTCCATTCCTATGTGAGCATGCATCAACATCATCATCAAACATCATCAACTATGGTACCTGAAACATATGTGAAAATGCGTCAGCATAAAAATGCCGGCGAGTACATAGGTTTTATGTGAGTGTCAGATTCATGGCTCGTTTATATTTTGAAATAACTTGAACCACTTCATTAATTGATATTAGAAAACCTAGTTTTGTAAAATGTTTGTAATGTAAATTGAAATAACCAAGTCAAAACAGATTAGTTATAGTTTATAAAACCTCGATGCCAAGAATCTGAACTCAAAACATTTGTTTATGTAAACCCAAGATTGTAAATCGTTTTTGTAAAAACTCGAATGGTTTATATTGTTAGAAAAACCTTGTAATGTAACTTTGTTTTGAAAACACTTGCCCAAGTGATCTAGATATCGTAACGAAATATAATGTGTTAAAAGCACTTATATATAGGAAGTACCAGCGGCGTATCCACCATGCTTTTATCACATTACACCCGCCCCATTACCTAATCACCCCTAACCCAATGGTTCAAACAGTTCCAAACGGTTCACATAGATCAAACAATTCCAATCAAGCAGTTCCAAATGGTTCACATAGATCAAACAATTCCAATCAAACAGTTCCAAATGGTTCACGTAGATCAAACAGTTCCAAATGGTTCAAACAGTTCAAATTGTAAAACAATGTGTCCATATGCTAGATGAACATATGCAACAAAATGTAATATATGAAAATCAATGTGCTAGCATGCTAAGTGAACATACATAGCAAAACATAATGAAATCATGTACTATCTACGTACTAATGAACATAGCAAGTATATGATATAAAAGCATGAAAAGCACGAAAGTGACAAGTAGGCACATGTGTTTCACCCCAAAATGTTTGAAAACAGTAAAAGAGGGGACTATGTACTCACTTAAGGATGCTTAGAAGTCTTGAATAACAACCAAGCAAAGCTAGAGGGATCACGGAAATCAAACGGCACCTAATATAGGTAACTATGTAAATAAACTGGACCTAAATCGAAAGATCGGATAGAATGAGGTTTTGCAAACCAAATGAGTATAGGAACTCATGTAATATGATTTAACAAAGCCTACATTCTAAAACGAAACATATCCTAAGTGCTTATGACTCATTACGACCCGTTTAGGTAGCTTACGCTACTTTAACGCGTCGTTCGTGTAAAACGCGTTCGGACCGCCTAACTAGTCGTATGACAAGTATTATATGCCTTAACATATCTAATTATGTTATATAATCAGTTTAGATGTCAAAACATGTGTTACATATGCTTAAAATGAAATTTATGCGAAAAAGGGCATTTTGGTCATTTTCCTAAGGCATATAAATTACCTGTCATACAACTATCTAAACGAAGTGACCATAAGGTATAACCTAGGAAGGTTATTCCCTATACAACTATGGTCGCAAAAATATGTTTGGTCGGATCCTAATGATCGACCAAACGGGTCGGGTTCGAAAGTCTAAGCGGTTGTTTAGACCGCTTATCTTACGACCCTATATAATCACTAAACCTAAAGTGACGAGTTAAACATGTTTAACGAAGTTTGAAAACAAGTTTGATATCAAAACAAAGGGTTTTGATAACCAATAATAGTTTGGTTGCAAAATACGCATAAACGCGTATTTTGACCGAAACTATGACTCGTCACTACACCTAATCAACGTGGTAATCAGTAGGTATAGTCACACGGGACTATAACCATCGTGATTACGCTCACGTTGCGAAGTTCAAACGAACTTCGTGTTGACCATTGACTGGTCAAAGCAGAAAGTCAAACACTGTTTGACTTTCGTGCTTAAAAACGCATAAAAGCATGAAAGAAACTTACAAAGGGTCCAAGCTATGAAGATTTGATCTAAGAATGCTCAGGTATGAAGTATACACTCCAACTTAGAGCAACAATCAGATCAAAGTGTGAGGAAACAAGTGAAATCATGGGGGTATTTATAGATTTCAGACCACCGTTAGGATCGTTCCTTGATAAACGAGCTTCAATCTGGACCGTCCAAGTGTACCCACTGATTTGGAATACTATGGGTGCCCAAAACAAGCCCATAGAATGAAGAAACCATGTGCAAAAACCCAGGAAACCAGCTGCTGAAACAGAAACTGATTTGCTAAACTGGGCATATGTCGCGCCCCGCGTAAGATGAGGCTCTATCTTACGCGGCCCGCGAGAACTAAGTTTCCAGAAATGTCATTTTAGGTCCCTGCATGCTATAAACTCAGTTTTCAGCACGTTTAAGCCTCGTTAACCCCATTTCAAGGCTCTAAAATGAAGTTAAAGTATAAGGAACTTGATATGTGCTCAAAAACATCTTGGATGTCGGTTCGTTTGGTCGTATGGTTGCGTTGTTAGGTTAATTACGACGAAACACGAACGGACGCGAAAGACGATCCAAATTACGCGACGAATGGAATTTTGTCATGCCAATCACTAAAATTAAATATTTTAATGATTACATAAATTTTTGGATGTATTCAGAACGTAAGATATGCGCGAAAATGCAAACTTATGCACTTTTTGACGCTTTTAGTCCCTATTGATCAAAAAGTTTATTTTTGCGCACCAAACACCTCAAAGCCTATTTCTAAGCTATGTAAAGGATATTTAGGGCATATTTAACTTATGATCAAGTTCCGGAATGTTCGTTACAGTACGAATCGGCATACTTTCGTAGTTTGTTGAAATTAGTCCCTGTAAACGAATAAACTTGATTTCGACACACCAAACCCTCCAAAACTTATTTATAAGTTATGTAAAGGTTATTTAAGGTATGTTAAGCATATTTAACTATTCCAGAATGTTTGTCGCGTTAAACTGATTACGTTAACGCATCAGTTCGCGTATAACCTTCCAGAAAGCGATTTAGAGCTCGAAATCGAACAAGAATTGATATGTGCAAATGATACACATATTTATACAAATACCAAGTATGAAACACAATATTTCATTGATTTGGTATTTGTTTGATGGTCGTAGATGCACAAATGTCACAACAATCACTATCAATAACTTGCGTTTGCGATTTAGATTGCGTTGCGATAGAGTTGCGATTTCGTTTCGATTAATCACCACAAACTTACACATAAATAAACATGCACAAGTAACACATAAATAGCACACGCACACGTAAAACAATATCCAGAACGCATAAATCGGGTTACGAATGCGATTGCGATGCGATAAGCGATAAAGCGATAAAACATGCGATATACATCGATTAAACCTCGATTATTAACAGATACTCCACATAATACAACTAAAGCAAATAAAATAAAGATTCGATTACAAGTCAAAGAAGTCAAATCAGTAATTAAGCAAGGAGTGACAGATCGCAATTAGCAATCTTTTCTTCCTTTTACTTCAATCTTGACTTTGACTTTGACTTTCGTAACACGGGGTGTTACAGTCATGTCGTTTTCTTAGTCAAATGAAGAGTCAATTATATATGCTTGTATTTGGACAAAAATACCCTTTTTCGCATAAAATAGTTTTAAACATATAAGATCATTGTTTTTGACATCTAAACTGATTACACAACATATTTAAACATGATTTGACATATTGGACTCATCATAGAACCCATTCGACCATCCGAACCCGTAGTTACGCATACGACCCGTTAAAGTGTTGTAAACCACTTTAGCAAGTCGTAACGGGTCAAAAAACCTTTGGACACTTCCAAATCCGAATGTAAGGTTTAACAAACCATATTTTACGAGATCCTTCGCTCGTTTGGCAAGTAAACCGCATTCTATCCGATTTTCCGTTTAAGCCTCGATACACACTTAACCTTAATTATCTGACATATTAGGAAACACTTGAAACATTGAGCTTTGCTTAATCATTTGAGGAAGACATGTACGTAATCCAAGTGAGTACATAGTTCCCCTCTTTTACGTTTTCAAATGCTTTGGGGTGATTCATATGTGTCTATCACTATTTTCATGATTCAAAACATTATACATGGTTTAAATACCTATTATAAATAGTACATGGTTTCTATACACAACATGCTTACATTGTGCTAAACTTGATGGTACATTGAAAATTTCAATGACACATTCATTAACATTGATCACGCCGACCGACAGTATGTTATGGTACTATAGGATTGACAACCTCATTCCCGCTTCCTAGGTCTGTTTGGAAGTTACCTCTGGGAATGATAGAAACTGAGTGACATAATTGATAAACCTTTATTTTTATAAAGGTTTGTCCGACAGTCAACAAGACTTGAATGTATTCGCCAACAATCCACACATGTTTTATACAAAAAGGCAATTGTTTTATACAAGACAAAACATTTTGGTTTAAACAAGACATTTTGTTTACGAAAGACATTTGGTTTATACAAGACATTTGGTTGGTTTATACATGACAAGTCATTTGGTTGGTTTATACAAGACAAGATATTTGGTTATTGCAAAGACATTTGATTATACAAAACAAGTCCTTTGGTTGGTTTGTACAATACAAAACATTTGATTGATTATTACAAAGACATAAATGGTTATTAAGTTAACCATACATTATTTTCTTTTTAAATCAAATGATTTCTCATATGATTTTACAAAAAAAAAAAAAATGTTTTTTTTTGGTCAAAGATTCATGGCTACAAAGATTTATTTAAAAATATCAACTCTTGAAGTCGTTTGAATATTTTTCAACACTCAAAGCCATGAGTCTTAACCACGAAACCTATGTTACTCACCAGCATTCAATGTTGATGTTATTTTCACATGGTTTCAGGTACTAACATATGATTAAGTATGCTACACCTAGGATGGACAAGGCCTTAGTTTTACCTTAAAATCTAAAGACAATGTTTATGTTCCAAGACAATGTAATCCAAACTAATTCAATAATGTAAGACCCTTACTAAAAATTATGAATGTTTCATAATTTAAAAGTTACATTTTATACAAAAATATATTTTTCAAAAAAAAAAAAAAAATCAGCATAATGATGTTTACATAAGGCTTAAACATTCAAAATATACTTATAGAGTGTTTACACGAGTCTTAACTAATAAAAGAAACTAAGATAAATGCGGAAGCTTCAATTATATGGGTGTTCGGTTCTTGTACGAGCTTGATTGTCATTCAAAAGTTTATAGTAACCACCTATAATCAAAAACCATCATAAACATTAATTATGAAGGGTTTATAATATGTCTAAACAAGTTCGTAAGACAAAACAAGCAAAACAAACAATTTTCGCCAGTTTCGTAGCCTTTCGCGGCCCGAGGCAGAATTGGTTTAACGTTCTGTGGGTGGCGAAAGCCTATGGCGGGGCGCAGCGCCAAGAGCCTTATCCGCCGCGGATGGCGAAAACCTTATTTTGACAGAAAGTTTATTGCTGGGAGTTGCATTCTCCCAGCTCAACCAAATTTTTTAAATTTAATAACTTCTACAATTTTCATCCGTTTTACTTCAAATTTGTTTCTAATTATCCGTAGGATATTTTCCTACGTAATTAACTCTTCGGGTTCACAAGAATCTTAATTTATAAGCTCTCGGTTTATAAATCCTTATTAAGATTATTCGACCCGTTACCTTTAACACATTTTTATAACTCATGGTGTCACACCCCGACCGCGTAAAACAACAAACCGCGGCGGAAACGTTGGGGAGTGGAGCGACAGAATTATTATTTCACAACACATGGTATTTAAAGTTTGGTTTTATTAACTAAAAAGTTTACATTGTCATTGTTTAAACGAAAATAGAACATAAATTAACTTGTCTTGCTTTATTTTATGTCACTAAGGCCCATGTCCGCCTAAGGGTATCCTGATCAACCTCAAACATTGGCTCCTGAAACACATGTGAAAATAGGTACGTCAGCAAAAAAATGCCTGTGAGATACATAGGTTTTGTTGATGAAAGATTCATGACTTGTAGTTAAAAGAATTGTTTAGCAAAAGTAGTCATGAACCTTATAAAAATGTTTTCTTTTATAAAATCATATGAAAATCGAAGTGAAAATCAGATGATAATAAAAGAATGATGTATGGTTAAGTAAATAACCAAGTGAAAATGAATTTGTATAAAATATGTCATTTGTAAAACAATGTTTTGTAAAAATATCTCATTTGTATAAAATGTATCATGTCTTTGTCTTTGTCGAAGTGGTTTAGATAACGCTACGATATGTAATATCATAAAAACACTTATATATAGGAAGTACCAGCGGCGTATCCACCATGCTTTTATCATATTACACACGGCTCGTTATTTAAATCACTTATCAATAACCATAAAAAATGTCTTGTTTAAACCAATGTCAAAATGTTATGTGTAAACAATGTCCAATGTCAAGTGTAAAGCATGTCTTGTATAATCAAATGTCTTGTATGGCAAGTAAAAAGTATTTACTCAAACCATATGTATAATGTCAATGTGTAACCAAATGGCATGTATGGTGAATAAAGAGTATTTACTCAAACCATATGCATAATGTACAAAACAATGTCTTTGAATAAACCTAAGTTTAAATCAAAAGTTATGTTTTGCAAAAACCAATGCTTTATGGATACAAACATTTATGTGAATATGTCTATCGCATACATTCAAGCCTTGAGACTGTCGGATAAACCCTTAACAAGTCAAAGGTTTAAATAAAAAATGTTTTCGGATTCTGTAATTCCCTACTTCCGAACAAACCTAGGAAGCTGGGAACGGGATTTGTCAAGTCCTATGGTACCATTACATACTACCGAGCAGCATAATCAATGTTAAGGAATGTATTTTAGTCCCGTTAAACATACCAAATGTCATAGCCAATGTAAGCCTGTCATGTGGAAACCATGTACTAAGTATGCTAAGTAAACATACGCAGTAGAAATGTTCATGAAATCAATGTGCCCATATGCTGAGTAAACATATGCAGCAGAATTGTTATGTAAATCAATGTGTCCATATGTTGAGTAAACATATGCAACAAAAGTGTCTATGAAATCAATGTGCTAGCATGCTCAGGCTACATACATAGCAAAACATAATTGAAATCATGTACTATATGTGTACTAGCTAAACATAGCAAGTATATGTCATAAAAGCATGAAAAACACGAAAGTAACAAATAGGCACATGTGTATCACCCCAAAATATTTGAAAGCAGTAAAAGAGGGGACTATGTACTCACATAGGATTGCTTAATAGTCTTGGAATAAAGACCAATTAAAGCTTGAGGAATCACGGAATCAAACGACACCTAATATAGATATCTATGTTAATAATCGCATCCTAAATCGGAGGATAGGATAGAATGAAGTTATATAAATCAAATGAGTATTGGAATTCATATGGCATGATTTAATAGACCTAACATTCTGATTAGAAGGTTACCCTAAGTGCTTTTGACCCTTTTCGACTCGTTAAGGTAGTTTAAGCTACTTTAACGTGCCGTTTGCGTAAATATAAGGTCGGATGGTTATTTATGTCATATGTTAAGTCTTACATGCCCAAACATGTTTAAAAATGTTATTAAATCAGTTTAGATGCCAAAAGTTTGATTACATATGTTAAAAATGATTTTATGCTCAAAAAGGGTATTTTGGTCATTTTTAATGGGCATATAAATGACTTAACGAATAACTAACCAAACAAAGTGACCATAAGGTATAACCTCAGTAGGTTATTCCCTATACAACTATGGTCAATATGTTTGGTCGGATCCTAATGATCGACCAAACGGGTCGGGTTCGATAGTCTAAGAGGTTGTTAAGACTGTCACACCCCAACCGATGGCGGAAACATCGGGATGAGACGAAGTGCGTAGATTGTAAGAGACTTCATAACACTATGTGACAATATTAATTAAATTCAAATTTCATTTCAAGAATAATTGTCATATAAGGTTCACATAAAATAACAACATTGTTTCATGATAAAACATAACAACAAAAATAGAAGATTTAATGTAGGTGTGTATCTAGTCCACCCTAAATCTTGTTTCATCTTGCAGTATCACTTCATCAATTAACCTCCAACATGTATTAAAATAGACTTCAATGCAAAAGAAAAGGCGAGTATACAAGTTTTGTTACATAGCATAAATAGAATAAAAAGTGCTCATATCCAACATGATTCATAATATGTGAGTACTAGTATGCAAATATGGCGTACAATATATTCAAACCCGAGAATACAATGCATTAAAAGAGCCTAATCCCAAGAGTTTAGCGGGTGGTAACATGTTTAACTTAACAATACCCAAAAGAATAGCGGGCGGGGCGTTAATCCTATAGCGCTATAATTGTTAAGGGGGGGGGGGGCTAGCAAAGTTAATGAGCATATAACGTCCAAGTAGTTTACATAGCATACGAGAATAACAAGTAATCACATATAGTTTCATGTTAAGCATGGATAGAGTATGTTTAAATGAGTTTAAGAGTCAATTGTATAATATACATGTTGCATCCCAAAATGAAAAAGGGAAAAAGGGATTGAGTATACTCACGGTTTTGCATGCTTTCCAACTTGAATCCGTGAAGAGTTGATTGATGGAGGGAACACCAAGTTATCCTACAAGAGGAAAAGTCAAGGCGTATGAGTAATTGGGAAGAATGATGGGATATTCGGACTTAAGATTTAAGGAATGACAAAGTAAATATTATGAAAAATATTCACTATGGTATTAGCACTTGTCTTGACACTATAGTAATCCCTAAGGATTGTATGTGATTTCATAGGTTCAAGACCTATTAGAATCGTGACAAGGAACTATACACGTAGTGAGAAACTTATTAACTTGGTAGAAGATTTATATTATCACTATCAAGGGTTCGGTTTATAATATACACATAATAATATATTTAGTCATGTAGGAGGCGGGAGGTTGAACCTTCCACTTTGGTACCTCTTGGTGTCATGTAAGTCAAGTAGGAGCTGGGAGATGAAACCCTCCACTTTGGTACCTCGAATGATTTATTAACATATAGGTCATTTAGGAGGTAGGAAGACGAATATTCTCTTTAGGAACCTCATAGATATGTACAAGAAATGATACAACTAAACTAAGCAAAACATTAAGAGGTGTGTGGACTTGTATGTAGGTTAGCCTAGGCTAACCATGTAGTCACACTATCTTCAAGTTCAAGACTTGGCACCACTTGTGAGCTAATCACTCGATTAAAACAGAAAGTTTGGAGTGTTTAGACACTCCTATTTAGTGTAAAACATCCTTGGTTTAGCTTTACTAATCATATTATGGGCTAGAAGCATAAGAACACAAGCTTGTTTGAAGTATTCAATAGTTTAAGAAAGTTCGAAACAAAACAGAAAGTTTATGGATAATTTCAGGGTGCTTCCAGGTCTGATTTCTCCAAGGAGAAACCAAGGAATCAAACCCCATGATTATCCAAGCAAGTAGGAAGAAGAATCAAGTAATTTGGTTGAGTTTTGAGCAAGTTATGCTCACTTTTGTATGAAGGTATGAATCTGTCCGAATTTCAGAATCTTGCAAGAACTTGAGAGTGATTTTGGAGAGATTTGAGAGTGTTGAAAGTGTAGAATGGCTTGGAGAAGATGGGTATTTATAGGGGATGAGTTTAGGGTTGATTGGAGGTGTTTAAAGGTGGTTTAGAGCTGATTGGAGGAGGTGGGAACTTGGGATTTTGTGCATAATCGCGGAGATTACAAGCTGCTGTCCCGCCAGACCCCCTTCGGACCGTAAGGGGGGTGCTTACGGTCCGTAATCCTGGACCAGAAAGCACAAAATTTTTATTTCTTGTTTTAATGGTTTGCAACTTGTTCCAATGTCACCTAATACAGATTTTATGATTAAATTAGTGTTCTTAGGCATATGTAACATGTTCTAAAGATTGCATAAGTGTAAATTGAGTATGACTAAGCATAAGTTTCGTATTAAACATGAATGTCACGTGTCTAATAGTTTATCATAAGTTTGCAAACATCCCGAATAAATACTAAATTGTTTCTCAATTTAACCGTACAAACATGCATGGAGTATGTATAACACGAGTTTAAATAAATGCAAGTTTCATTCATGATTCAAGTCTCGAGTTTACAATGATTGCAAGGAACGACGATTACAAGGGTACAAAGTTCCTAAAAATAAACATACGAATAAAAACTTGCTATAAATGGAAAGTACAATGAAGCCGGGCGTTACAGTCTCCCCTCCTTTAGGGAATTTCGTCCCGAAAAGATGCGGATACTTCGTCTTCATGTGACTCTTGAGTTCCCAAGTGAATTCAGCGCCACGTTTACCTTCCCATCGAACCTTAACGATAGGAATTTTACTGCGCCTCAATAACTTGACTCCTTGATCCATGATTTCGACGGGTTTTTCCACAAAATGCATGGTTTCGTTGATTTGGAGATCTTCGAGAGGAACTTGGAGTCCTTCTTCAGCGAGACATTTCTTTAGATTCGAGACGTGAAATGTTGGATGCACGTTGTCGAGTTCTTAGGGTAAATCGAGTCGATAAGCCACCTTACCAATCATTTCGAGTATCTTGAAAGGACCAACATAGCGAGGGGCAAGTTTTCCCTTTTTACCAAAACGAACCACTCCTTTCCAAGGAGACACCTTGAGTAGAACATGGTCGCCAACGTTAAATTCCATTGGTTTGCGTCCCTTGTCAGCATAGCTCTTTTGACGACTTCGAGCCTTGAGTAGATTATCACGGATTTAGAGAATCTTATCCGTTGCTTCTTGTATGATTTCAGGGCCAATAAATTGTTTGTCTCCAATCTCATGCCAGCTTAAAGGAGATCGGCATTTGCGACCATATAATGCCTCGAATGGAGACATTTTAATACTGGAGTGGTAGCTATTGTTGTACAAGAACTCGATCAAAGGTAAATGCACATCCCAACTACCACCAAAGTCGATGACACAAGAACGGAGCATGTCCTCTAGGGTTTGGATAGTATGTTCAGTCTGTCCATCTGTTTGAGGATGAAAGGCCGTACTGAGATTCAAATGAGTACCCATAGCGGACTGAAAGGTTTGCCAGAGACGCGAAGTAACTCGAACATCACGGTCGGAAATGATGTCGAGAGGAATACCATGACGGCGTATGACTTCATCGGTATAGATGCGAGCAAGTCGTTCAACCTTGAAATCTTCGCGAATAGGGATGAATTGAGCGGACTTGGTTAAACGATCGATAATTACCCAATACTATCATGACCAGAAGGCGTTCGGGGAAGTTTGGTTATGAAGTCCATCGCAATGCTATCCCATTTCCAAATGGGGATTTCAGGTTGTTCGAGTAGACCAGAAGGTCGCTGATGCTCGGCTTTGACTTTCGAACATGTAAGACACTTAGAGACGTATACTGCAATGTCTCTCTTCATACCGGGCCACCAATAGGATGTACGTAGATTATGGTACATCTTGTCAGCACCAGGATGAATTGAGTACTTGGATTTGTGTGCTTCGTTCATAATGAGATCACGAAGATTGTCGCGATCTGGTACCCAGATGCGATCACGACAGTAGAGCAGACCATCAGATTTTGAAGTGAGTAGGTCTTCAGTAGCTCCACGTATTTCTACGGACATGGAACCTTCGTTGATAGATGAGTATTGCGCTTCACGAATGCAAGTGTGAAGATCGCTCGCGATATGAAAACAACGAATATAATCTACATGAGTCTTACGGCTAAGTACATCGGCCACGACATTCGCTTTACCAGAGTGGTAGCGAATCTCGCAGTCATAGTCGTTAAGTAATTCCACCCAACGTCGCTGACGCATATTAAGCTCTTTTTGGTTAAAGATGTGTTGCAGGCTCTTATGGTCAGTGAAAACCTCACACTTTGTACCGTATAGGTAGTGTCGCCAGATCTTTAACGCAAAAACAACTGCGCCAAGCTCGAGGTCGTGGGTAGTATAATTCTTCTCATGTATCTTGAGTTGGCGAGAGGCATAAGCGATGACCTTGCCTCGTTGCATGAGAACGCAACCAAGACCACGGTTTGAGGCATCACAATACACCACGAAATCATCATTCCCATCAGGAAGAGCGAGAATAGAAGCGTTGCAAAGCAAATCTTTGAGAGTCCGAAAAGATTCCTCTTGCTCAGGACCCCAAGCAAAAGGTTTCTCTTTTTGAGTCAACGAAGTGAGAGGAACGACGATTTTTGAAAAATTCGAGATGAATCGGCGGTAATAACCCGCCAATCCTAAGAAGGAACGGATTTCAGAAGGAGATTCAGGCGTCGTCCAATTTTTCACTGCTTCGATTTTGGAAGGATCAACATGGATTCCTTTTTCACTAACAACGTGCCCAAGGAATTGGACTTCTTTGATCCAGAACTCGCATTTGGAAAACATAGCGTATAAGCGTTCAACACATAAGAGCTCGAGTATAGGGCAAAGATGACGTTCATGATCGGTTTGAGGTTTAGAATAAATGAGAATATCATCAATGAAGACGATCACAAAGCGATCCAAGTAAGGCTTACAAACACGATTCATGAGATCCATGAACACAGCGGGTGCGTTGGTCAAGCCAAAAGGCATAACCACGAACTCGTAGTGCCCATAGCGAGTGCGAAAAGCGGTTTTGGGGATGTCCTCATCGAGAACACGAAGTTGGTGATAACCAGAACGAAGGTCGATCTTGGAGAAACAGGTAGCGCCTTGAAGTTGATCAAAGAGATCGTCGATACGCGGAAGAGGGTAACGATTTTTGACGGTGAGTTTGTTAAGCTCACGATAGTCGATGCACATGCGGAAAGAGCCATCATTCTTTTTGACGAAGAGCACAGGAGCATCACTTACGCTTTTTCCCTTGCCCTTTTCTTCCACAACGTGGGCTAAAAAGGCAAAGTACTGTTTGCGTAAGTATTTGTTCGCTTGTGTGCAGGATATCAACTTTAGCCCTCTTGAAGGTCGGTCTCCATAGACATGCAAAACATCGCCAGATGGAAGGGGTAAATGAACGTACTTCTCGTGACAAGCGATTTCAGCATGGTTCTTCTGAAGCCAATCCATGCCTATGATGATGTCGAAACTACCCAGTTGCATGGGTATGAGGTCGATAGTAAAAACGTGCTCGTTAAGATTAAGGCGACAATCGAGAAGAACGGAATCGACTAAGATGGATTTACCATTGGCAGCTTCGACGAAAAATGACTTAGGTAGCTTAGAGCGTGTGCAATTTAACAATGATTCGAATTCTAAGGACACAAAGATTTTGTCCGCACCAGTATCAAACAGTATCGAAGCATAAAGATGGTTAACAAGAAACGTACCATTAACGACATCATTGTCGTTGCGCGCTTGATTTGCGTTCAGGTTGAAAGCGCGTCCACGAGGAGGTTGTTGTTGCTCTTGATTCCATTGTGGGCATTGAGGACGAAGATGATTAGCATCCCCACATTTGAAACAAGCCCTAGCTGGTCTTGCGTTTTGAGGAGCAGGTGGAGCTTGTTGTGCTTGCTAAGCTTGTGGTGCTTGCTGTTGTTGGTAGCTGCAGAAATATGCGGTATCGTGCCCATAACGGTTGCAATTGGTACAACGACGACACCTGGCATTGGGGGGATGGTGATAGTTACAAGTGGCACACTTGGGGTGAATCCCAGTGTACGACTTTTGGGTGTTATCAGGAGCAACAGGATTTGGGTTAACGGGTGGCACAATCGCGTTGCAAACGGGGTTCGATTGCTTTCACTTCTTCCCCCTATTGCTAGTCGGTTGTTGGGTAATTTGGTTGGCTGGCTTGAATGAAACGGGGTTTGCGGCTTGCTTATCGTGAATGCGATTGTTGTTTAAAGAAGCGGCCAAACGGTAAACAGCTTCGATATTGTCGAGTTTGGCTGCCTCGATCGTATCGCGCATGCTAGAAGGTAACCCATTGATGTATTTCCTTATCTTACGGTCGGTGGTCATAATGAGGTGAGGATCAATGAAGCTAAGTTGCTTGAAGCGAGTAATGTAGGCTAGGTTCTCATCACCCACTTGCTTTAGAGCCCAAAATTCTTCTTCTAACCTTTGTTGCTCATGCGGAGGGCAAAATTCTTCCATCATGAGGGTCTTGACTTCTCCCCAGGGCAAAGCATAAGCCTCTTTGTTCGAACGGATGTTCCTTTCGTTCGTCCACCACTCGAGAGCTCGGGCTTGGAATACCCCAGTCGTACTACGCATTTTGAGCTCTTCGGGGCACTCACTGTTGATGAACGTGACCTCCATGCCATCAAACCACTAGAGCATGGTAGTCACCCCATCGTTGCCAGTGAATGGCTTGGGGTTGCACGGCGAAAAGTGCTTGAAGTTAAACGAAACGGGCTTGCGTGCTTCGACCTTAGAGTCGACGGAGGAGTTCGGAGTTTCGGAAGCTTGAATTTCGGTAACGACCTTTGGGACGATGCGCGCAATTTGATTGGCCATGAAGAACATCATCTTCTTCTTGGAGCGAGACTTTGACTTCTTAGACGTTTTTGAGTGACGGGAAGACATATAAGATTCAAAAGAACGAATAGGTGAGACTTGATCATAATGTTTGTTTAAGAAAATTGTTTTCATGAAATGATTCATATAACGTGTCACATAGCATAAAGGGTTCAACTTGATTCACATAGCATACAAAGGTTTAAACGTCTCATATAGCATAATCATGAATTTCATATAGCATAACGTGAATAAATGAAAGCATTGTAAATTTAGTTTGTTCACGAGAGATTATTATTGTTTTTGATTGCGATAAACGTGCGAAATGAGTAAAAAGTTTGAAATGGATGATCGTTCAAATATAAAATCACATATAAATTGAGATACATAAAAGAGAGGCTCAATAAAACATTGGATTGTTTCGGGTAGAGAAACGTCGACTACTCCAAAGTGGGTCGAAAGTTCTTTCGAATTAGAGAAAATGTGCTTTGGCCTATAGGTAAGACACTCTCGTCGAGAAGCGATTAACGGTATCTTACCCTTCGAGTTACTACACGTCTCTAATCGATTGAAACAATCGGGACTTTGGCGAGATTGAAAATCGAAGAATGGGACTTAATCGACGAGATGCGGGTTTCACCCCTAACTTGACGATTTCGTACCCTAAATGTGGTTGGTACTCGTCGGGTCAAAATAAATTTCGACACTTTGATGAGGGTCCACTAGAGTTGAAATGGAAATTACCATTAAGTTGTGGATTTCACTCCTAGCTTAATGGTGAAATTTCGTGCAAAAATAGTTTAAGGTAGAATGAGAGTCGTTTACCAAATTGTGGGTTTCACGCCTATTTTGGTAACGTCGTCTCGTTTATGTTACGAGTATTGTCAAAATCAAAAGTGCATTCATGTTAGCCTTAGGAAAGGCATATAAATTTAATCAAACAAGAAGTATTGCTAGGAAGCACGCAAGGTAGAGTACATAAGTTTTAAATAACAAATAAGAGACAAAGTTCCTAAAACTATAGACTAGGGCAAAGCATTCCTACTTTTTCCTAATTCCCTATAGTTATGGCTCTGATACCAATCTGTCACACCCCAACCGATGGCGGAAACATCGGGATGAGACGAAGTGCGTAGATTGTAAGAGACTTCATAACACTATGTGACAATATTAATTAAATTCAAATTTCATTTCAAGACTAATTGTCATACAAGGTTCAAATAAAATAACAACATTGTTTCATGATAAAACATAACAACAAAAATAGATGATTTAATCTAGGTGTGTATCTAGTCCACCCTAAATCTTGTTTCATCTTGCAATATCACTTCATCAATTAACCTGCAACATGTATTAAAATAGAGTTCAATGCAAAAGCAAAGGCGAGTATACAAGTTTTGTTACATAGCATAAATAGAATAAAAAAGTGCTCATATCCAACATGATTCATAATATGTGAGTACTAGTATGCAAATATGGCGTACAATATGTTCAAACCCGAGAATACAACGCATTAAAAGAGCCTAATCCCAAGAGTTTAGCGGGTGGTAACATGTTTAACTTAACAATACCCAAAAGAATAGCGGGCGGGGCGTTAATCCTATAGCGCTATAATTGTTAAGGGGGGCTAGCAAAGTTAATGAGCATATAACGTCCAAGTAGTTTACATAGCATACGAGAATAACAAGTAATCACATAGAGTTTCATGTTAAGCATGGATAGAGTATGTTTAAATGAGTTTAAGAGTCATTTGTATAATATACATGTTGCATCCCAAAATGAAAAAGGGAAAAAGGGATTGAGTATACTCACGGTTTTGCAAGCTTTCCAACTTGAATCCGTGAAGAGTTGATTGATGGAGGGAACACCAAGTTATCCTACAAGAGGAAAAGTCAAGGCGTATGAATAATTGGGAAGAATGATGGGATATTCGGACTTAATATTCAAGGAATGACAAAGTAAATATTATGAAAAATATTCACTATGGTATTAGCACTTGTCTTGACACTATAGTAATCCCTAAGGATTGTATGTGATTTCATAGGTTCAAGACCTATTAGAATCGTGACAAGGAACTATACACGTAGTGAGAAACTTATTAACTTGGTAGAAGATTATATAATCACTATCAAGGGTTCGGTTTATAATATACACATAATAATATATTTAGTCATGTAGGAGGCGGGAGGTTGAACCTTCCACTTTGGTACCTCTTGGTGTCATGTAAGTCAAGTAGGAGGTGGGAGATGAAACCCTCCACTTTGGTACCTCGAATGATTTATTAAAATAAAGGTCATGTAGGAGGTAGGAAGAGGAATCTTCTCTTTAGGAACCTCATAGATATGTACAAGAAATGATACAACTAAACTAAGCAAAACCTCAAGAGGTGTGTTGACTTGTATGTAGGTTAGCCTAGGCTAACCATGTAGTCACACTATCTTCAAGTTCAAGACTTGGCACCACTTGTGAACTAATCACTCGATTAAAACAGAAAGTTTGGAGTGTTTAGACACTCCTATTTAGTGTAAAACATCCTTGGTTTAGCTTTACTAATCATATTATGGACTAGAAGCATAAGAACACAAGCTTGTTTGAAGTATTCAATAGTTTAAGAAAGTTCGAAACAAAACAGAAAGTTTATGGACAATTTCAGGGCGCTTCCAGGTCTGATTTCTCCAAGGAGAAACCAAGGAATCAAACCCCATGATTATCCAAGCAAGTAGGAAGAAGAATCAAGTAGTTTGGTTGAGTTTTGAGCAAGTTATGCTCACTTTTGTATGAAGGTATGAATCTGTCCGAATTTCAGAATCTTGAGAGTGATTTTGGAGAGATTTGAGAGTGTTGGAAGTGTAGAATGGCTTGGAGAAGATGGGTATTTATAGGGGATGAATTTAGGGTTGATTGGAGGTGTTTAAAGGTGGTTTAGAGCTGATTGGAGGAGGTGGGAACTTGGGATTTCGTGCATAATCGCGGAGATTACAAGCTGCTGTCCCGCCAGACCCCCTTACGGACCGTAAGGGGGGTGCTTACGGTCCGTAAGCCTGGACCAGAAGGCACAAAATTTTTATTTCTTGTTTTAATGGTTTGCAACTTGTTCCAATGTCACCTAATACGGATTTTATGATTAAATTAGTGTTCTTAGGCATATGTAACATGTTCTAAAGATTGCATAAGTGTAAATTGAGTATGACTAAGCATAAGTTTCCTATAAAACATGAATGTCACGTGTCTAATAGTTTATCATAAGTTTGCAAACATCCCGAATAAATACCAAATTGTTTCTCAATTTAAACGTACAAACATGCATGGAGTATGTGTAACACGAGTTTAAATAAATGCAAGTTTCATTCATGATTCAAGTCTCGAGTTTACAATGATTGCAAGGAACGACGATTACAAGGGTACAAAGTTCCTAAAAATAAACATACGAATAAAAACTTGCTATAAATGGAAAGTACAACGAAGCCGGGCGTTACAAAGACCGCTTGACTTACGACCCTAAACAAGCACGAAACTAGTAGTGACGAGTTAAACATGTTTAACTAAGTTAGAAAACTGATTTGGTATCAAAACAAAGTGTTTTTATACCCGAAAATAGTTCCGTCGTAAAATGCAGATAAACGTGCATTTTGACCGAAAATTTGACTCATCACTACGACTAGTCAACATGGTAATCAGAAGGTATAGTCGCATGTGACTATAACCATCGTGATTACGATCACGTTGCAAAGTTCAAACAAACTTTGTCTTGACCAATTCACGGTCAAAGCTAAAAGTCAAACACTGTTTGACTTTTAGCTTAAAATAGCTAAAATAATTAAAAAAGACTAGGAAGAACACTTACAAGTGTTCTAGGAAGAAGATGAACTGAGGTAAGAGGCCTCCAACAATGTGGTAGCCTCTGCTTAGAGCAGGAGATGAAGAAAATTTGAAATGAGCAAGTTGTGAAGTGAAATGGCTTGGGTATTTATAGTGTTCTAGGAATCACAAGATCTTGACATTTTTTTGTGTGATGCCCAAGGATTAATCTTGTCCATACAAGTGTTAGGACCAGCTTGCAAGCCTTGGAGAACACTTAAAAAGCCCACAAGATTGAGAAAACACGGATTGAAAACGAGTTGCAACAGCTGGGAAACAAACAAGAAGTTTCTGTCACTGGCATTCTCTCACACCCCGCAAGAGAATCAGCCTTATGCTGTCGTGCCCCGATAGAGAGTTCAGACAGAACGTTCAAAAGTTGGCAAAACAGGTCCTTGCAGCTCTGAAACTTGTTTTTCGACGCGTTTAACCCCCGTTAACCCAATTTCAAGGCTCTACAAGGATGTTAAAGCATAGGGGACTTGAAATATGCTTGGAAATATCATAGATGTAGGTTCGTTTGGTCGTACGATCGCGTTTTTCGGTTAATTACGACGAAACTTGAACGGACGCGAAAACGATCCACATAAGCGACTAATGGTATTTTTGCATTCCCATCCCTAAAATAAAATATTTTAATGATTACAAAAATTTTTTGATGTCCGGATATGATCAGAATGTAAGATATGCGCGTATATGCAAACTTTCGCAGTTTTTGACGCTTTTAGTCCCTGTGATCAAATAAGCGCATTTTCGCATACCGAACCCCTCAAAACTTATTTCTAAGCTATGTAAAGGGTATTTAGGGTATGTTTAGCTTATGATCTTTTTCCGGAGTGTACGTTGCCATACGAAACGGTAGACTTTTGCAGTTTGACGCAAATAGTCCCTGTGACCGAATTAACTTGTTTTTGCCATACCAAACCCTTCAAAACGTATTTCTAAGTTATGTAAAGGTTATTTAAGGTATGTTAAGCTTATGTTACTGTTCCAGAGTGTTTTTCGCATTAAGCTAATTACGTTTACGCATCAGTTTGCGTATAACTTTCTAGTAAGCGATTTAGAGTTTAAAATCGAACAAAATCAAAAATGTACAAAATGTCAAACATAAATAAAAAAATATTGGGATCAAATCATATTGATTTATTGATATTGAATTGTTCGGAGTTGTACAATGATTACACAAGCACAAATGTCACAGTCTCCCCTACTTTAGAAAATTTCGTCCCGAAATTTATTTAGAGGAAACTTGTGAGAATTGATGTGGATATTTCGCTTTCATTTGATCTTCGCGTTCCCAAGTAAATTCTGGGCCACGTTTATATTCCCAACGAACTCTAACAATTGGTATGCGCTTGATTTTGAGCTTTTTGACTTCACGGTCCATGATTTCCACATGCTTCTCGACAAAGTGCATCGTGTCTTCAACACGAATTTCATCAAGTGGTATGTGGAGGTTTTCATCAGCCAAACACTTTTTGAGATTGGACACGCGGAAGGTTGGATGAACATTTCCAAGTTCAGGAGGTAGCTCTAGTCTGTAGGCCACTTTTCTGATTCTTTCAACGATCTTGAATGGTCCAACATATCTAGGTGCAAGTTTTCCTTTCTTTCCAAATCTAATCACACCTTTCCAAGGGGATACCTTGAGGAGAACATGATCACCGACTTGAAATTCTAAGGGCTTGCGTCGTTTATCCGCGTAACTGTTTTGACGGCTTCTAGTTGTCTGAAAGTTATCGCGAATTTTCTTGACCTTATCTGTAGTTTCTTGAATGAGTTCAGGTCCAGTAAGCTGAGCTTCACCTATCTCATTCCAGAAGACCGGTGAACGCCATTTTCGACCGTATAAAGCCTCGAAAGAAGCCATGTTGATGCTAGAGTGACAACTATTGTTGTAGGAGACTTCGATCAACGGTAGATGCGAATCCCAACTACCACCAAAATCGATCACACAAGCTCTAAGCATATCCTCCAGTGTCTGGATTGTTCTTTCAGATTGACCATCCGTTTACGGATGATAAGCTGTGCTCAAATTAAGTTGGGTTCCCATGGCAGATTGCATGGTTCTCCAAAAGTGAGACGAGAATCGAGCATCTCTGTCAGATATAATGTTCAAAGGAACACCATGTCGGGATACAATCTCATCCACATAGATTTTAGTATGTTTGTCAGCAGATAAATCCTCACGGATCGGTAAGAAATGTGCTGACTTTGTTAGACGATCAACGACTACCCAAATGGCGTCATGACCTCTTTTAGTACGTGGCAGCTTGGTAATGAGATCCATAGCAATGTTTTCCCATTACCAAACCAGTATCTCTGGTTGCTCCAATAATCCAGAGGGATGTTGGTGTTCTGCCTTAACCTTGAGACAAGTAAGGCATTTGGATACATATAAAGCAATGTCTTTCTTCATACCCGGCCACAAGTACTGTTTTCGAAGATCCTTATACATTTTGTCTGCACCAGGATGAATAGAATAACGAGACTTGTGAGCTTCATCCATTAACAAGGTGCGAAGATTGTCTTGACTTGGGACCCACAAACGATCCATGAAATAATATAACCCATTGTCCTTCAGTTCAAGCTCAGGCTTAATATGATATGGTAATTCTTTACCCATCAAATCTTGTGTAACACAAGTATGTTGAGCCTGAGAGATGCGGGTTTGAATATCATATCAAACCTGAACACAGTGAAGCTTGACACGTTCCTTACGACTTAATGCATCAGCCACGACATTCGCCTTACCAGGATGGTAGCGAATTTCGCAATCGTAGTTGTTTCGAAGTTCAACCCCTCGTCATTGCCTCATGTTTAGTTCTTTCTGATTGAAAATATGCTAGAGACTTTTATGGTCAGTGAACACTACACATTTTGTACCGTACAGATGGTGTCTCCAGATTTTGAGAGCAAAAACTACTGGGCCTAACTCAAGATCATGAGTTGTGTAGTTTTTCTCGTGTACCTTTAACTGTCTCGATACGTAGGCTATGACTTTGTTTCTTTACATGAGAACACAGCCAAGGCCTAAGTTGGATGCATCAAAATATACGACAAAATCGTCGTTGCCCTCAGGTAAAGATAAAATAGGTGCATCACAGAGTTTCTATTTCAAGGTCTGAAAAACTTCTTCCTGTTTGGGTCCCCATTCAAAAGGTTTATTCTTTTGAGTTAAGGCTGTGAGAGGAACCACAATCTTGGAGAAGTTTTCAATAAAACGACGGTAATAACCTGCGAGACCAAGAAATGAACGAACCTCGGTAGGAGTAGTAGGTGTATCCTAGTCCTTAATCGCACTGATTTTGGCGGGATCTACATGTATACCTTGTTCGTTAACAATGTGTCCAAAAAATTGAACTTCCTTAAGCTAAAATTTGCACTTGGAGAACTTGGCGAAAAGCTGTTCTTTCTTTAGGAGTTCCATTGTAAGACGGAGATGTTGTTCATGATCGACTCATGTCTTGGAATTGATCAAAATGTCATCAATGAAAACGATGATGAACTTGTCCAAATAAGGCTTACAAACCCTATTCATCAAGTCCATGAAAACAACAGGAGCATTAGTTAAACCGAAGGGCATAACAGTAAACTCATAATGACCATATCGTGTGCGAAAAGTTGTCTTGGGAATATCTTCTTCGAGTACACGAAGCTGATGATACCCAGAACGTAGATCAATCTTTGAAAAGCAAGTAGCACCCTGTAATTGATCAAAGAGATCATCAATGCGAGGTAGGGGATATCGATTCTTGATGGTTAGTTTGTTGAGCTCACGATAATCGATACACATACAGAAAGATTCATCTTTCTTCTTCACAAATAGGACAGGAGCACCCCAAGGTGAAAAGCTCGGATGGATGAATCCTTTGTCAGAAAGCTCCTGAAGCTGTTTAGATAATTCTTGCATCTCAGATGGTGCAACACGATAAGGTGATTTAGCAATAGGATTTGCACCAGGTATAAGATCAATACGGATAAGGTGATTTAGCAATAGGATTTGCACCAGGTATAAGATCAATACGGAACTCAACTTGGCGTGTTGGGGGTAAACCAGGTAATTATTTAGGAAATACCTCAGGATAATCCCGAACAATAGGGATATCTTGAATAGACTTACCCTTGCCTTTCTCCTCTACGACATGCGCCAAGAAGGCCACACCGTTCTTTCGTAGGTATTTTTGAGCTTGGGTACAAGTCATGAGTTGAAGACTACTAATTGGTTTCTCCCCACGAACTTCTAAGATCTCACCAGTCAAAAGCGGTACACGAACAATTTTCTCAAAACAAACCACCTCAGTGTGGTATTTGGCTAACCAATCCATTCCTACTATTACATCGAAGCTCCCAAGTTGCATCGGCGTGAGGTCAATAGGAAAAATATGGTTATTAAGGTTCAACTGGCAATTTCGAAGAACACAATCAAGTACAACAGGTTCGCCACTAGCTACCTCTACTGTCAAGGGCTTTCCTAGTTTTGTTCTAGTCATGGAAAGCAAAGGCCCAAAAGCTAAGGATACGATACTCTTATCGGCACCCGAATCAAAAAGAACAGAAGCAGGTTGGTTGTTAACAAAGAACGTACCATTTACCACCTTGTTGTCTGCACGTTTGATGTGTGTAAAATGCAACATATAAATTACATCAAATAAGGCATAAAACTAACCCTTTTTAAGTACTAATATTGGAAAAAGAGTGTTTTTGTCTTCCTTTTGTATTTTCAGGATTAAATGAGCTCAAAAACGCAAAAGAAGCAAAAAGACAGCTAAATCTAACATAAATACAAGAAAAGGAACATTAGTGGACTGCCCGACCCCTCAACGGCACCTTCCAAAGCAAATTAGAGAAGTCAGAAGACTGAACACGCCCCGTGCTCAGCCAGCACGGGGCCGTGCCCAAGAAGCAGCAGAAAAGACAAATCTATAGAAGCTTCTATTGCCCACCACGGGCCGTGCCCAGTGGACACGGGGGCGTGTCGAAAGTACAGCAGGCGCATTTATTGTAATTGCGAATTACAATTAATGAGGAGAGAGAGTGTCAGACAGGCACGGGGCCGTGCCCAGCGGACACGGGGCCGTGCCCAGCTCTCTGTTCAGCCTATAAATAGGAGTGCTTGGATTCATTTCAACTCATCCCTTGGCACACCACCTCTCTCACACTTCATCCACCACCCACCACCACCACAACACCATCATCCACCACCATCATCCATTGTCCATCGTAGAGTGTGTGAGTCGTCTCGGGATCCAAGATTGATCGTAAGAGTTCTTGACAATCAAGGCCATGTTTGCCTAAGTCTCTTACATCACTTGGTGAAGACAAAGTGTCTAGTATAATACTTTTTATTTCTAATCTTTTGCACTTTTTATTTGGTTTTGTATTAATGACTTTAATAACTAGTTACTTATGTTGAAGGTGATCTTTCCTTATCGTTTGTCCGTGGTGTCTTGGCATTATTTTACTGTCTATATAAAATAAAGGATTTTCACCATTCATATCTCCACGGTCTATATGGAGGTATGTTGGCTACCTGGTCGGGGGTTAAGGGAACGGTTTGGTAAAGGTCTTGCCATTGTTCAGCGTTTAGAGGTCCTGCAATGGACCTGGGTCAAATTTAGTAGGACCTCCTTCAATGCTTCACGGTATTGGATGGCGGGGGTCCAAACTCTTTGACCCCCTCATAAGTTAACTACTATTAATACTATAACTTGGCTATTTAGGACTGTATCCCTGCTGACTCAGACTACTTAGCCGAGGGTAACGTCACCGCCAAAAGCGGGGCCTACCACAATACTGCATTAATAACTTAATTCATTATCTTCCAATAATCCACCCTTTTAGGATTGTATCCTTGCTGACTCAAACTACTGGGGTGAGGGTAACGTCACCTTCAAAAGAGGGGCCTACTACAATAACTAAGATAATCTCTTAATTATGTGCAAAAGTGCGGAAATAATCAAAGGTTATACTAGATACGAGTCGGAACCAAGTGATTCATCTTGTCTATCTGTTTTTATTTTATTTTTATTTTCAACATTTTAGCTAGTTTTTATTTTTCTTAGCTTAAAACATTTTTCTAAACTTTTATTTTGATTAGACGTTGAGGATAAACCGGTACTAAAAGCTCTTGTGTCCTTGGACGACCTCGGTATCTTACCAACGCTATATTACACTCAACGATGGGTGCACTTGCCCATATGTGTGTTTAGTGTTAGTGAAATATCGTGTTTTATAAATTTAAAACTTGGCTAAAATAAGTGTTAAAAAGGGCTTAAAATATACACCTAATATATATAACACTTTCACGCACATCAAGTTTTTTTGGCGCCGTTGCCGGGGACACAAGGATTTTAAGAAAGCTTAAAATCGACGGCCTAATCAGTTTTCAAAACATTTTTAAAAGCGCGCACATTTTTCTGCATTTTAGTTTAGATTTGCATTTACAGTAACCTGTACACGGGGCCGTGTTCACTGAACACGGGGCCGTGCTGCACATTTTCATAAAAACACCCAGTAACAGTAACTTGAACACGGGCCGTGCTCACTGAACACGCCCCGTGCTCAACGAAATCAGTAAATTTAATTAAAACGCCCAGATACAGATTCTGAACACGGGGCCGTGCTCACTGAACACGGGGCCGTGTCCAGCCTCTGTTTCCGTTTTATTTTTGTTTTCTGATCTCGAGACTCGGTTATGGTCTGCTGAGTGATTCTTATGGATCAATACTCAGGAGGTTACAACTACACCTATGATGAGGATGATTATAGGGGTAATTATTGCACTAATTGTCGTAATACACGCTCGATTCAAAATAATCACTCATATCAACCATCCAATTCATACACCTACTATGAGGAGCCCAGGTACGAGCCATCAACTTCATACACATCCTATGAAGACCAAAGGTATGAACCTCCTCCCTCATACTCATATTTTGATGAACCAAGGTATGAGCCCTCATACTCATACTTTGAGGAACCAAGATATGAGCCACCACCTTCATATGCTTATTATGAGGAACCTTGGCGTGAACAACCCACCTCATATGAGTATTATGAAGAACAAAATTACGAACCTTATCCATCATATGCTTACAATGAAGGACAATGGTGTGAACCATCAACTTCATATGGGTATTATGAGGAACAAAGGGTCGAACAACCGGATTTCTATAACCGAAGTGACCGATAGGATATTAGAACACATAAGAGTTATCGATCGATGTATAAAAGAAGCTCGCGCAAGGGAAGAGGAGTCCCGCGCAAGAGAAGAACTAAAAAGGGAAGAGATAACTGAAAATGTAAAAATGGAAGAACAAATAAGTGAAAAACCGACACATGAGTTAAACAACGAAAAAGGTGAGTCCGACAACGTTAAAATTCAAGAAGAGTCTAATTTTGAAAAAATTAATCTTTTGTCACCCTCTTTCGAAAATCATTGTTTAGTACCCACTCATGCTAAGTTTTTAAAAGAGTTAAACACTAACACTAAAATTGACGAAACGGTAAGTGTTAAGTTAACTAATGATCAAACTACACTAATAAAAGAAGACCCATTTGAAATTAACATTACACCGGTTCCATGTTTCTTTCAAAATTCATTTATTAGTAATGTCACCATTGATAAAGATCTTTGTGTTAACATAATGCCTAACTACATTTTTGAAAAATTAAGTATTAGTGATTTTTCTCCACTTCAAATACCCATTTTTCTATCCAATCGGAAAGTAATAAAATCAATCGGTATAGTTGAAGATGTCTTGGTTCAAACAAATCAAATGGTAATCCCAACCGACTTCGTCATCCTCGATGTCGCTCCTCTAGTGTTGGGACGACCATTTGTAAAAACTCACGAAGCTTTGAAAAACTGGAAGTTCAATAATCTACCTCTTCAATTAGGGGCATTTAAAAGAAGTGTCGATCTCGAACGATCAATGAAATATCCATTCGGCAATAATGACCCCCTAATTGAAGATGAAGATGAACCACCCGATACAAGTGAAGAGATTGACCACTTTGTTGAAGAAGAGGTCGCCATAGAACAAACTTTTAAAGTTCTTGATCGAAACGAGCAACCAAATAAGGAGTCTCCTAAAGACCCACCACTTGAGCTCAAAGAACTTCCAAAAGGTTTGGAATATGCTTTTCTAGACAAAGATGGTAAGTTACCTGTAATTATTTTGTCTAAATTAGATAACTTAGAAAAAGAAAAATTAATTAATCTTTCGAAAAAACACAAAAATGCAACAGCTTGGAAATTTGTTGACATAAAAGGAATTAGTCCTTCTATGTGCACACACAAAATTTTGATGAATGATGACTACAAATCGGTCATACAACCACAACGACGAGTAAATCCAAATGTTCAAGAAGTGGTTAAAAACGAAGTCATCAAGTTACTTGACGCCGGACTTATCTATCCTATCTCCGATAGTCCTTGGGTGAGTCCCGTCCAAGTAGTTCCAAAGAAAGGAGGTATGACGGTAATAACTAACGAAAAGAATGAACTAATACCAACGAGAACCGTCACAGGATGGAGAGTATGTATAGATTATAGACGATTAAATGAGGCAACAAGAAAGGATCATTTTCCTTTACCCTTCATTGATCAAATGTTAGAAAGATTATCCGGTCATAAATTTTACTGTTTCTTGGATGGTTTTTCAGGTTACTTTCAAATCCCGGTAGCACCCGAAGACCAAGAAAAGACAACTTTCACATGTCCCTATGGAACTTTTGCTTATCGACGCATGCCGTTCGGTCTATGTAATGCCCCAGCAACATTCCAACGTTGCATGGTAGCCATTTTCCATGACATGATAGAAAAGACAATGGAAGTCTTCATGGACGACTTTTCTATCTTTGGGGATTCATATGACCAATGCCTCGATAACCTTGAACGAATGCTATCCCGATGTGAGGAAACTAACCTCGCCCTTAATTGGGAAAAATGCCATTTCATGGTAACGGAGGGAATAGTACTTGGTCACAAAATCTCAAGCGAAGGAATGGAGGTGGATCGAGCCAAAATAGATACCATTTCTAGATTACCACCTCCATCCTCCGTAAGAGCTATCAGAAGTTTCTTAGGGCATGCCGGATTCTATAGGCGATTTATCAAAGACTTTTCAAAAATCTCAAGGCCTCTAACGAAGTTACTTGAAAAAGATGCCCCTTTCATCTTTGACAAGAATTGCAATCAAGCATTTCTAACCCTAAAGGAAATGCTAGTCAATGCACCTATCATGATAGCGCCTGATTGGAAATTTCCTTTCGAAATCATTTGTGATGCTAGTGACTTTGCAGTTGGAGCTGTCTTGGGACAGAGAAAAGAAAAGCATTTCCACCCAATCTATTATGCTAGTAAAACACTTAACGATGCACAAGAAAATTACACAACAACTGAAAAAGAATTACTAGCTGTGGTATTTGCTTTTGATAAATTTCGTTCTTATCTTGTTCTTTCTAAAACTATAGTCTATACAGACCATGCAGCCATTCGATATCTCTTCAAGAAGCAAGACGCAAAACCACGTTTGATTAGGTGGATTCTACTCCTCCAAGAATTTGACATTGAAATCAAGGACAAAAGAGGAGCAGAAAATACCGCAGCAGATCATCTTTCACGCTTAGAGGACCCAGCTTTAGAGGCAACCAGGGACGAGCAAATCAACGAAAAATTTCCAACTGAGTCCCTGGAAATGGTGGAATACAAGGAAGAACCATGGTACGCCGACTATGCTAACTACCTAGCTAGCGGTATAGTCGCAAAAGGATGGCCACATCATCAAAGAAAAAAAATTCTTTGCTAATGTGAAACACTACTTTTGGGAAGATCCATATCTTTTCAAAATGTGTGCCGACCAACTCGTCAGACGATGCGTACATGGTAGAGAAGCACGAAGAATTCTCCGCCATTGTCATGAAGGTCCATACGGAGGACATCATGGTGCCGCCAGTACCGCACGAAAGGTATTTGATTCAGGATTTTATTGGCCAACCATTTACAAAGACGCCCAAAGTCTTGTAAAAACATGTGATGCTTGCCAAAGAACAGGTAATATTTCTTCCAAAAACGAAATGCCACAAAATGGCATTCTTGTTTGTGAAATATTTGATGTGTGGGGACTCGACTTTATGGGACCTTTCCCACCATCGAAAGGAAACAAATATATACTTGTGGCAGTAGATTACTTGTCTAAATGGGCCGAGGCCGAGGCACTTCCAACAAATGATGGAAGAGTCGTGGTAAAATTTCTGAAAAAATTATTCTCTCGTTTTGGCACGCCTAAAGCTTTAATAAGTGATAGAGGTACCCATTTTTGCAACCATCAACTTGAAAATTTTTTAACAAGATATGGGGTCTATCACCGGGTTTCAACAGCATATCATCCTCAAACAAACGGATAAGCCGAAGTGACTAATAGAGGTTTAAAACGAATACTCGAAAAAACCGTAGGGTTAAATAAAAAGGAATGGGCTGATAAATTAGATGATGCTTTATGGGCTTTTCGAACTGCTTATAAAACAACAATAGGTACAACCCCATATAAGCTAGTTTATGGAAAAAGTTGTCATTTGCCAGTAGAAATTGCACACAAAGCCTACTGGGCAATCAAAAATGTAAACTTAGATCTAGAATTTGCTGGTAAAAATCGATTTTGTCAAATAAATGAATTAGACGTGCTTAGGAATTATGCATACTCAAACTCTGAAATTTATAAGGAAAGAATGAAAAATTTGCATGACAAACATATTAAACCTAATGAATTTCGGGTAGGAGATTTAGTTCTTTTGTTTAATTCACGACTTCGATTGTTTCCTGGTAAATTAAAGTCTAGGTGGTCAGGACCTTTTTCCGTCACCCACATTTTTCCACACGGTGCAGTAGAAATTAAATCTCGAAATGGGCCACCATTTAAAGTCAATGGACAACGGCTGAAACTTTATCAAGGATTTATTGAGGATGAGGAAGAAGAGATCTCGCTTCAAACGGTGGAAGAATAAAAACATCATGCCTGGTAAGTTACGAACGATTGAGACGACAAAATAAAGCGGTAAGTTTTCTAACCATGGCTTATGGGAAAAAGGGGCACTCACACGAGCACTTAAAAAAAAAAACAAAAAACAAAAAACTCGCTCGGCACGAGGCCGTGTCCGCTGGACACGGGGCCGTGTTCGCGCTGCAGACGGGATAAAACCCCTTTTTCAAAACAGTTTCTTCATTCCACACGCCCCGTTTCCCCACAAAAGCTCTGGTTCCAGGCGATTTTTCGCGAAATTTCGACGTCTCCTATCGATCTAACAAAGTCAAGGTATGATTCTATCACTCTTAGTAGTTAGATTAGTTACTTGCATGTAGTTAAAACACCACAAATTTGGGAAAAAATCTAGGGTTCTTGAAGTTCATCCGGATCAAACCTCAAATTTTTGTTTAGATCTGTTTGCATTTAGTTAGATTAGTGTTAAGGAAAGTAAATACACTTAGATTGTTCATAGATTCACCCGATTTCTTACAAAAACCCCAAACCCTTGTTCTTGAACCGAAAAAGATAAAATTGATGGGGGTAAACGGGATATTTTGGGAAAAACGGTGTTTAGGGTTTCATTTTCGGGGGAAACCGCACCTATTGGACCAAAAATTTTCAAGTTTTCGAAACTGGGTCAAAAAATGAAGTTTTTGAGTAACAGACCTCTGGACACGGGGCCGTGTCCGCTGGACACGGGGTCGTGTCCAGCCCGCTGTTTGCAGTTTTTCCCGAAAAACATTTCTGTTTCGTGCTAACTTTTGGTGTACTCTTGCAGATGGCCAGGAAGTTTACAAGATTCAACGCTAATGAGCTAGATGCAAGAGCTCGATACAAGTTTCTTCAAACAAGGCCAGAGGAACACCCGAGGCAGGCTTGCACAAAACTGCTAACCATGGTGAATCAAATTGACCGTTTTAACAACATTGTCACGGGACCACTCAGAGTCGCACTAACAACCCGACTTCGTTCCGTCCATGAATGCACCTTGGAATTTTACAGCACCTTTGCATTCACTTCAAGGTGTGACCCGTTCGATTATCGGGTTGTATGCGGAAGAGGATGCGGGAAACGAAGAAAATACAGGGGGATTGAGAGAGATTGAAGACAACGAGCGCCAAGCCATGTGGGCTCAGATTGGGGAAGGGTTCTACAATCCGAGCAGCACTAAGAGTACCAAGCTGAGGGATCCGCTTTACAGATACATTCATAGGCTCCTCGGCTACTCTCTTAGCCAAAGGCATGACAGTGGTGGCGTCGTTGGGTTAAGAGATTTACTTGTCCTCCATTGCATTCACAACCGCAGGCCGCTCGATGTTCCATTCCTCATGCTCCGAAACATGCATCACAACCGCCTTGCTAGTGCACCAACTCCTATTTTCTTCGGGGGATGGGTGTACCGTCTCTTCAAGCACTTCGCCCACATTCCGAGGTCATTTGAGAGGAGCCCATGGTCGGGTACGGTGGATATTCACATATGCCGCTCGATGAACCTGATTTATGAGGCAGAAGACGGGACGGTAACCTTTCAAAGGACGCAAGGTCATGCATGGAACCCGCAGGAAGCGCTTGTCCTCCCAGCTCCGCAACATCATCAGTACCAATACCCACCCCACGGTGATCCGGGCCAATCATCCTCCTCGGGAGGCGGTTTTCCTAATTTTCAAAGTTTGCATGATTTGTTGCAGGAAAACCTCATGTGTACTCGGAACACCTATAACATGGCGAGCAACACCTACCACCGGGTCGGAGCTATAGAGAGAAACCTATCCGAGATCCAAGACGATGTTGGATACATACGAGACCACATTGCACGCCATGGAGGGGATGATGACGATGATGATGATGACGATGCTATGGAGTAGGCGAGAGGAGAAAAGGAGGAAGCGGTTGATTGTTAACTCCACAGGTTTAAGTCCCTTTATCTATCGAACAATTGGTGGCCTGCGTGCCAGAAGTTGAACAATTTACTTTCCTTGAACACTTTTATTTTCCGTTTTCTTTTTCTTTTACTCTATGCTTGGAACAATTAACTATGGTAATTTAGGATGTTTGTGTTGCTTGGTGTGGTATTAAGTGATGAAACAGGTACAAACCAAGGCTTGGAATGCTAAGCCTCAGCACTTATAGGGCCAGGATGGAAAAACCGGAGGAAGAAACCTGTTTTTCAGGCTTTCAGACTGTCCACACGGGGACGTGTCTAGCCAACACGCCCCCGTGCTCACCTCCTAGACCTGTTGTTTGGCTTCTGTCCTGCAGATTTTTTTCAGACACGTGGCCGTGTCCAGTGGACACGGGGCCGTGTCCACCTTCTGTAAGTTCTCGTTACTGGCACCTGAACACGGGGTCGTGCCCACTCAACACGGGGTCGTGTCCAGGCTGCCAGTAACACAAAATTTTTGCTTTTTACGCCTATTTACACATCTAATCAACCTAAAAATTTATTTTTGGGACACATTGAGGACAATGTGTAATTTAAGTGTGGGGGGGATGCTAAAACCTTGAATTTTGCAAAGTCCTAAATACAAGCCTTACACAAAACTCTATTGGAACCGCTAATCACCCCAAATTTTTTCAAAAAGGAACATTTTTTCTTACTTGTCTAGGTTTAATTCGGGAAATTCAAGTTCTCAAAAAGGTTATGTTTTTACGAATTTACAACCGATAGCGTAGTGATAAAAAGAACCAACATAATAAAATTATGAAAAGGCATGGCAAACTTAGTTAAAATTTGATTATATATACTTGATCACATAAAAACCCATTCCCACAAAAAAGTGAGTTTTGAGCCTTTATTGAGCACAATTACATATCATTAAAACTAAATGCTCATTTTTCGTTTCTTGTGTGAATAGCCGCTTGGTTCTTACGACTCTAGAACTTGCCATGACGATACATTCCCGGTCCTTATCAACTTAAACCCGAGTAAATAAATGATGGAGGCATTAGGACTAACCCTTTTTATTTCTACACCATTATTTTTCTTTTTCTTTTACCACCTACCCAAAAATCCCCCTAGTTAACCCCTTTGAGCCTAAACCTTTTCATTTCATCACCCAAAACCCTTTTTCCCACCAAAACCTTTTTCATTTTTAACCTTTTGTTTTAGTAACAAGTTCGGTTTTTCGTATGATCAAAAAAAAAAAATTGTTGATGATGAAGCAAAAAGAAAATAAACAAACAAGTTCATCAAAAATAACTTTGTTTGAATAAAAGCTTCATCAAAATAAAATTAGAAAGTCTTACGAAAACCGACACTTGTTACGCTTTTCGCCCTTTTTCTACTAACCACTAACCACTATCCCAACCACCTACCTTTAACCCAAGCCTAACCCTTAACCCACAAAGTCCTCTTGATATTTACAAAGGTATAAAAGTTAAAAAGGAGGAGGATTGATTGCTTGGCAAGCCTATGGTAGGAATAAGTTCCATGCCGCTCTCGAGGGATTCACTAAAAATACACCTTCGGCCGAGTGTGAGTGATTTCCCCCGTAAGGTATGTGAACTTGTATATAAATGGAATTTTAAAAAGGCATGTTATGCCCAAATAAGTAATTTCTCCTAAGAAATGTTCTAAATAAATCATTACGAATAGGAGTGTAAATAAATAAAAATAAAACCCAAAAAGATCTTGGACATCCCGACACTCTACGACAAGCCCAAAACCTTCTCTTCTACCTATTCCATTTGGGAGTGTAAGCCACATATTAAAGAGTTTTGCTTGAGGACAAGCAAAAGTTCAAGTGTGGGGGTATTTGATGTGTGTAAAATGCAACATATAAATTACATCAAATAAGGCATAAAACTAACCCTTTTTAAGTACTAATATTGGAAAAAGAGTGTTTTTGTCTTCCTTTTGTATTTTCAGGATTAAATGAGCTCAAAAAACGCAAAAGAAGCAAAAAGACAGCTAAATCCAACATAAATACAAGAAAAGGAACATTAGTGGACTGCCCGACCCCTCAACGGCACCTTCCAAAGCAAATTAGAGAAGTCAGAAGACTGAACACGCCCCGTGCTCAGCCAGCACGGGGCCGTGCCCAAGAAGCAGCAGAAAAGACAAATCTATAGAAGCTTCTATTGCCCACCACGGGCCGTGCCCAGCGGACACGGGGGCGTGTCGAAAGTACAGCAGGCGCATTTATTGTAATTGCGAATTACAATTAATGAGGAGAGAGAGTGTCAGACAGGCACGGGGCCGTGCCCAGCGGACACGGGGCCGTGCCCAGCTCTCTGTTCAGCCTATAAATAGGAGTGCTTGGATTCATTTCAACTCATCCCTTGGCACACCACCTCTCTCACACTTCATCCACCACCCACCACCACCACAACACCATCATCCACCACCATCATCCATTGTCCATCGTAGAGTGTGTGAGTCGTCTCGGGATCCAAGATTGATCGTAAGAGTTCTTGACAATCAAGGCCATGTTTGCCTAAGTCTCTTACATCACTTGGTGAAGACAAAGTGTCTAGTATAATACTTATTATTTCTAATCTTTTGCACTTTTTATTTGGTTTTGTATTAATGACTTTAATAACTAGTTACTTATGTTGAAGGTGATCTTTCCTTATCGTTTGTCCGTGGTGTCTTGGCATTATTTTACTGTCTATATAAAATAAAGGATTTTCACCATTCATATCTCCACGGTCTATATGGAGGTATGTTGGCTACCTGGTCGGGGGTTAAGGGAACGGTTTGGTAAAGGTCTTGCCATTGTTCAGCGTTTAGAGGTCCTGCAATGGATCTGGGTCAAATTTAGTAGGACCTCCTTCAATGCTTCACGGTATTGGATGGCGGGGGTCCAAACTCTTTGACCCCCTCATAAGTTAACTACTATTAATACTATAACCCGGCTATTTAGGACTGTATCCCTGCTGACTCAGACTACTTAGCCGAGGGTAACGTCACCGCCAAAAGCGGGGCCTACCACAATACTGCATTAATAACTTAATTCATTATCTTCCAATAATCCACCCTTTTAGGATTGTATCCTTGCTGACTCAAACTACTGGGGTGAGGGTAACGTCACCTTCAAAAGAGGGGCCTACTACAATAACTAAGATAATCTCTTAATTATGTGCAAAAGTGCGGAAATAATCAAAGGTTATACTAGATACGAGTCGGAACCAAGTGATTCATCTTGTCTATCTATTTTTATTTTATTTTTATTTTCAGCATTTTAGTTAGTTTTTATTTTTCTTAGCTTAAAACATTTTTCTAAACTTTTATTTTGATTAGACGTTGAGGATAAACCGGTACTAAAAGCTCTTGTGTCCTTGGACGACCTCGGTATCTTACCAACGCTATACTACACTCAACGATGGGTGCACTTGCCCATATGTGTGTTTAGTGTTAGTGAAATATCGTGTTTTATAAATTTAAAACTTGGCTAAAATAAGTGTTAAAAAGGGCTTAAAATATACACCTAATATATATAACACTTTCACGCACATCAACGTTCCTCGTTTGCGTTCAAATTAAAAGCTCGACCACGAGCCTGTGCCTGATTCGCATTTGCCAACTTCGGGCAGTTGTTCCTATAGTGGGTCAGATCCCCACAGTTATAAGAAGAACCAGGCGGGTAGTGAGGTCGTGCAGGCTGCTGGGCAGGGTTTTGTGCAGGGTTTTGTGCTGCCTGATGGGTAGGTGCAAATTGACAAGTATTGGCAAGATGACCCGATTTCCCACAGTTTGTGCAGATGCGGCATTGCACATGTGGTTGGTGGTGGCTGTTACACTTGTTGCAAAAGGGTGCATTGCCAGCATACTGCCTTTTGGCTGGTGGTTGTGCAGGCTGATTAGAAGCGGCCTGATTAGCCTGTGCCGTAACAACGAAATTCTTGGAAGCCTTACACTTCCTAGATTTCTTCGAAGACTCAGCCTTTTTACCCTTTTGTTTCTCGGTTTTGTCAGTCTGTTTCTTGTCACCCTTTCTGTGGAGTTTACCCTTCTTGACTTGAGAGTCAGTTAGGGTTGCAGCTAGCTCAATGGCCTGTCGGACTGTAGTCGGGTTACTACCAGTGACGATATCCTGAACAGGATCTGGCAAATCGTCTATGTATTTCTCAATCGCCTTGTCCAAAGGCGTGACCATTGTCGGACAGAGCAATCGTAACTCCTCGTATCTGTCAGTGTAAGCCTGGTGTTCACCACTGTCTTGCTTAAGGTCATGGATCTCATCTTCTAGTGCCCTCTGCTCGTGACGAGGGCAGAACTCTTTCATCATTAGAGCTCTAAGTTCCTCCCAAGTTTGACCCATAGTAACATCAGCCCCTCGATCTCTCATTACCCCATTCCACCACGTGAGAGCCCTCTTTTGAAATACACTAGAAGCAAACTCGACTTTACGATTGTTTAGACACTGAACATGGTGAAATGTACTCCCAAGACTCTCAAACCACTGTAGGAGCCCAGTTGCTCCTTCAGAACATCTAAACTTGAGCGGTTTAGCCAAATTAAACTGTTTAAAGTTGCATGGAGCAGGTGCATTAATGTTATTGTTGTTGGCTTGGTTGATTTGAGTAATGAGATTTGGTAGTACAGCAGCCATCTGCTGTGCTATAATAGATGCCAGTTCGGCATCAGGTTGTTGTACGTTGTGTCGAGGAGGCATTCTAAAAGAGGAAACATGAGAGAAAATGAGTGAGATGATATGATGAAACATGAGATGTCATAAATATCGACAAAATGTAAGGATGGTGGTCATTTGTTCGTTACTTCAAAACAAACAAACGACACACAGTGACTAATCAAAGTAAATGGGTTATAATAATGTATCGCGAAGACATGCTTTAGCCTATAAGTGGAAACTCACCCCAAGAGTTCCCAGGTAAGAGTGACTGATCCAATATTGCGGATTTGTACGAACACTCTAGCCTTAGACAGAAAACTCGAGGTATAGGCACCCACCCTTCCAGATTGCATGTGTTCACATTATTTAGACCCAAACTTTGATGAGATTTTGAAAACTTGGAAGGCACAAGGCCAAAAAGTGTGACAACTGTAAAAAATCCAGGTATCCGTACAATTAATTAATCATAATTAGTGCTTAATGACTATGCTGAATTTCAATTAACTGCTTTCTGATTACTGCCATGTACATACATGTGCATCATACATTGTTTAATGTCATACTAATATCGCATGAAAGCCTTATTGCCTCAAATGATGCATTAAGTACAGTTAGCATAGTTATCTAATAAATCAGGAAAATGCTGACAGAACTCAGCACATAGACAGACAGTGCATTGAGATACAGAATGAGCCAGAAACTAAGTATTACACTAGTATAGTGTGTAGGAAAGTAATGATCATAAATTTATATCGTGTTTTATAAATTTAAAACTTGGCTAAAATAAGTGTTAAAAAGGGCTTAAAATATACACCTAATATATATAACACTTTCACGCACATCAACGTTCCTCGTTTGCGTTCAAATTAAAAGCTCGACCACGAGCCTGTGCCTGATTCGCATTTGCCAACTTCGGGCAGTTGTTCCTATAGTGGGTCAGATCCCCACAGTTATAAGAAGAACCAGGCGGGTAGTGAGGTCGTGCAGGCTGCTGGGCAGGGTTTTGTGCAGGGTTTTGTGCTGCCTGATGGGTAGGTGCAAATTGACAAGTATTGGCAAGATGACCCGATTTCCCACAGTTTGTGCAGATGCGGCATTGCACATGTGGTTGGTGGTGGCTGTTACACTTGTTGCAAAAGGGTGCATTGCCAGCATACTGCCTTTTGGCTGGTGGTTGTGCAGGCTGATTAGAAGCGGCCTGATTAGCCTGTGCCGTAACAACGAAATTCTTGGAAGCCTTACACTTCCTAGATTTCTTCGAAGACTCAGCCTTTTTACCCTTTTGTTTCTCGGTTTTGTCAGTCTGTTTCTTGTCACCCTTTCTGTGGAGTTTACCCTTCTTGACTTGAGAGTCAGTTAGGGTTGCAGCTAGCTCAATGGCCTGTCGGACTGTAGTCGGGTTACTACCAGTGACGATATCCTGAACAGGATCTGGCAAATCGTCTATGTATTTCTCAATCGCCTTGTCCAAAGGCGTGACCATTGTCGGACAGAGCAATCGTAACTCCTCGTATCTGTCAGTGTAAGCCTGGTGTTCACCACTGTCTTGCTTAAGGTCATGGATCTCATCTTCTAGTGCCCTCTGCTCGTGACGAGGGCAGAACTCTTTCATCATTAGAGCTCTAAGTTCCTCCCAAGTTTAACCCATAGTAACATCAGCCCCTCGATCTCTCACTACACATTCCACCACGTGAGAGCCCTCTTTTGAAATACACTAGAAGCAAACTCGACTTTACGATTGTTTAGACACTGAACATGGTGAAATGTACTCTCAAGACTCTCAAACCACTGTAGGAGCCCAGTTGCTCCTTCAGAACATCTAAACTTGAGCGGTTTAGCCAAATTAAACTGTTTAAAGTTGCATGGAGCAGGTGCATTAATGTTATTGTTGTTGGCTTGGTTGATTTGAGTAATGAGATTTGGTAGTACAGCAGCCATCTGCTGTGCTATAATAGATGCCAGTTCGGCATCAGGTTGTTGTACGTTGTGTCGAGGAGGCATTCTAAAAGAGGAAACATGAGAGAAAATGAGTGAGATGATATGATGAAACATGAGATGTCATAAATATCGACAAAATGTAAGGATGGTGGTCATTTGTTCGTTACTTCAAAACAAACAAACGACACACAGTGACTAATCAAAGTAAATGGGTTATAATAATGTATCGCGAAGACATGCTTTAGCCTATAAGTGGAAACTCACCCCAAGAGTTCCCAGGTAAGAGTGACTGATCCAATACTGCGGATTTGTACGAACACTCTAGCCTTAGACAGAAAACTCGAGGTATAGGCACCCACCCTTCCAGATTGCATGTGTTCACATTATTTAGACCCAAACTTTGATGAGATTTTGAAAACTTGGAAGGCACAAGGCCAAAAAGTGTGACAACTGTAAAAAATCCAGGTATCCGTACAATTAATTAATCATAATTAGTGCTTAATGACTATGCTGAATTTCAATTAACTGCTTTCTGATTACTGCCATGTACATACATGTGCATCATACATTGTTTAATGTCATACTAATATCGCATGAAAGCCTTATTGCCTCAAATGATGCATTAAGTACAGTTAGCATAGTTATCTAATAAATCAGGAAAATGCTGACAGAACTCAGCACATAGACAGACAGTGCATTGAGATACAGAATGAGCCAGAAACTAAGTATTACACTAGTATAGTGTGTAGGAAAGTAATGATCATAAATTTATATCGTGTTTTATAAATTTAAAACTTGGCTAAAATAAGTGTTAAAAAGGGCTTAAAATATACACCTAATATATATAACACTTTCACGCACATCAACGTTCCTCGTTTGCGTTCAAATTAAAAGCTCGACCACGAGCCTGTGCCTGATTCGCATTTGCCAACTTCGGGCAGTTGTTCCTATAGTGGGTCAGATCCCCACAGTTATAAGAAGAACCAGGCGGGTAGTGAGGTCGTGCAGGCTGCTGGGCAGGGTTTTGTGCAGGGTTTTGTGCTGCCTGATGGGTAGGTGCAAATTGACAAGTATTGGCAAGATGACCCGATTTCCCACAGTTTGTGCAGATGCGGCATTGCACATGTGGTTGGTGGTGGCTGTTACACTTGTTGCAAAAGGGTGCATTGCCAGCATACTGCCTTTTGGCTGGTGGTTGTGCAGGCTGATTAGAAGCGGCCTGATTAGCCTGTGCCGTAACAACGAAATTCTTGGAAGCCTTACACTTCCTAGATTTCTTCGAAGACTCAGCCTTTTTACCCTTTTGTTTCTCGGTTTTGTCAGTCTGTTTCTTGTCACCCTTTCTGTGGAGTTTACCCTTCTTGACTTGAGAGTCAGTTAGGGTTGCAGCTAGCTCAATGGCCTGTCGGACTGTAGTCGGGTTACTACCAGTGACGATATCCTGAACAGGATCTGGCAAATCGTCTATGTATTTCTCAATCGCCTTGTCCAAAGGCGTGACCATTGTCGGACAGAGCAATCGTAACTCCTCGTATCTGTCAGTGTAAGCCTGGTGTTCACCACTGTCTTGCTTAAGGTCATGGATCTCATCTTCTAGTGCCCTCTGCTCGTGACGAGGGCAGAACTCTTTCATCATTAGAGCTCTAAGTTCCTCCCAAGTTTGACCCATAGTAACATCAGCCCCTCGATCTCTCATTACCCCATTCCACCACGTGAGAGCCCTCTTTTGAAATACACTAGAAGCAAACTCGACTTTACGATTGTTTAGACACTGAACATGGTGAAATGTACTCCCAAGACTCTCAAACCACTGTAGGAGCCCAGTTGCTCCTTCAGAA